>WPIO01000006.1:6090000-6112500 GCA_009760855.2 Cristatella mucedo | reverse complement strand
TACTTCCTAGTTGTTCGGAGTGCAAACACTCAAGCCAGCTGTACACTTGGATTTCTCATGGGGAGAAGTTCAGCTTTAACATGGTTTAGTTTGGAGAAATCTGCCGACATCCGTGTATGAGCATCTGCAAGGCAGCTCTTCGGTTTATCGATTGCAGCACAGTAAATCTGAGGGCTGAATCAGTGGTGGAGTCAGAACATGCATCTGGGGTAAGACCTGCAAAATGTGTATGCAGGGGCCAGATCCATAAGATTTTTATGTAGGCCGCCGGGCTAGATGCACAATCATCAAAAGAGCTACAATGCAAAATCCTACAGTTTATTTGACACGAATTGGTCAGCTGTTCATTGAGTGGAATTAAATAAATCCTAGCTGATTAAACAGCCTCTTTTTGTATAGTGACAGAAGAGCCTTTACAGTTATCACCGCAGCTTGCAGTGGCGATAAAGGATTGCCCACCACGGGATTCGAACCCACGACCTCAGGGCCAAGGTCGTGAAAAGCAACCGCCTTACCTAGTGAGCCATTATGACTCAGCTCCGATTAAGAGCTAAAGTCCTTCGTCTTTGGTGATCTAATTTTGTTGGAGGCATAGGAATAGGGGGCGGCCCAGGTCTCGATGCCCCACTTCAGCAGGCAGAGAGGGGGCAAATTTGCCTACTTCTCTACCCACTCTGGCTCTGTTTCTGCCGGGGGCTAGTGAATGAATGACTAGTGCAGCCTGCACATACTCGTCATATATGGGTGCATGCGTGCATTTGTGTGAGCATGTATTTGCATGGCAGAAAGCAAGACTTTGGTTAGAGAGGTGGTTACACGTTCAAACCAGTGCACTGCATGCACCTCGGTGTCACGAGTCCCCTGCAGGTACCTCCGCCATGGTCACAGCACTGGGCTGGGCTAAAGTAACAACGTTGGAGCAGTTTTTTTCTGCATCTGCTCTGGTCAGACCTACGGCTGTGACATAAGGCGAACCAGGAGAGGAGGATCCCCCCCCCCCCCCGACGTTCGCTTGCAAAGGGTCACCGGTTAGGCCAGGAGGGTCGGGGTCACTCTGTTGATGCCCCCCCCAGGCGGGCCTTCTAGGTAGTGATATGGGCGATAGAACTGCTTGCTCAACTAGTTTTCCTCGATACCTCTCGGAGCTTCGACTTTAACCTGAGCACAGCGACCAAGTCTCTGCTGCATCTTTGGTTGCCTCCGGCACTGCTGCTCCTGCTGCCACCCATGCCGGCGGCCAGGGTGGAGGGAGGGACTGAGGCGCTAAGGCAGGTGCCGCAGGCTTAAGTTGCTCTGCTGCCGTTGTAGCAATTCAAGTCGGCAGAGGCTAAAATCCAAGACCAAGGCGAGATCATCAGGACGCTCAAGGGCGAGCTCGAAAAGCTGCAGCTGACCGTCGAGCACCTGCAGACGGAGCGCGACAAGGCCAAGGCCGAGGCCGAGCACAGCAAGGCCGCCTTCCTGGACTCGCAGCGCGCCGAGCAGACCGCCAAGATCGATCAGCAGCAGACCGTGAAGCAGGTGGACGAGCGGCGCCGGCCACTCGCTGCCGCCGCCGCTTCAGCTGATGCTGGTGCTGTTGCTGCCACCAGCTGATGCTACCACTGCCGCTCCTTCGACCAGTACTAGCCTGCGTTCGTCCTTGCAGCACGAGCGCTTCCGAAGCCGAGTCATACAGGCTGCGTTCAGCACGCCGGGTGTTAAATACCCGGACGACGATGCAAAGGACGACCACATTGCCGACTTGCTGCGCAAAATGGCCGAAGAGCGGCTGGAGCTGCAGCGACAGCTCATTGATAACAGAGACAAGGTCAAGGTGCTGACTGCCAGCGAGAAGAAATCCGAGCAGTCACTGAAACGGCTCAAGGAGTATCTTCTCGAAGTGTCTGTAAGTGCCTTCCAAACGGGCAGAACCATTCTCTCTCTCTCTCTCTCTCTCTCTCTCTCTCTCTCTCTCTCTCTCTCTCTCTCTCTCT
This sequence comes from Cristatella mucedo, assembly GCA_009760855.2. Taxonomy (NCBI): domain Eukaryota; kingdom Metazoa; phylum Bryozoa; class Phylactolaemata; family Cristatellidae; genus Cristatella; species Cristatella mucedo. The sequence continues at coordinate 6,110,524 of WPIO01000006.1, read as the reverse complement.
CTCTCTCTCTCTCTCCTCCCTCCCTCTCTCTCTCTCCCTCTCTCTTTCTTTCCATGTCTCTCTCTCTCTCCATGTCCCTCTCACTCTCTCTCCATTTCTCTCTCTCTCTTTCTCCATTTCTCTCTCTCTCCATTTCTCTCTCTCTTTCTCCATCTCTCTCTCTCTCTCTCTCTCTCTCTCTCTCTCTCTCTCTCTCTCTCTCTCTCTCTCTCTCTCTCTCTCTCTCTCTCTCTCTCTCTCTCTCTCTCTCTCTCTCTCTCTCTCTCTCCCTCCCTCCCTCTCTCTCTCTCTCTCTCTCTCTCTCTCTCTCTCTCTCTCTCTCTCTCTCTCTCTCTCTCTCTCTCTCTCTCTCTCTCTCTCTCTCTCTCTTTCTCTCTCTGTCTCTCTCTCTTTCTCTCTTTCTCTCTCTCTCTCTCTCTCTCTCTCTCTCTCTCTCTCTCTCTCTCTCTTTCTATCACTCCCTTTGGAGTTCCCCACACCTTCATGGCTAGCCAGCCCTACCAGTGGCTGTTTGGCCTTTGCTGTTATGTTGGGGGTCGCCGTTGATTCTGCAGTGGCAGACTGTGCTGGGTGCCTTCTATGTCAAAAGCTTGCACTGTCTACCTGGTGTCACGATGGCTCGAGCGAACCGACTGGGCCTGCAGTAAGGATGAGATGACTCATACTCGTAGCTCTGGCCTCGGAACAGCAGGCAGCTTACGCTGGCTGACTTGAAAGCCAGCAGACCTGACATAGCAATGAGGTCTCAGCTGACACGATCTGATGTAATGCACGGGGTGGTGGGAGACGATTGCTGCTGGGCTCACGGCAAAGAAAATTGCCCACCGGCTCACGGAATGCTGCCCACCGGCTGCGACCGCACTGTGCTGCTGAGCGGCCGCGCTCTCTCGACCGTTGGCAGCAGCGGACGCGCGACGGCGGACTGCACGTCGAGAGACTGAAGCACGAGATGAGCGTCCTGCAGGAGCTCGAGATCGACGGCAGTGACGCTGCACAGACGATCAAAGATCGTCTGCTCGACGTGCTGGCCGTCCAGCTGCACTGGCAGGATGACATCGAGAGCGCGTTGGAGAAGTGCGGCATTGCTGACGTCCGCGCCTCCAAAGACGGTGGGTCGCCCGGACCGGACGTAGATGTCACTGCCGCTGCTGTGCCATGTTGCCCTTACCTGCTGCTTGCTTGCTTGCTTGCTTGCGAGATTCTCCCAATTCGCTTTGGACCCACAGTTTGTGCTCCTTGTGCGAGGCATTTGACCCCGAGACTTCTACCTCGAGGAAAAGAGCTCAGAGGGGCGGTGGTACTGCGTTACCGTGGGCCACATCTGACTAAGAAATTCCATGGCCTTTTGGCCGTAAATGCGCTGCGAATTTCACGCCGACGTTGCTCGTACGACAGAATAATTAAACATTTTCCGATGGACCGCCAGAGCTGACTAAAGAGGTAAAAGAAATTAGAGCTGGTAACTAAGCAGGGGCCTTATAACCTTATTGCTGCGAAATGAAATTGTAAAGCAAAAACTGCAATGAAGACTCGAATCTAACTATATCAGGATGAAAGGCTAAGCTGAAGCTTGAAACAGTCTATGCTAGCTAACTCGTACACAAGCAGCCACACTTATATTAATCGCAATATGCAAGCTCTAGTTATTGCACACCGTATCGGCTGAGTATGCGGTTTTACACGTGTACGTCTCTACTTCCACGGCACTTCAACAGTACCCATGCATACACTGCAGTGCATACCCTGGCACCTTGTGCACCAATAAATCCTCTGCACTGACCACTCGCCGTCATCTGCCCGAACGGCAATATTTCCTATACTTAAAAACCATGTGCACAAGCAAAGCTATTGGTTACTACATTAACTCTGCTCTCAAATTAATACCTGTTGGTGTAAGTCCAAAATCTGTTTTGGGACGATGCACTTTCTACAGAGAGATGATCTCGCAAAAGGAATCATGAAAAAAGTTAATAAGGATGCAAGTTGTTTTAGGCATATAAAGATTAAGGCTACATTGAACAACCTTAGCTGGACTAAGCATGCATAGACTCGGTTTAATAATTGGTAAACGGCTAGTTTGCACCCAAGAACATACGAAAGTGATACCAACCTAAAATCCGCACGTTGTCTGTTTCTATGCTGCCTCTCTTGTCAAACTTTGATTGCTCGATACGATCTCTTGTAGTTACTCTGGTTGAGTGTGAACTTTCTTTATATGGAATTTAACAATCTGACAGTGGACACTGAGAGGAATCACAGTTGATACTATGCAACCTTTGCCGTGTTGATCGAAACAATGACAATGAGAAGAAATTAAGTCAGGCATGTGTGAAGAAATCAATACCACAGTTGCTAATAGATTGACTCATGCATTAGGCTAAAGTTACGATATCCCCTGATTTAACGACATATAAAAAACCTAAAACCCATGTATTTATCACAGCATTTAGCGAGTGCTTGTGATTTGTTCTTTTTATGGTAATGTGTGCTGACACTGGGCATGCTGCTATTAACCATATTTGCATTGACCCTGTGCATGTCACCTCTAACCATGTTAGCTTGTTGACATTGAGAATGCCACCACTAGCCATTCAATCATGCTGCCTTCACAGCATATGTAAAGTGCCTCGAATGAGGTTGAGTTATCTGAGGATACTATGCGAATGTTATTATGTTATTATGAAGACATGGCAGTGATGGGTGGGATTGCTCACCACCATTTTGTCGCCTTTCCTCATCCCATACGCAAAATCCAAGGCAAAAGGCTCGTCCTTGAACGCATAAAGCCAGCTGGTTGCAAGCACTGCAGCGCAGCTAAGTATGCTATGCCATACTTGCACATCCTTGCGTCGCATTGGTAAGGCTGGATGTTGTAGTGAAGTTGTTGCTTTGAGCTGATAGCTTTCTTTGGCTCTAATAAACGAGTCACCGGAGGATCGGGTGTCTAGTTTTTCCATTTTTTTTTAAAGTTTACAGTGTTTTATCTGTTGATTTTGTAAGATTAGCCATTTTGGTTGAAGGCTTATGACTCTTAATGGTCATGAGAAAGTCAGCACGATATGTTGCCCTTATTGCTTGTGCCAATTTGCAGGCCGGTCGTTTCAGTGGTATTTGAGATATGCATAAATGTGCTGTCGGGGAAGTGTAATCCCATCGGGTGAGACATAACTCCCAACCCTTGGATATTCCTCCTGACTCGTGAATCGCTGAGGTGCAAACAAAGATGGTGTTAAGGCTAGACAACCGGATGATCTGAAGTGTCCTCGTAGCACTGGCAAAGGAGACACCGCCAGACAGTGCCGTCCCCAGAGTGCCAGAGTCCATTCACGATGATCAGTAGCCAATAGGCTGGTGCTCATGTATCCTCACCTCGAGCAGACATGCAGAGGCCTCTGCTGCGCCTATCAGCCTCCATTTGCTTTTTTCTTCCAGGTCCGGCAGTGCACATCAAAGCTCTGTTTGGAAAGTGGGAGGTATCAATACGTGACAATGAGAGTTTAGAGGCTCGTGTCAAAGCAATGCAAGCTGAGCAAAAGCTGGAACTTGAGGCGCAGTCGCTTCTCTTTAAGACTGAAATGACCGATAGAGTCAAGGACGCGGTGGCACAAGCCAAACTCGAAGGTGAGCAGCTTATATTTAGCTCTGTGCTGCACAGCAGCATGAGACTGTCTGAATCTTATGAAGAAATGGCTGTAGCAGATAGCTGCTGCTGCCGTGGCAGCAGCAGCTGCTTGTGACTGCTGCAGCTACTGCTGCTACTTAATGCTGATTTGGCTGCTGCTGTGACTACTGCTGCTACTGCTGCTGCTATCGCTACTGTTGCTACATCTGCTGCTACTGTTGCTGCTATATATGTCACAGCTGCTACCAGAGCACGTGCCTGTTGTTGCTGCTGCTGCTGCTGCTGCTGCTGCTGCTGCTGCTGCTGCAGAGAGAGTTGATGAGGTACGGTGTGTGGCCTACTACTTGCAGGAGAAAAACGCCTCGCTGATGCACTGCGAGAGATGCAGCAGACCGAAGCAAAGAAGCACGCAGAGGCCGTTAGAGCTGAGAGGCTGAAGCAGGAGCAGCTGGAGGCCAGCATGGCACAGCTGAGACAGGTAGAACACAGCAGTGCGCCGCCTCGACAGCGCTGTCTCGATGCCGAGGCGGTGCATCGGAGGCAGCCGTTTTCTCCTCGCCACATTGCGAGAGTCAGATGAGCTTCGGCCCACATGTTCCACATTCTCTGCTGCTGCCGAATACTGCAGCAGCAGAGAATGCAGAAGCAGCAGCAGCAGCAACGCGCCAGTATCGAGTATCGAGTCGATTCCGCCGAGAGGTGATGGGGTCGGTGCTGAGCTGCCTTGCGGACTGCCTCTGCAGCTGCTGTACTCGCCTGGCTCTCCACGTCGGTGCGCTGCAGCGGCTTCGACCTGCACTTGCACCCTTGGCCACGCACCGCACTTCGTTGCAGTCGATTGTCGACATGCAGGCAGAGGAAAAGGCAAAAGCTGATGCCGCAAGCGAGACCGTCAAGCACCTGGAAGAGAGTAGACAGCTCGAGGTGAGCACGGAGGGGCGTGGCGCTGGACCAGCGAGACAGTAGAACCGTCTCGAGAACAGCATCCGGTGTAGTGCATAGGTGCACTTTGATGGCAGGCACACGTCTACCAACAGTATTCAGGTGCAGGTTGGATGTTGGGTAAACAGTGTGCTCGCTCAGCTGCTGCCTCTGCCCGACCGACGTGAGGAGAAAGCCAAGAGTTTTTCCTTAGCCAGCTGCTCCTCGCGGATTCAGCTCTGTGCTCGTCTCTGCAACCGTCAATGCTAATCGTGGGCACTTGCCAGCGCGAACCTGCTCGGCACGCACCGGCCTGCACCGGCCTTAGGCAGCTTTTACAGCCACAGCTACTTCGGCCGCTGCCGCGAGTCTTGAGGAGGCGGGCCGCTGTATCCGGTGCCTCTGCCGATTCAGGCCGTGCTGGTAAGAAAGCTGGACGAGCTGGAGAAGCGGCGAGCAGACGACGTGCAGGCGCTCGGCGAGCAGCTGGCCGAGGAGCGGAGGCAGCGTGAGGAGGAGAGTGGCGGCTACAAGGAGCAGATCCGGCAGCACTCGGTGACCATCTGCACGATGGAGGAGCGCCTGGAGAGGGCCACGAGGAAGAACAAGGACCTGCTTGCCGAGATCACCTCGATGAAGCAGGCCGCTCAAGGTGAGCTCCGCGGGGGCGGAACGGGGTGAAGTGGGCGGGCGGGGCAGGCACGCGAGCTTCGCTACCGCCCAACAAGATTGCGAAAACCTCACTATCCGTGCTGCTGCCACCATCGCTGCCGCTGCTGCTGCTGCTGCTGCTGCTGCTGCTGCTGCTGCTGCTGCTGCTGCTGCTGCTGCTGCTGCTGCTGCTGCCTGTCCCAATCCTTTCCAGCACCTTCCCTGGCAAAACCTTGATGTCGATGCGTTGCTTGACTGGGAGCCAGTGCAGGTTGGCGAGAAGTGGTGTGACATGGCAACTGCGATGCTCACAGAGGGCAAGCCTAGAGCTGCTTCGGAGCTATGCAAACGAATTATATTCGTCATACAATCACTCCTATACAGTCTCGGCCGTCTGAACAGCATTGACATCGAGCCATCAGTAGGCTGTTGGTACCACCCATTCGGCTGGAGGTACCACTTAGATAGATAGATAGAGACACAGGGACATAGGTACACGTATACGAGATAGCTTACGCTCCAGTCGAGTCATTTGTACGTAATGTACTCCAACAACAGAAAACAGATGTACCTGCTCAACAGCTCATACCCATTATTCGGCAGTGTGAAATGGGCATGTTTTTTTTCGGGAGAAACATGTATTTGTGTTTGGAGCACTTGAAGGTAGCTGTGTGTGTGTGTGTGTTGTGTGTGTGTGTGTGTGTGTGTGTGTGTGTGTGTGTGTGTGTGTGTGTGTGTGTGTGTGTGTGTGTGTGTGTGTGTGTGTGTGTGTGTGTGTGTGTGTGTGTGTGTGTGTGTGTGTGTGTGTGTGTGTGTGTGTGTGTGTGTGTGTGTGTGTGTGTGTGTGTGTGTGTGTGTGTGTGTGTGTGTGTGTGTGTGTGTGTGTGTGTGTGTGTGTGTGTGTGTGTGTGTGTGTGTGTGTGTGTGTGTGTGTGTGTGTGTGTGTGTGTGTGTGTGTGTGTGTGTGTGTGTGTGTGTGTGTGTGTGTGTGTGTGTGTGTGTGTGTGTGTGTGTGTGTGTGTGTGTGTGTGTGTGTGTGTGTGTGTGTGTGTGTGTGTGTGTGTGTGTGGTGTGTGTGTGTGTGTGTGTGTGTGTGTGTGTGTGTGTGTGTGTGTGTGTGTGTGTGTGTGTGTGTGTGTGTGTGTGTGTGTGTATGTGTGTGTGTGTGTGTGTGTGTGTGTGTGTGTGTGTGTGTGTGTGTGTGTGTGTGTGTGTGTGTGTGTGTGTGTGTGTGTGTGTGTGTGTGTGTGTGTGTGTGTGTGTGTGTGTGTGTGTGTGTGTGTGTGTGTGTGTGTGTGTGTGTGTGTGTGTGTGTGTGTGTGTGTGTGTGTGTGTGTGTGTGTGTGTGTGTGTGTGTGTGTGTGTGTGTGTGTGTGTGTGTGTGTGTGTGTGTGTGTGTGTGTGTGTGTGTGTGTGTGTGTGTGTGTGAGTGTGTGTGTGTGTGGTGTGTGTGTGGTGTGTGCGTGTGTGTGTGTGTGTGTGTGAGTGTGTGTGTGTGTGTGTGGTGTGTGTGATTGTGAGAGAGAGGTGTGGCATTGTTGGCTTAAGCGTGACTCTTATTTACTTGCACAGAAGAAAAAACGCAACTAGCAAGGTCAGCTACGGCAAAAGCGGAGCCACCAGCACCGAGGCCGCAGATAATTATTCAACGAGAGCCTCCACCTGACCCAGACGGCCTCCAGCAAATCATAGTCACCCTCAGGTAAGCCCTGCACTGCATTGTCGTAAACAAGTGAGTTCGCTGAGCTCCATGCTGCCTCAGGCTGTCGTGCTGCTGTTTTCTCAATGGCTATTTAGTGCAAGGGTAATAATAATAATGCACGTGGTAAAGCGCCCTCAGAGAACTCAATCTCTTCGTAGGTGCTTTACATTCGCTGCAAAGACATGATGCATGTACGGTCATACTAGGGCATTCTGGTATGCGAATAGCACCAAAGTTAGGTGTGCAGGGCGATAGATGGAGGCTTTCGTTGGGCAGTGCATTTGCGTCTTTGCATCTTCGCAACGGTGCTGCAGTGCGGCGAAAGCCTCTGCGGCTCTCAAATTTGCTTTTACAAAGCACAGCGCGAGGTGTTGCCTCGGTCAGTAAAGACTGAGCCACTCCTGCCGTTGAGCGTCAGCTTTCCTGAGCTCTTACTTTGCATCGGCCTGTACATGTTGAGCGGGCGAGACAATGGGTGGACGATCGCCCCGATCGCTGCGACGTTTGTGCAGAACAATCGTAGCACTCACGTCTGGCTGGCGTCTCACAGAGGCGTCGGGGCTCGCCCGTCAGGAATCGCGCCTCGGATACTTATTTATGCGTCTCCCCGACACTGTCTGCATTAGGAACTATTATACCGGCACGGCGCGGGCGGGCCTGCCTCAAAGGCTGCCGGCCAGCGATCGATAGCCCCAACCGAACGGTAGTGCTGGCTGCCGTGTCTCCATAGGATACCAGTCGTGGGCGGACTGGCGTGAGCTCGGGTTGTGCCGGCACGAGCCGGCCGGCCGAGCTAGCTCTCAGCCTCGCTCTCCGAAGCTATGGCGAAGCGACCCGAAGCCGGCGCGGATCTGCTGTATGTAGCATTTGCTAGCACGTGCGTGAAGCCGGTTCGTTGCTTCGTTTGCTGGCAGGCCAGCTGTCACTGTCTGCGAAAAGTAAACAGTCAACAGGTCAGCTGATCGCGAAGCATCGCTGGTATGCGAGCAGAAGAGCCTTGCCTGCTCTCGCCAGCTTGCTGTGGGAAATATGGGATTTTGCCTGGTCCGAGACTCGATCCCACGACTTGGGTCGTAAAGTGCAACTACCTTACCGTTGGACTAAGGCCCGTGGACATTCTGATCATGGCCCTAGAGGCCTAGCGTCGCCTTTCGTCGGCAAATAGAAGCACTGCACGTTCCTCACCTCTTTTTAGTGGTCCAGCATTGAGCTCGGCCCATCCCTGAGTGCTCGGCTCTTGCTAAAGAGGACCAAGAGCTTGCACCGCCATTCCCGTTCTTTCGTTACGCTCCTTCATCGGCGCCTTTTCCTTCCAGGGCCGAATGTCTGGACTACAAGAAGAAAGTGCAGGAGCAGGCGGACATCATCGTGGCGCTCCGTCGCGACCTGGCCGGGGCCAGCGCGAGAATGCAGGACATGGCCGGCGAGCTGAGCGAGTCTCAGAAGCAGGAGCTGGAGAGAAACCGAGCTCTAGTCCGGCAAAAGGAGAAGGAGGCCGTCGATCTCCAGCAGCAGATGGCCAAGCTGTCGGCCATCGTTGACAAGCAGTCGGCCACCGTCAAGGAACTCGAGGACGAGCTGAGGTATGAACACGGAATCCTGCCTCCACTAGAATCAATGAAAAAATTATTCTGAATCCTGCCTTCACTAGATATGAAGACGGAGTGGAGGCAGATCTTCGGCGAATGCGTCAGCCTCGGCATCGGGCTGCTTCGATCGTGGCATTCGGTCTCTTAACCAGTCGACTCAACGGGCATGCCTCCAACCCTCTATTCCCCTTCCACCTCTGGATTCCAATCCGACACAGAGGCCGAGGACGCGGGGTACTTTTCTGAACCCATCATTACTAAGAGCTTCAATTAAGCGTAACCTCGTCAATTATTTTCTGCAAGCAGCCGGGCTTGAATATCGTCAACAGAGCAGTAATGGCTTTAACCAAGCTTCCTTTGCAGCAGAACTCCTTCCTTCGTCTTGGGGATTGAACCCGGGCTTCGACGCCATAGACAAACATCTTAGCAGCCGTGCCAAGTCACCGGACTATCTGCCCCTCCTCACTTAAAGATCGCACGCATCTAGAAAGTAGATTAATCGGCAGTTCTTTCAGTCAAAGGAACGACAAAAACGTTCTTAGTGGCCTCTTTTCTGCTCCAGTGTTTGATCCAATCGTCCGCAGACGTCTTGGTACTCAAATAGAGCTCGAGAGATTTCTTCGAAGTTCTCTATTCTGATATTCCGCGCCTGCACTTCTCGTATTGGTATTTCTCCTTTTCATTTCCCACAGGAAATCAACTCCACTAGTTTCTGATACCGCGTATTTCAGGAAAAGTGCGCTATAGAAGTGGTCTTCCTTGGACTGATCATCCTCCGAGTTATAAACCTTCCTTGTATTCAGTGCGCATGCGTAGACTTCTGGCAAAACGTGTATTTATAGTTAGATGCGTGCATGTTTTCCAGAAGTACATATTTTGCCAAAAAGATATATATATATATATATATTTGTGTGTGTGTGTGTGTGTGTGTGTGTGTGTGTGTGTGTGTGTGTGTGTGTGTGTGTGTGTGTGTGTGTGTGTGTGTGTGTGTGTTTGATGCATGCATCAGATAGGAAACATGAATAATTTGACTGAGTAGATCAGTGCAAGTAGGTTTACTTTATCGATAAACAGAGAAATGCTCAATCAAACGGTACAACTTTTGAAGTCCAGAACTTTGCAAATGATTTTGTCGTCGCGTAGCATATTTAGCTAACTATCGTAGACATTTTAATTTGTGTTTATCATTGTATATTGATATACAATTTCTGTGTATAGCACCTAAGAGAACTAGGTCTCTATTTAGGCACTCCACACAAGCTACAAGGCCCAACCTTGGTCATCAAATGCGAGCCCGTAGACCGACTCCTGGGTCAATCCAGGGCAAAACTTGTTTTAGCTCATTTGTATTTGTACAGCGCCCTACGAGAACTTAATCTCTATTAAGGAGATTTGCATCACGTGACTTGGCTAGGCTTGGCGAATAACCGAGAAGAATAAACAAAACATGTCAGTCGTGCCAGGGCTAATCGCCATAGTAGCCCGGTAGCGAGTGGGTGACAGAGTAACTTGGCAGAGAGAGAGAGAGCTGAAGTTCAAGGTCTCACACATCCTGTGTCAGCTGGGCACCATGCACGAGTCAGTAGAGTGCGAGCGACGGAAGCCTGCTCTCTTGGCCTATTCTTGGCCAGCACGAGGGTTGAGACCTCGGCGGCTCTCCGAGGTACACTTGCGCTCGGACTAGAGAAGATGCTGCGTAGCTCGCTCGCTGTGCGAGTCGCTACTTGAGTCGCTAAGGCGGCGCGGCGTCGGAGCGAGGCGCAAGGAGCCAGGTAGCTCCATCCATCGCGTCATCTCGATCGTCATTTCTCTCTCGATCGCGTCATTTTCCCGACCAACCGGACCGGACCGGACCGGACCATATTCGCTGCAGCTCATAATAATGGGAGGGGGTCGCATAACTGAAGGCCTTTTCTTCGCTGGAAGAAGCCCAGAGCAGTAATACTAATAATAATTATTATAATAATAATAACGCCCTCAGAGAAATAAATCTCTTTGTAGGCACTATACATTTGCTGCAAAGGGAAGCTCGAACGGTCGGTTAGTGGTAGCACGCTCGATGACAACAAGCATGACATGGTTACGGGTGACATGCACGAGGTCAGCAGGCAAATATGGCCAGTGGCTGTGTGCACAGAGTCATCGGGCATAAGCACCTGAAGAACGAATCGCAGGGGCTCACTAAATGCTGTGACAAAGAGGTGCGCTTTTAGTTCCTTTTTAAATGTGGTCAAGTCGGAGGATGTCGCAACGCAAGTCGGAAGTGAGTTCCGGGCTTTGGGAGTATACGTACTAAAGACGCCGTCTTCGGATGATTTGAGGTTCGTACGAGATGTAGGTAAACGATTAGATTCCGAAAAGCGAGTGCTACGATTCTTAGCCCGGTGGGAGAGTAGATCCGATAGGTAGGCTGGAGCCAAAGAATGAAGGGACCTGAAAATTAAGTGACAAAACCTTAAAGTCGATGCGTTGCTTGACTGGGAGCCAGTGCGTGTCAGCCAGAAGCGCTAGTGACGTAGCAACTGCGACGCTCGCGACAGACAAGCCTAGCTGCAGAATTGCGCACCAGCTGTAAGCGCCATGACGGCACAGGCCGGACAAGACCGGCAAGCAGCGATGCAGACGTCGCGCCACGGCGGCTTTCTCGCTGTGCAACTCGCTGGGCAAGCGACGCGACGCTTCAGCGTCAGCTCAGCAGCCACTAGCAGATTCCATGAAAGTTCTCTGCTCCGCCGAGCTCAAGCTTCGAGCGCCGAGCACTGCGAAGCTTGAGCTCGGCGTTCGCCTCGCTAGCAGCGCTTACACGCGCGAGCGCGGCGAATCGGACGGCGCCCACGCGTGCGCTAGCGCCGACGGCCGACTCGATCTTTTGCAGCAAGATCAAGGTCGAGTCGCAGAAGCGACAGGCCGACATCGGCCACAAGGACGACTTGCTGAGCGACCTGCAGCAGAAGCTGACCGCCGCGCAGGCGGAGCGGCAGCGCGGCGCGCGCGAGCGCGAGGACGAGGGGCGCGTCACGCAGGAGCTCAGCACACTCGGCGCGGCCTGCCGCGGCGAGCGCCACCAGCTGGTCATCGAGCGGCAGCGCGAGGCGCTCACCGAGCTGCGGCAGCGCCTCAAGGCCATCGAGATGCAAAGGCCCGGCACCGCCGCCGGAGGTGAGCCGCCGCCGCCGCCGCCGCCGCTCGTCCGCCGCCGCCGCCGCCGCCGCTCGTCCGCCGCCGCCGCTCGTCCGCCGCCGCCGCCGCCGCCACCACTCGTTCCGTCGAAAGGATAGGGCGCCCGTTCGCGGAATCTGAGCGGCTCGTGGCGGCGGCGGCGGCTTCGCACGCAGCAGCTTCGCGCGCATTCGCCAGTCCGAGCGGCCGCCGCCGCCGCATTCGAGCGTTCGAGCTCAAAGCTGCGCTCGAACGAAACCGAGCCCGGGATTTAGCGTGCGCGCGCGCGGCTGACTTTGACCTTCGACCTGTGGCCTTTTACCTGACGAAGTTTGCGCACTATCAGAACGAACGGTCCCCTCAGCTCAGCCGCTGCCGCCGACGTTTGAGACGTAAAAACGTGAAGCGTACCCTCGGTCACCAAACTGACGAACGCTCTAGCGCTAAACGGCAGCCGATCTACTCCGCGGCTGCGCGATGGCGACACGGTCGCCGCTGGCCTGTCCGATCGCGGGCAATTGCTTTGAGGAATCCTGCAATTAAACTAAGTCGAGCAGAGCTTTTCAAAACCAAGTCGAGCAGGTTGGCTGACTAAACAGCTTCATTGACTCGAAGGCCCTAGAGCCTCGGCAGCTATCAACCTCGCTTGCGGTGGGCAATTAAGGTTACCACTGCTGCGGGAACTGGGTCGTGGACTGCGAGTAACTTACCTCCGAACTAAGACCGCGGACGGAAGAGGGGCCAGCGGATACTGTTCATCGACGCAAGGAGCTGCATCGCGTTAGCCAGCAAGCCGCTGAAAGCAGGCCGGCCATTGCTCGGACGCCGCTGCTTTACTCGTTGCTCGGACGCCTCTGCCGACGCTTTCAACTGTGCGACGACGGCGACGGCGTGCACGCGCGCCGCCGCCGTCGCCGCCGTGAAAAAGGCGCTTCGGGCACCGCTTCGCTGCCGTCGGCCGTGGCCGCAGCCAGCGGCCGCTCTCCCTCCTTTGTAGCCTCGCAGTCGGACGGCGCGATTCAGCAAGTCAACGCGCTGCGGAAGCAGCTCGCCGAGCTGCGCGTGGCGCAGGCCGCGCAGGCCGACCAGTCGGCCGCCGCCGATCCGGTCAGCGCGGCGGCGGTGGCGCGCGCCGTGAGCAAGGCGAGAGGCATCGCCGACGTCAGCGCCGCCGACGGCGGCTACGCCGCCTACGAGCGGAGCGCCCTTCGCGAAACGCTCGACGCGCTCGAGGACAGCGAAAAATCGGTAGGGGGCGCGGCTCGGCGAGGCGGCGCTGCGCGACACGCCTCTGCGCCGGCGCGCGCCGCTCGGCGCTCGCGGAGCCTTCGCCGAAGAAAGTCAAATTTATTAGAATTAGGATTAGAATTAGGATTAGAACTAGAATTAGAAAATCGAGTGCAGTTAACGTGGAACGGCGCGACTGGAGATGCACACCTCGCGTCGTGTCGCAGCCGCGCGTCTGCTTTCCGAATCTCCCTTCCGCTGCACGGGGTGCAACGACGCGGCGGGAGGGGGGTGAGAGGAGGAAGTCCTCTATTACGTGCAACGTCGCATTTCAGCGAATCGCGCATTGCGTTTAGTGAATTCTCAGGCTTGGGAGACGCCATTTTTTAGATGCCAACTGGTATTATCTCCCCGGAAACTGGCTTTATCCCTTCAACCAACTGGCTATAGGTTAGCTTATTAAACAGCTTCATTTATATAACGACAAAAGAGCCTTGATGGATATTACCACCGCTTGCAGTGGGCAATAAAGGATCGCACACTGCAGGGGTCAGACCCATGCCGTGAATCGTGAAGAGCGAGCACCTCACCTTGAGGCTAAGAAAACCCAGCTACGTGTTACTTGCTGTCGGTGCTTGCAGTTGCCCTCTTCTTCGGGTTTAAGTAAAAGTAAAGTAAATTATGGCTTATTTAGCAGTCTCGTTTATACAGTGGCAGGAGAGCCTGAGTGTGCGGCTGTCATTTCCCGCTTGGGCAGTGGGCTAAAACACTGCGTGCTGCAGGACTCAAACCTAAGACCTAGATACTCGTCAGTGCCAGTGTGCTAATGTAATGTAATGTGTAATGCATCTCCGTCTGTGACTCCACAAAGTCATAAAGACCATGTGAGAGTTTTGCACCAGCTGCAATCGCCTGATCGCACATGCTGGTAGACCAGTAAGCAGTGAGTTGCAGAAGTCGAGACGGGATGTCACGAATGCATGGACCAACTTGGACGTGGTATTTTTATCTAAACAAGCACGAATTTTAGCAATGTTATAAAGCTAAAAATTGGCAGATTTGACTTTGGAGCTGATACGGTCGTCTAACAAGAGGTCGCTTTGGAATATGACACATAGATTTCGAGCTGATTCAACTAGAGATATGCTGGCAGAGCCAATTTTGAGAGTCAGGCTTTCCAATGTCTGAATCGCACTGGGTTTGCCCATAACTAGTAAGTTAGTTTTATCATCGTTTAGTTTTAGAAAATAGAAGAGTCAGGAGACCAGTTGAGGTAGTGAGTAGAATGGAAATAGCAGCTCAGGTCCGCTGAAAAGGGTGAGCCATAGTTGGCAGCAGGAGAATAGTTGTCGATGCGTCGGAATTCTTCTAGTGTGCTCCCATTCGCACTTCGCTTTCAAGCGGCTGCCCCTCCGAGATAGGCGCGATTCGGTTATGAGCCTGGCGCCGAAATCGTCGATTGGAGCGCCGCTCGTCCGGCGCGTCAGGCGGCAAAGCGCCCGCGAGCGCGCGCGCGCGCGAAAAGGAAACAAGAGTTTCCCGCGAGAGGCACCGGCAATGGCAGAGCGGCGCTCGGCTCGCGGTTACCCGCAGCCGCTTCCTCGCCGCCGCCGCGCGCCGCCTCCGCCGCCGCTCCTGTTGCGCTATGCGCGCTACCGCTCGCCTCGCTTTCGTTTTTCAGTACCTGACGCTGCTGCGCGCCATGGCCGCCTGCGCGGACCTGGACGAGGCGGCAGCCGCCGCCGGCCTGCGCTCGATGGCGCACTTACCGCGCGACGAGCGCGACCGTCTGGCGGCGGAGCGCGAGAGCGCGGCGCGAGCGCTCGCGGAGCGCGTGCGCGCGCTCCGCGAGCGGCTGGAGAAGAAGGACGAGCTTCTGCGCGGCTACGAGCGCGATCTGGCCAAGCTGCGCCAGGCCGAGCTGCTCGTCGAGAAGAAGTCGCAGCAGGTCGATGAGCTGGCGGTGAGCGAGCGAGCCGCCGCGGCGGCGGCGACGCTGCCATCGTCGTTGGAGGCCGGTCATCCCTCCCCCTCCCCCTCCCCCCTCCATCCCTCCCCCTCCCCGGGACGCGGTCTCTCGCGCCAGCTGAAATCGCCCGCTGCGCGTCGGCTTCGCGCGCGCGCACAAGCGAGACGGCCGGCCTGCTAAAGTGGCGGCAGCGGCGGAGCGCGCGATCGGCGGTTGCAGCAAGCCGTGCAGCACAAGCTGGACGAGACGTCCTACCTGCGCGAGACGCTGTCGCGCACGAAAGACAGCCTGCAGCAGGAGAGGCGACTGAACGGCGCGATCAAGCAGAAGAAGACGTACCATCTGGAGCACGAGATGGGACCGTTCGTCAGCGGCGCCGGCCACCGCTGCCCGCCGGATGACCCGACGGGAAAGGTGAAGCGCGCGCGAGCTCGCTGCGCCAGGATGCGAGCAAGGGGCGGGGCGGGCGAGCGGATTGACAGGCTGTGGGCAAGATTCTTGAGAACCAGCTCTGTGGGTGTGGTGAACAGCACGACTCGCAGACAGCTAACTTGCTCGTCGGATGCACGACGGCACCTCTCGCTCCACCAAGCAATTCGTCCGCTCGGAGCAAACCAAGCTCTCGACGGATAAAACTAGCGCTGTACCGTGCGCGCGGCGTAGCTTCTGCCTCGCACGTTCGCCGGCGCTTCGCTTTTGGTTGGATTGGCTGTTCTCTCTTTGTTCTCTCTCTCTCTCTCTTCTTTATCTCTCTCCTTCTCTCTCTCTCTCTCTCTCCCTCTCTCTCTATGTGTCGCTGTCTCTGTCTCTCTCTCCGTCTCTCTCTGTGTCTCTCTCTGCCTCTGCCTCTGTCTCTTTCTCGCTCTATTTCTCTCTCTCCTCTCTCTCTCTCTCTCTCTCTCGATGTGTGTTTGTGTGTGTGTGTGTGTCTATCTCTCTCTCTGTGTCTCTGTCCATCACTCTCTCTACTTCATTCGTTCGCTCACTTTCTCACTGTCTCTTTAACTGTCTAGCTATTTATCTACTTCTCTCACTTTATTTATCTGCGCCTACTCTCTTTCCCGACGTTCTTTTTACGAAAGGCAGACTATGATGGCCACTATGGCTACGGGTTGGTTTCGCGTCCGCCCGCAGAGTGCGCCTGCGCGCGCCGTAGCCTAGCCCGTCCGTCCGGTTCGCCGAAGCGAGCTCATCGCTCGACTCGTCTGCACGTGGCAGGAGCAGGCGAAAAAGAAGCAGCAGCAATCGAAGCTGCGCAAGCAGAGCTACGAGATCCGAGCGCTCCGAGAGGAAGTCTCGAAGAAAGAAGAGGAGCTGCGTTACACGTCGCGCCTTCTCGGAGATCTGGTGGGCGTGCACGTCCAGTCGTCGTCTGCTGCAGCGGCGGCGGCGGCGGAAGCTGCGTCGGCCAAAGGGCGGGCGTCGGCCGCTCTTTGACCTTAGAGCTCTTTGACCTTAGAGTCGCTCGCGTAATGCTCTTGCGCGGCTCTTCGCATTGGTGCGAGTTTTTCGCGCGGGCGGGCGATCGCGCTCGCCTGCCCACGCAGGCAGGCAGTACCCAGGCGACGAAATCCTCAGAGGCAAGCGCAGACACGGCAGTCCGCTATGGGTGCGGAATACGCAGCCTGATTTTGCCGTCGGACCACGCGCCGCAGCTTGAAAGGTCACGTAAGGTAGCTCGTGTTAGGTCACGGAAACGTCAAGGCGACTGCACACAAAATGCAGCTTCTTAAAGACCAAACCGGAAGTGTAGAGTGGCGAGTGTAGAGTGGCTTCTGATTGTGACGGTGATTTTTACGGAGAGATAGGGGAAAGCAAAGATTGCTCAAATCGAGGGCCCAATTAATTACTCAAACCCACACAGTCGTTGCTTTTTCTTTGTCTATCGCTACGGGAAAAAATAGAAATTGTTATTACAGCCCTTTCAAAGACGACAAGTTTTATCAGCTAGATTGGCGATAAAGCACCTGTCACCACTCTAGCTGACAAAGCTTGTCTTTGAAAGGGCTGCTTTTCAAAAGGCTGCAGATGGCGGATTAAAGTATAGAGAGAGGAAGCGTGCATCTTATTTCCCACAGCTGCTGACAACAAAGCCTCGAAAGAGTCTTTGTTGTCAGCAGCAGCAGCAGCTGGGGGAAATACAATCTAGGAGTCCGGGACACGGGCAACGGGCACAAAGTCTCTGCGCGCCCGCTGCTGCTGCTGCACGACGTTTGAAAATTGCGTCTCTCCTCGGTCGCGCGTGCTTCATTCATCGGTGGCCGTTCATCGCGTTCGCTTATCCGCTACCAATAGCAACGCTACCAGCTCGCTCCTACAATGACGCCAGCCACGAACCGGGTGCTTCGCTAACCGTGCACCGATTGCAATTTAGACGTCTGTTCAATCGCGAACAATAAACGTGGGACACATGAGCGTGACGCCTGAGCTGAAACTTGAGAGCCAGTAGGCTTTCTGCACATAATCTAGCAGGCGAAGGAAACTCTGCAAGCGCCTCGTCCAGAAGCTTTTCTTATCAGCCAGTCGCTAGCGACGTAGTTTTCCGGCATCACGCGTGGTGTGTTTGCGTGCTTACTAGCACTGACGCGGTGCTTGTTATTACTAGCAAACTGATTGCTTTATTTCCAGTATACGCTACATAAGGTGTCTAGAAAGAGGTTTAGCTCTCCTAGAGTGCTTTGCAAATGTCTATAGTTGTCACTATTATGGGTATCGCTATTTGCGCACCGATTGTATGCCTGTCAATCGAGCTCGAATTGTTTTATCGCGCTTTGGTGGTGACGAATCGGGCCGTTTCGCAGGCGCTGGCGCTGCCTGCACCTTCGGCTGCCATTCGTTTCATCTCAGTGATGCTCAGCTCAGTGAATTGAACAAGTGCGCAGTTGGCGCATCGTCTGCCGCAAACGTGAATTTTAGCGAATTGTATTTTCTTTTATTTCTCGCAGGATAGTTCAGAAGAACGAGAAAGGCCGGGGCTGTACGCTTGAGCGACGAAATAACCTACGTCAGCCATCGTGGCGTTGGCCAGCTCTCTGATTTGGCTGGCCTCGCGGTTGACCGGTGATATTTTTTCCACCGTTTTGTAAATATTAACAAATTATTTCAAATAATTTGTACATATACTAAGCTTTTTTAAATAAAATTCTTCATTTTTCGTCCGTGATTTCTGTTCGGTCTCTTTGCTCTGACACGGTAGAATGCCACCTCCGCTGTCATTGCAGCGACAGCAGACAGGCGCACGCTTATAAGTATGTTTAGAATTACGGTAACGAAAGAAATCCGGTTCGGAAAGCTCCATTTTTGATTGAATATGACAGAAACTTTGCGGAAATTGCACATAAACAATTTCACTTGCATTGGCAGGACCGTTCACGGGCAATGTGCTGCAATCGACTGCACTAGCCCGGGCCAATACCACCATCTACTTCAATCCACTGCATAAAAAATCGAAATAGATTGAGCCTAGCTTCAGTTTTATTGCATATTAAAGTTCACAGTGGTTTGAGCACAACCACGTAAAATAAAAAAAAATTGTGCATCCTCGCATTGTGGCAATGTGCGGCAATCGCCTGAAATGACCTGGGAAACTACCGCACTTCACTCTATTCCACTGCACGTCATCCTCAAATCGCCATCGCGAAGCTCTATTGGCATTGCACATAGGACTAGACTCAGTTCAAAGTGAACCCACAAAATTTCGCTCCATGTACACACGTATTCTCATGCAATGAATTGCAATTGACAGCAACGGCCCGACTCCATACCGAAATCCACCGAAATCCACCGAAATCCGCCGCAATCCGCTGCAATCCGCTGCACAGCGACCAGAACACGTACACTAGAAGCTCTAATTATGATTGCACGCTGCTCTACTCTTCAGTTATTGAGTACTCTTATAACTTCACTGTAATTGCCTCGACTATTCTGCAGTAATGCACTGCAATTGACTGCAACTGCCCGGGCCAGTAGTCAACCTATCGCTACGCGACGCAGAACGACCAGAATATGTGCACTTTAAGCTCGAACAGTGATTGCATGTTGCTCTAATTTTTTGCTATTGTGTAATCGCACAATTTCACTACAATTGCCTTGACCATTCGGCAGCAGTGCACTGCAATTGAGTGTAATGGCCCGGGCCAATACAACAATCTGATGCAAAATGCCCTGAAATCGGTTTCTTAATGCTCCACTTTGGAATGCCTGTTGCGAAGCACACTGTTTAAAGTCAACCCTATTATTTTAAGAAATTTTGCTCGTACAATATCGGGCAATGCATGGTACTCTACTGCAACGGCTCGGCTTGAAGCAGCAATCCACTAAAATCCGTGGCAAGTCGAGCATAAATTGGCTGCACGAAGTAACAATTGTCATCGAATTTCACATTTCTTTGTGGTAAAAGTAAAATTGTAGGACTTTCAAGCTATTTAGCACGTTAATTGTCAACAATGCACAGCAATCAACAGCAATGGCAGGGATCAATACCGCAATCCGTGGCAAATGGACGAGAAATCGGCTGCATCAAGCTCCAATTCTCATTCCACGTAACATTTCACTGGCACGTACATGCTTTCCACCCTTTCAACCGGCTCTGACCATTCAATCTTGGGCAATGCATGATAATCGACGGCAATGGCCTGGGCAAATGCGGCGGTCCATTATAATCCATCGTAAGTCACCGAAAAGTGACTGGGCCAAGATCAAATATATCTTACCTGTCACAGCACACTGTGTCTAAAGTGCAACCACATCCTTTCAACCAATCGCGCACGTCCAATCGTGAGCAATCAATGGCAATCAATAGAAATGGCCCGGGTCAATACCCCAATTCGCGGCAAATTGACGAGAAATTGGCAGCGTGAAGCCCCAATTGTCATTATATAACATTCCGCTGTGCCGTAGTAAAACCGTGGCCTTTTCAAGATATTTTCCTCATTAACTGTCAGCAATGCATGGCAATCCACAGCAATGGTAGGGGCCGATAGGGCAATGTGTAAAAATTGACAAGATTGGCTGCAATAATCTGTAACTCTCATTCCACGTAACATGTACCTGTGTACGCAGAGTTTTATAATATAATTTATAATTTTCATTCGCATAGTTTTCATTCTATGTGCGCGTTCAATCGACCTCAACGCACGGCAATCGACGGCAATGGCGCTGGGAAATACGCCAATCCACAACGGTCCGTAATGAATGGCCCGACAGTTGCTGAGAGAAGCTCCAACTTTTTTTGCGTATTGCACAACGCTGTATTAAAAGTGAACCCATATCCTTTAAAAAAATGGACAGTGGCACAATTGAAAGCAATGCACGGCAATCTACAGCAATCGCCCAGCCTCTACAACAATCTGTTTTAAATTTTCTGTCATTTGCAATCATAAAAGGAGGTTTTCGAACAGGATTTCTTTCATTGCATGATGGAATGCAGTAGATTGCTGTATTGGCCCGGACCATTGCAATGTTATTTCAGAGGACTTCGTGAGAACGCTTTAGCGGAATCGCAAGAAAGTTTATGGGTTCATTGTGCGCATAGCTTAGTTTGATATTCCAAACTTTTTGAAGTTGTGCGAAGCTGGCTTGTGGTTGATTCGACGGGAAAAAGAATGGATTTCGGTAATGGCGTCCGGCGTCAAAGCTCATTTGCATAAGTGCGCGTGCGCACAGCGACATGAAATTTGGCGGAC
>WPIO01000006.1:5872500-6085000 GCA_009760855.2 Cristatella mucedo | reverse complement strand
ACGAGTGTGTGTATGCGCTCGTGAGCGGCATGCATGTTCAAGTGTGTATTTAGAAAGATACATTGTGGAGAATTTCTTTTGAAGTTGGCCAGACTGTCATGCCATTTGGTTAACATCTGTAGCGACACCTCATGCCGGCACATGTGATCTTCCAGACCCTACAATGGCAAAGGGAAGGGGCAGGCAAGTCGGCTTGGCAGGCTGCTTCCATTCTGATCCGATTGACTGCTCAATGCTATGGCAATCAAGCTCCTCTCATCCGAAATATCTGGATTTATCTGCTGACAGCAATAGTGGCTGATGCATGCTCGAAGCTGAATGCAGACCCCTCCTCTATTCCATCGCTACTCCGGCTGGCTGCTCTCTACTAGCGGCTACGGCTAGAGCTGCTTCAGCTCTTAATCAGTTCCCACTTGCTTCGTCAAGGCGACGAGCTAAATCGAGATGCCATCTGACGGCCGCTGGCTAGCCATGCTGAAACGTTGGCTGCATTAGCCAGCCTATGCCTGCCAAGACACCATAAGAGGTTTCTGAATTATAATGACTGAGAGCCGGTTATGTCCTTCTGTCTATTGTTAGGCAGCACCAAGAGGCAGCACTCGGTGCAGCTGCTGCTCTGGACTTCCAAGTGAGAGCTGCATGCTACGGCTGATGTGCTAGACAACCCGTGAGTGGCCTGCTGAATAGACTGGTTGGTTGGTCTATGCGAAGGGTATACTCTTGTAATATTTAAAGTATTGGGCGTTCCTTGTGCTGCCACACTATCAGCTACCATGGTACACAAGGCGGCGTGTCAAGGCAGCGTTTGAGACTCAGTTAGCCGCACTTAACGGCGCCAGCTTTACTGGTATCTGTCACGGGTCGGAGCTAGCAACGGTGCAAGCTACAGCGACTTGTGCCGTTGCTAGCTCTGTCTTGCTTGGACTAAAGACTTGAGAATGCAGAAGCCGAAGCGAGGCGTTCTAATGAATAAATGCACACTCATACATTGACTTACGTACAATCACGAGTAAAATAGGTAGTTTGTCTGGCTCGCGAGCCTCTCCCAGCCCCCCCCCCCCGGCTCGTGGTGTCATGTCATAGTCTGGACAGTAGGGAAGCGCCGTTTGAACCACATTTGAATGACGATTATAGGCAGGCTCAACTCCAAGTGGGATTTAGAGTGGATGGTTTTTTGCGCCAATTAGTGCCAATTAACTGCCAGAAGGACCAAGAAAAGTCAAGAGTTTAATGGAGAATTTAATGGTTCAAGAGTTATAGTTCAATAGTTCAAGTGTAAGAGTTCAAGAGTTTAATGGTTCAAGCCACAAACAAAGCTAGTTTGCTGTCTCGGCTACGGAGCAAACCTGTTCAAGTCGACGAGGAAGCTCTTAAGTCGATGGAGGTGCTCTGGAGAGTGCACTAAATAATACTAATAATACTTCTAAGCACAAGCAGAACGTGTCTCAGCCTCATCTTTTTAAGTTTCTTCATTAGTTATTTGTTGACACACTCAGGTAAATTGCTTGGTAATTGCCAATGTTATTTGTGCTCTCAGCTTCGCTGTGGAGGTGTGCTTTAAGTTTGACTTGTTGGTTTTAGTTCTGTCAAGCTTACTGGTTGCATAATAATAATAGCAATAATAGTAACACATTTGATAAAGCTCCCTCGGAGAACTCAATCTCTTTACAGGCGTTTTACATTTATAATATTTTAGGTGTTCAAGATTGAGAGAAGCTGGAAAAGGTGCTTCTAGGGAAGGCCAGTTTTGCTAATACTAATACGTTCATAGAATGATATAAATAATAATAATAATACATTTGTGCAGTGCCCTCCGAGAGAGAGAGAGAGAGAGAGAGAGAGAGAGCTTAATCTCTTTCTGGGCATATAACACGTAGTTCTCAACCGCCCGTCCTCCAACCCCCCCCCCCCATCCCCCCCATCCCCCCCCCCCGTGCCCAAATACATGGCACAGCTGGGCTGCCATCTTGTCAGCCGAAGAATCCAGCCTTTTAGGGCTATGCAAATGAAGCATTCGATGAATGCCAGCTGATAAAAGATGAAAGGGATAAAAGAGCCAAGTGTTGTAGGTGGCACTGGTTAAACAAGTCACGTGCATCAAGATAAGCGCCCCATATGTTTGCTCCTCCTCCTCCTCCACACTGTCTCGCCGGGCATTCGCACTTTTGGCCAAATGCTTTGGAAATGCCTGCAGTGCACTGCTGCAGGCTCGCTGCTGCTGGCTGCCGTACCGTGCCCTGTCGTTCTGCTGCTGGGAGGGAGGGAGGGAGGGAGAGAAAGAGAGAGAGAGGGGCAGCATCAGCGAAGGGGTGCACTGTACATATTGTGTGGCCAGCCAGCCAGCAGCACCACCGGCTGCTTCCAGCTGTGCGGCGTGGGCGGGCGGCACGCTCATTCAGACTGAGGTGACTACTGACCGTCCAAAGCCCGTCGTCACAATTTTACCTCTGCTGCACTATCCTCTGACAGAAGGACAGCACAAAAGCATTTATGTCCGCAACGGAATACACTGGCGCATGTGGCGATCTTGTGCTGTGGACATAACATGCCTTTTACCATCAGCTTGTGCAAATTATACTTTTAGTAACAGCCGATAACTAACGTCTCTAACGGGACGAGGAGTTGGCATTCCCTAAGGACCTACTCTGGGCACCGAGGTCCGAGTGACATTAATGTGCGAATTAGTGCCTGTAGCAGCTCGTCTTGCGAGAAAAGCACAGCACACGCGCACAGCGAGCAGTGCTGGACTGCACGGTCACGTGACCAACACGAGTAGAATGAGCAGTGCGAAGAAGTGGCGGCAACGGTGGTGGCAGCGGAAGCAGCTCCTGTGCACGAAATGCAGAGAATGAAAGCAATCAATAACACCTGTACTTCGATATAGATTCATCTACTCTCTGGCAATACATTCCTCAAAGTCAGAGCAAGCTCGTCACAGGGCAGCCAGTGGCTGGATAATAGCCGGCAGGCAATCTATAAAGGGATCGTGGAAAAGCCCTCCTGTAGGAGCTAAGCCGTAGATTTCCGTACGGCTGGTTTCAAATAATCATAATTGAGTACCCACTAAGAATCTCTGGTGAGTGCCATCCTCGGGCTCTTTAGAACAAAGTGCAGAGTTCCATTATTACCCCATCAACCTCGTGATTTCTGAAAAAACCCTCAAAACTTCAAAAGATCACAAAGAAGACGACGGAGCATCTGCTAGTACGCCAGGGTTTTTGATGCTGTCTGCTGCTGCTGCTGGCAGCACTCCCTTCGGTCATCTGCTGCCATGGAATTCGCTCTCTCAAGCACAATGCCCAATTTCACAGCTACATGATAGGTATAACTTCAGCTGGTTCTTCAGTTACAGCTGCTACTGTTGGTGCAGCTGCAGTTGCCACAGCTGCTGTTAGTGCTGTTGCTGCTGCTGCTGCTAATGCTGTTAGTACTGCTGCTGCTGCTGCTGCTGCTACTGGTGCTGCTGCAGCTGTTAGGGCTGCAGCTGTTAGTACTGCTGCTGCTGCTGCTGTTGGTGCTGCTGTTGTTGTTAGTGCTGCTGGTGCTGCTGCTGCCATCGCTGCTGCTGCAGCTGAAGTTAATGCTTCTGCTGTTGCTGCTGTTGACCCTTGGCTTTGCTCTGCCATCTCAGGTTGCAGATGCTACCCCAGTGCTGTGGCGGCTGCCGGAATGCCTGGCCCCTGACTGCAAGGCCTAGTAGCTGAGGGTTGTGGTAGCAGCAGGGTTAGGTTGGGGAGGGGGCAGGGCAGTCATTGGATGGTTGTCTGTGGGCTTGCAATCCAGTACCATATTGCAGTAATTCTAGCCCTGAGACTTGCGATTGGCCTAAGCACCTACCGGGAACTGACTGCCGAGAAAAACACTAACCACTGACCTGACTGGAGTCAAGCCAGTGGAATCTGCTCCGACAGCTCCTGCTGGTGGCATCATTTCAGCCTCAGCCTAAGTCCCAAGCTGAGAGAGCCTGTGGCTGAGTTGGTGATTGATAAAGCCTACATTCCAATGCTATGACAGCTGGGCGGGGCGGTTCCACCCCTTCTGCCCATGCCGAGGAAGTCGGGAAGTCAGAGTTCACCCCAAGCTGTAGCTGATATCAGGCTCCTGGGGGGGGGGGGGAGAGAAATGGCCCTTCTCCCTGTGTTTTAGGAGACCGACCGCTTGGCCGATGCAAAGGCTTGGCATTGTCACCACAGCCGGCGACAATGCCAGGATAAGCGACCGACACCCGGGTCAGCAAGGCTGCCTGACACCTGCTGCCTGACACCTGCTGCCTTCACCAAAAGGCATGATAACAGCACGAGGTCAAGCATGTGCCTGCTCGTTGCCAAGCAGCTTCGTAGCTCTCTTTGAAGGAGAGAGACAGGGGAAAAGCTGGTCCAGAGGCTAGCCGACGATCAGTTGTCGACGGCCCGCCTTGCGTTTCCTTAAAAGACAAGACAGGCATTCATCATGGGACCCAACCCCTTGCTGCAGCAGTGTGTCTCTTGATCCAGTGGCTGGCTGCAGTCTTGGCTGCTTGGTCGCAGCACGACCCCAGTCTACCAGGGTGTTTGGGGGAGAGGGCTGTTACACACTTTGTGGCTTACTCAAGTTGCATGCCATCGCCCTCAATAATCTGTGTGAGGAGAACACTCTGGGTTCTCTGCCGAGTGATGGTGGCACCAGCACAGGCCTACCTCTAGGCAGGCATATGTCCCTGAAGTGGGTGAGCCATCATACTCTGTGTGTGCGTGCACAGCCTGTGCACGAGTGACAGCACGAAGCAAGCGGCCAGCACAAGTCACACCCTGAACACCAGCAAATTCCTCGGCTGAACCCATTCCTCGGCCCAACACAGCTGCTGCAAGCGGTTGGTTTTATAATTCAGCACTACTTTGTTTCCCTTGAAGTATATGAGCTTGCACAGAGCCTTTGCACAGCACAGCCGAGAGAAAAACCTAGAAACCTCTTTGTTATTTCCAACTATACAGCTAGTGAGGGGGAGACAGGACATAAGGGAGTTAAAGTGGGAAAGAGAGAGGGAGAGACATGCTGAGAGAGAGAGAGAGAGAGAGAGAGAGAGAGAGAGAGAGAGAGAGGGGGAGAGAGACCAAGACCAGGGAGACAGACCAAGACAGGGGGAGAGACAGCAAGAGCTGGAGACGCACAAGATGCATAAGTTCTTCCTGCATTTTAGTAAACACTAATTATAATGATCATAGTTATCATAATTATAACAAATATAGGGCCTTTGTTTAGCACCCTTAGAGAACTGAAAGTTATTCTAAGCGCTTTAATATGCTTGAAAGAAAGCACGGCAATTTGTTAGTGATAACATGCAGTGTTAGGATGCATAGGTGCACAAAGTACGATTGACAAATTCGCAAAGAGCAGGTGGGTTCTTAGCTTCTATTCAAATGTTATCAGGTCAGGGGGATATAGTGACGTCAGTCAGTTGTGAGTTCCTGGCTTTGGGAACCTACGAACTGATGGCAAAGTATCCAAAGGATTCGAGCCTTTGTGTGCTTTTGACTGAGGCAGCTGCCAATGCTGTCATGAACTAATCAAGGCAGGCAGTAGTGCACCTGCCTCAGCCATAGCAGCAGCACATGCTGCAGAGGCTTCTGAGGCTGCAGGTGAGGCTGCATCTCGGCGGCTCCTCGAGTCAAGCAGGAATGGCAGTCACTCGATGCCTGGCAGACTCCGCATTGCTAATCTTAGCATGGCCTCTCCCCCTTGCAGACTTAGTATTGCCCCCCCCCCCTGAGAGCCCCTGAGGCATCAGAAGCCATCGACGACCCAGTCGATCAGGCAGCTGGCTATAGCCACACCTTCCTAAGCACATTCCGATGGAAATCATCCTCTGAGAAGGATGATCATATTCGTGACGGATGCATTGCAGAGACGACGAGCCTGATTTGACCGGGTTGAAAGCATTCTGTTCGGCCGAACACCAACCGAAGCCACTGCTAACAGTGCCAGCATCAGCAGCTGGGAGACGAAGGGGAAAGCAGACGAAGCTTCATGATCACGAGGTCACGATCTCCGTGATCCCGGACCTCGTGAGATGCCACTTCTTCAGATGCTTACGATTTCAGATGCCCCCTTTCTGACTGCACCGGCTTAGCCTGGCCCTAACTGAACTCAGTCGATCACCGGTCAGCCATCTTCAAGTGTGATGTATCTCCGTCTGTAACTCTACAAAGTCATAAAGACCGTGTGGATGTTACGCAGGAGAGTTTTGTGTAGCGCACTCACAGCCTAAGCGACTTACAGTACGCATTCGGTAGCCAACAGACTTCGTCTCATGCAACAAAGAGAAAGTGGGAAGCATAGCAGAGTCAGGAGAGCAGTTGAGGTAGTGAGTAGCGTGGAAGTAGCAGCTCAGGACCGCTGAAAAGGATGAGCCATAGTCGGCAGTAGGAGAGTAGTTGTCGTTGCATAAGAGTAAAAATTATGGAAGCGAGTTCCACAGTCTAGGACCTGCAGAGCTAAAGCTTCTGTCGCCAACGGTCTTTAAGCGGAGGAATGGAACAGTTAGTTTATTGTCCACACAGGACCTGAGGGCGCGAACAAGCTGAAACCGGTGCAGCAGTTCAGCTAGGTATGAAGGAACCCAGCCGTGGCAGGCCTTGTGGGTCAGCGTAAGTGCCAGTGCATTCCAAGTCACCGGTCGCAATCTAGCACCTGGCCATTGGCCAGCCTTCAAGTCAGCCAGAGTAAAAGCAGAGTGAAAGCAGCCTAAGTGCAGCAAACCTGTCAGGTCGCTCTCTAAGTGAAAGGCTGGCCCCTTCAAAAAAAAAACCGCACAAAGATCAACACAGACTCACTTGTCGATCATACGATGCCATTCACGAGCAAGGAATTGGCGAGTTTTCAGCATCCTGTCACTTGATACCCCTACAGTGCAGGCATGCATTGGAACCCTGCGAGCAGCAGCAGCAGCAGCAGCAGCAGTTCAAGCCGAAATACTTCAACTGGTTGTTCGGATAGGAGAGGTGGGGAAAGCCGTGCTCGAACTTTGCGGTCTCGGTCGTTGATGCGAGTCCTTCAGCAGCAGGCGGTCCTTTATTGCCAGCCACTGCAGGTGGTGTGGCAGCCATGAAGGCTACTCTCTACTGCTACATAAATGGGACTGTGTAGTGAGCCGACCCTCAACCTTTCTTGACAAAGGCCACTGCTGCTGGAGGGGGGAAGCCGTGACTACCATGCGAAGCTTCCTTTTATTTAGCAGGGTGCTCCTCCAGGACGACTAAGGTGTACACATCGAGCCCCAAACCAGTCGGAGTCGGCTGTAGAAGTAGTAAATGCAAACGAGTCTCCGAAGGCGTTCTCGCTGCGATTCGCGGACGCACACACTTGACAGGTTACGCGACAGGCCTGCTGGCATCGTGGCCGGCATCAGCCGGCCTATCCGGCTAGCTATCAGACACTGGCTCGTATGATTCTGCTCACGAGACAGAAGGAGAAGGAGAAGGAGCAACAGGTGAAACCCTAGTTAAGACAGATACAGAACTGCTGCTGAGATAATGATGGCTACTCGGTTGCAGCAGCAGGCATGTCATTTGTATGACACAGTCATTGCTGCCCTCCCCAACCGCCTGCATCTCAAAAGAACATGTGCCTCTGCAGTTTTTGAAGTGTACAGATGTAGCCGGCTGGCTTTGGCCTTCTTCCAACCGGTTTTGATTGGTGACGTACAGCGCAGGAGTCTCAGCAATGCACTCCCCATCCACACACTCCTGATGCAGAAAGAAATGAGGGCACACATAATAGTAATAAAACTGACACATTTACATAGCACCCTCGGAGAACTGGATCTCTTTCTAGGAACTTTACAGATGTGCAAGATTACCAGATGATTGGGGGTAACATCTGCAAGCAGCAGGCATAGTGTAAGCAGGTACACGTGCAAGTTCTGCCTATGCCATTAAAACCGTTAACAAACTAAGTGCTACAATACTCTATTCCAGCTGCCATCATACAGTTGCAGCTCCAATTCGTCCTCTGAATTCATTAAGGCATATAATCTATATGCATTTATTCTGCCTTCTATATTGACAAGAATAAAAATAATAACAGCAAAGGGTTCACCTGTGTAACTCCCAAGAGGAACCTAGTCTCTATCGGGGCGATTTACAACTCGCTGCCAGAGAGAATCAGTATCCGAAGTTTTAGTGACATGCACGGTATTAAGCATGCAATAGCATACAAGTATCGTGCTTTTGTCAGAACGCTAAAGCAAGCATGAAGACACTAATAGCCACCGGTTATTAGTTCTTCTATGAGCATGTTACTTACCAGTAGTAAGTCACTGGTAAGTAACATGCTCCGAATAATGCAAGCAAAGTGCACGTGTTTAATCTGTGCCTCGCTGGTTTGGCCCAGTGGTTGGTTACTGTGGTCGAATTTAATGACCAATCAAGGTATTATATGACAGAGCTCGAAGGCTCGAGACCAGCGGCATAAGTGAACTGCCTGAACAGAGAGTTCTCTTAGGGTGGTATACAGATAAATCATATTTATTAATATTCACGGGGTAAAACAGATGACTGAATAATAATTTTAGCTGATTCAACAGCCTCATTTATATAGCGGCAGTAGCGCCTTTGTGGCTGTCACTGTATTTGCTTGCTGCAAGAAATAAAGGATCTCACACTGCAGGCAGGACTCTAAATTCACGACCTCGCGGTCGTGAAGAGCAAGCGCAAACACAAGTTGACACAAGTTGGCACAGAGAAATCTGGGCAGAACAAGGGCTACTTGAGCTGAGACTTGCGTGATGCAAAGTCAAGGCAGGTGGTGACACAGAGCTCCAGACTTTCGGCAAATACGAGCTGAAGGCTCAATTACCGAGCGATTTCCATTTAGTGGGCAGCCGGATGACTGAGAAACCGGTAGTGGGAGATCCATCGGACAAGCAATGAAGCCGGATGGATCGGCCGATGCAAGCGAGTCAAGTGACCTGTAAGCCAGACTGAGGATATTGAAAGCGATTGGATGTTTGGGAGGGAGAGAGTCAGTGAATCCGAGACAAGAAGTGGTGGGCTTCAGCCGGTAGGTTGCTGACTAGACAGTCCAGACGAGCTGCTGAGTTTTGCACCGGTTGCAGACGGTTAAGGTCAGAGGAAGAAAGCCTCCCCCCCCCCCCCCCGTTAAAGAGTGCTGCAGTAATCTAGACGCCGTGTCACAAACATGCAAACTAGTTTGGCTATCACACACTTGCCTGCTTTTGGTTTTAGCTATCAATGGGCCCTGATTTTGGCGATGTTGCTCAGCTGAAAGTAGGCCGACTGGAGGAAGTGTGCTCATCCAATGAAAAGACGTTTTAAAAGAATAGACCTAGTCCATTTTATGGGCAGACGTCACTGAAGCGATGAAGCGATTAACCAATCTTGACAGTTAGGTATACCAACTTTAGGTGACACTGGGTTGGCCCATGACGATTAGGCTGGACTTACTTGGAAAAGTATCTGTGCACATTGCTCCGGATGTGCAACCTCAGTTTTAGAAATGGAAACCTTGAGGCACGGCTCACCTGCTTGCTTGCCTAGGTAGACCGTCGAGGTCGGCATCCATCGGTCGACAGCTGTTTGTTGCCCTTGACAAGGCAATGGGTCGTGAGAGTAGCCCCGGCTGCTTGGCATAATGCATTGGTCACTGTGGCTACTTAATCAGGCCTCATGAATGCTGGGTCAAGATGAGCTGCTGTGTTTTTACCGTGGCATGTGGCCACCCTTCGTCGGCGAATGGGACAGACAATTTGCATTCTTGAAATCACATAAAATCAGCAAGAGCCACCGGCTGATGAGCTGCACACATGCCATTGGCTGGTGCCATTCAAACAGTGTGCTCTAGCTCTGTACCACTGGCTGATGGACCAGCTGTTTGATTCCGCATTAAGGATACAGGGTTAGCTGACTAAGCAGGACAAGTCGCAATAACCCTCCGACTGTCATCGGAAGCTTTTAATAGAAACCCTTGGTAGAGCTGACGACTCATTGCTGACTGATCTGGCGGCAATGTAGATCGCCAGTGGGAGTGAAGCTGAAGACCACCTGCCCGTTCAGGATGCAGCCTGGACCTGCACTTCTAGTTCTAAGAATCTCCCAAAGAAGGAGCTTCTCTCCTGATCAGGCAGGCAGCATTAGAGAATGTGCTAATTTGTTCTAGACAGGGCCGCCATGCCACAAGCAAACCGGAGTAAACTGCCCGGCCCAAGATCGTGGTTGTAGGCACGGGCTTTGAGATGGATCAGCTGTAGCGAAACTCTGTCATCCCTCTCAAGCAGCGCACTCGGCCAAGGCCTTTTCTCGTGCTCAAAGAGGCAGCCTCTTTTCTGCAGCCGAAGCCGAAGTTGATGACTTCCGACCGCTCTGATGCAAAGTGCTGCTCTGTTTCACCTGTTTCGCTGGTTTCTTCCCAGCCGATGACATCTTCAGCTTGCTCGTAAACCAAACACTCGCTGTAGTAATCTCGAGCATCTATTAATCGATCAGTGGTCTGCCGGTTATAGCTGCAGGTTTCCTCAGCAGTAATTAACTAAGCCTGGGTGTCGATGATGCTGTACTGCGGTGGTCCACGTCCTATCTCAGTAAGAAACTTCAGGGCATTGATGTAGCCTCTAGGGTATGGGCTACCCCGAGGCTGTCTGTGTACTTGGTCCACTTCATTGAACAACTTGCAGTCTCCCCTTTGTCGGTGTAATAGCCAAGCATAACCAAAGCTGTCAATTCTATGCAGATAGTGCACAGCTGTACCCATGCTTTGATCTCTTCCAGCCCTCCAGAAAGCCAAACTTTCATTCTCCTTGCATAGCTGACATTCGTGTTTGGATGGCTACGCACTTTCTCAAATCAAATGTCAATAAAAACAACTTGCTAGTTGTGGGCAAACCTGACGTGACTCGGATATCGGCAAGCCACAGTGATACACATCCCAGTTGATGCACGCAGTTGTCACATCCTATCTTGACTTCTGCCACTCACTACTTGCTGGTCTTCAAGCCTATGCACTAAGGCACGTACAGTTGATCCAAACTCAGCATTACTCTCGCCTGTCGTGAATGCAACGATTGCCACAGCATTGCACCCCACTTCTTACAAAGCTGCTACAGGCCTTGTCAAGCGGCATACTGACTTCGAGGTTGTGTCGCTCACTTTTAGGACCAGCCGACAAATCCGAACTACTTCCCAATCAGGCTAGGCAACGTACCACCCTCTCTTCTGACTCAAGTCGTTTAGCTGTGCCTCGAACCAGCCTCAAATCCTTTGGGGACCGTGCCTTTAGTTAATATGCTCCCAAAGTATGGAACTCACTTCGGACTGACATCACGACATCTCGTGACTTCGCGACCTTCAAAAGATAAGCTGAAAAGGCACTTGCTCTTCTAGGCATGTGCTGGCTCCGTGGGAACATTGTTCTTTGTGTTCTTATGCATGCTGATTCTGTGCCGTGTAATTATTAGCCATAGTGACATGCTTCCCCCACAGCGTTGGAAAAGTGCCTAGAAAGAGATTGATATCTCTAGGAGTGCAGTAACACTGTCTCGTTATTAGTATAATTGTTATTATTACTATGCTCGTTAAACTGCCCTGCAGGCGATCGATGCCTCGATCCCATGCATCCAAGCAGAGCTCTACCAGCCAGCATGCTATGTGCCCGTGGCTGCACTGCCTCGAAGCTCCGAATCCACAGCTGTTGCCTGGCAACTGTACTGGCCAGCTCACTTGCTGCATGGCAATAGAAGTGGGTTTGAGGCTTGGCCCAGCCTACGACTGCAAGGCACCGGTAGATGAAAATGAGAGATATCGTGCATCATGTATAGTGCAAAGTGCAACTAGCAAGCAGTCCTGAGCCAGAAGGGATCATTCAGCTGCACACCGAGTTGGCCATTGAACGTGACAGTACTCTGCAGTAGCTTTTAGCTGACTTTGCTTGCCTGCTGCTAGCTACCGTACGCGTCATGGCCTCAGTCGGTTAGCTGTGGAAAACCGCATCAAAACTAGCTCCCACTTCGTTCTCGCTATTTGAAAGTATGCATTCGCAGGTAGCTACTGGTCACGTTTTACCTCCGCGACCCAATAGCGACTTGCTAGGGGCCCGTCATGTTTTGGCTCATTAATTTTCGATGTTGAGGTCTCCTTCCTGGCTGGCTTGCAAGGGGGCCGGCAGGGAGGGGCAGAGCTACCCCTCCCACCCCCCACCCCCAGTGCATTTCAGGTTCACAGCAGCCACAGCTGCTAATTACCGCAAAACCGCAGGAGTAGGGATGCCACAGGGATGCATGCAGGCAGAAAGGAAACGGCAGGCGAAAGCCTGAAAAAGCCGAACACGACTGTACAGTCAATCTGGTGTGCCAGATAGTGACAAAGCCAAAGCACAGATCGGTGTTGATGACTAGCACTGCACTCCTTATCCTGACTCGGCTGCCGTCATGTACACTTTTAGGCACGGTTGCTTGACTTTGCTTTGGTAGATGCAGGCTTGAAGGTCTTGGCTTACGGTAGGGTAGGGGGAGCAGAAAGATGGGGAAAATAGGTTGCCTATGTTGGCTTACTCAGCTCATATAATTCGGCTGTCTGGACCACACACTAGGGAATGAGCTAGCGAATTCGAATTAAGAAATCGGGTCCCACCTCTTGACTCGTCAGTCAATAGTTGGCACCCCGAAGCATGGTGAGAGCAGTGACCCTGCACCAGGTGCCACCGGCATGTGAAAATTTCATGGAAAAGCCGGGATATAATTCACTGGTTAATAAGATCGGCTGCCTGCAATCCAAGCATTTCTGCATCTGGAGTTTTCAATTCCCCAGCATCTGGCTGCTAAAGCTGCTGGCCAGGATTAACCACCTTTGAGTAGCAATCTCTCTCTCTCTCTCTCTCTCTCTCTCTCTCTCTCTCTCTCTCTCTCTCTCTCTCTCTCTCTCTCTCTCTCTTTCTCTCTCTCTCTCTCTCTCTCTCCCTCCCTCACTTGCTCACCCCATTCTATGACCGATCTGATTACACCTGTGGCTGCTGCCACACAGAAGGCATGCAGTCCAAAGTGCTGATTGAGGGCTCCGGGCACGATTGGCAGATCCGGCATCAGCATTCGGGTGGCGACGAGTAGTTACACTTGTATACCAGCCACCATATATTTTGCAATCGCTTACAAAGCTAGGAGACACGGATGTCGACTACCTGTGCACTCTCTGAAAGATACCGGCTTCAAATAATGGCTAAGAATAGCAGGAAAACCCAGCCCTAATCTCAGCCTCTGATCAGGTTCTTGGAATTTTTCCCACGTCACTTACCATAAAATAGAACCAGCCCGATTTCCGATTTATTCGCAATAGGCCCGGAGACTATTAGTTGCCAACTCACATTGCCCTGAATGCAGGGCTAAACTTTATAAGCTACAAGATCTCTGCTAATCTCTGTCTAGGTTGTAAGCTGCTACAAGCGTCAGCCTACCTCTGAGTGCTGATGGCTTGTACACTGCACAACTTGAAAACAAGTAGTATTTGCTTACACTAGGCCGCGGCCCTTTTGCTTTGCATGCACTAATCGCGTTCTAGCCTCGACATCGTAGAAGCTTACTTATGAGATAAAGCTGAATGTAAAGGTGATTGTTGGTCTCCGGCCAAGCATAATGCTGGCTACCTCAAGATCAGGAAGGCCAGGGGCTTAGAAGACACGTTGAAGCCCAGTTGCTGCGACTGCTTCGTTGATCAAGACAAGACGACAGATACAATGAAAAGTAGGAAGAAGGCTTGAAAAAATTCTCGGCAGTAGCACAAACTAGAGCCCAGCAAGATGGCGAAGCTTAACGGCGTCATCCCCCACCGCAGGTAATACAGTTAGATTTCTTTTGTCATCCCAGCTGAAGACTACCTTAATAAAGAAGAGTGTGGCGTAATGTTGCCATAAAGCATATGCCAGACTATTAAAGCCCTTGGAAGAATTAGTGGATCGTGGATTCTAGCTAGTAGGAACAACCGGATGTGTTCTAACATATTTATACGCACGTATTTATCCAAGTGGGATACATTGGCCTGAGACGGCTGTAATGGGATAAGGATCACCAGGTCAGCATGTTTCAGCCTTGGATCTGACACTTCTGCTCCAGAAACTTGTTGGGACTCGAGCTCTAGGTGTGGATTAAAAAAGCTCTGTAGTGTAATTCGCTTACTGGGCTATCAGCTAATCTGGTTTGGTAGTTGTGCTTTTCTTTGAAGAAACGAGGCCTCGAGGTCTTTGTATTCAATGGCCGAGGTCGTGGGCCCTCCTGCGGCATATGTGAAGTGCCTGAATTGAGATTAAGTTGTATTAGGGTATTAATCAAATGGATTACATTTTTATTTATTAGAGCTTCTGGTGGCTGCTCGAGTAGACACATGCTTATTCAAGGCGGGCTCGGCATCATACACCACTCCAAGCTGAGACCAAGAAACGCCTGCTGGCTGCTATTAGTAGTCAGCTACTGCGGTCTAGGAGACAATTGGCGTAGCGGCAAGTCGGCAACCATCAAATCCCCTGTGCATGCATGGGCTGCGCCAGTACCCAATGCCTGCAGACGGGCAGTAGCAACAGCACGTCTTCTTTTAAGTGCCCAAACGACCACAAGCATCGAAAATTAATTAGCCAAAACATGCAGGCCCCTAGCAAGTCGCTATTGGGTCGCGGATGTAAAGGGTGACCAGCGGCTACCTGCGAATGCATACTTTCAAATAGTGAGAACGAATTGGGAGCTAGTTTTGATACGTTTTTCCACGGCTAACCGACTGAGGCCGTGACGCGTACTGTCGCTAGCAGTAGGCAAGCAAAGTAAGCTAAAAGCTACCGCAGCGTACCGTCACGTTCGCGATTGTGACTATATGACTTGCGGTCTGACGTCAGCTTCTCTAAATAGTAATAATAATAATAATAATAATTCACTCGATAAAGCGCCCTCAGAGAATTCAATCTTTCTAGGCGCTATACATTTGCTGCAAAGGGAAACGCGATCAAATGGTGAGTGGTATCATGCTCGATAAACATGAATAGCATAGCTAGGGATGACATGCACAGGGTCAGCATGCAGTTGTGGTTAGTGGCAGCATGCACAGCGTCAGCACGCATAAGCACATAAAGGACGAATCACAACGACCCACTAAATGCTGTCCTAAATAGGGGCGCTTGTAAGTTCTTTTTAAATGTGGTCAAGTCAGGGGATGTTCTGACGCAAGTCGGGAGTGAGGTCCAGGCTTTGGGAGCATACGAACTAAATGCAGGGTCTCCAAAGGATTTGAGGTTTGTACGAGGTATTGGTAAACACTTACATTCCGAACAGCGGTTGGTACGATGCTTGGGCTGGTGGGGGAGTAGATCGAATAGATAGGCTGGAGCCAAAGAATGGAGGGACCTAAAAGTGAGCGACACAACTTTAAAGTAGATCCGTTGCTTGACTGGGAGCCAGCACAGGTCGGCGAGAAGTGGTGCGATCTGGTAACTGCGACGCCAGATAATACTGTCTCTTACACTGTCTCGCTTTGCCGAGTTTTGCGTTAAGAATGTCGAAAGCCAGATGCTCGCGCCGGCTGATTTGACTTTTCGGGCCATTCCGCATGCTAATTAGGCTTTTATTAGTATTTTAAGTAATACGCATGACGGGGCAGACACCTCGTAAACCGTGTTTCAGTCGCGACCGGTCAACTAAGATTGCCGCCGGCGCACGCTGCAGCAGACAAAGCAAGAGTGCCCTATGCACGCATTGCAAGCTGTGATTCTCTTTTCTGGAGACGATAGAAATCCGAGGTCAAGCCACTAGCTACGTCGACGACTTGGCCCAGCAACACACAGCCGCTGAAGTGACGCAGGCAGAAGTGGGCGGCGGCAGGCCTGCAAAGAATCGAGAGGCGACGCGGCAGCTACTGCTCGGCGGCACGCTTCTCGGCTTCTCATAATACGTCGCTCGGCGAAGCCTGCCGCTTCCGCTTCCTGTCGCTTACGCCTTGGCTGACGCGACCGAAAGCGGGCTGTGAGCCGCAAGGCGGACCGCAAGCGACAATCAGCCCGCCCACGAGCACGTCATACCGGAACCTAGGGTCATGAGTCACATTGCACGATGGGTCAGAGGTGGCGCCGGCTGCGGCATCAGCGAGATATAACCCGAGAAGCTTGCTGTGGTCCAGCTACTTTGCGACCTCATTTCGTGTGCAGTCAAGTGCCATCGAGTCTCGATAATGGCCGAGAAGCGAGCTACGAAATCCGGACTGGGCAGGGACGCCCAGGCTAAGGTCGGTGGCCGGCGTAATGCGCTGGGAACTCTGGGGCTCGCCTGCCTCCTCCGCCTCTGGCACGAGCTTCGCTCTCGCGCGCAGGCCGTACGACTATCCATCGCTCTAGCGTTGATTTGCATCAGCGGACCTATTCGTTTCTCGAATTCTTTCGACGTGCGTCGCGTTTACTTTGCTGCGTGTGCTCTAGGGCGTTAGCTTAACAAGGCCTGGCTCTAGGGCGTTAGCTTAACAAGGCCTGGCCACTTCCGTGCGGCCGCGTAGTAGTGCAGTGCCGCGGCGTATAGCTGCGATGGCACGTATGGCAGCGCCGTAGCCGACTGTTTTCTGACTTTTCTGTCTGCATCGGTGCTGTCGCCACGCAATCTGGAGAGCCATCCACGGAGTTCCGCCGCTCGGCGCCTCTAGCTGCCCGCTCGCCCTAACACCTGTTCCACCGCCACATGGAGCTTCCACCTCCGGCCGGCCCCCACCCTTTTCGAGCGGTCGTGCTATCCAAGCTAACCGAAAGGTAGCTTGTTAATTTCCTGTGCATAAATTGTAAAAAGAACCGAGACTGGCGCCTAGCCGCTCCACCCGGTCTCTGATGCTGCCATGCTAAGCCGAGCTTGCCTCGCGGCGGTGGCCGGCGAGGCAGCATCCGCGCCGACCGGAGGAGGGGAGGAGCAGGCACTGAGAGAGAACGCGGTTCGTGGAAGGTACGGACGCGTCATCGACGGCCGACCGTTGACTTGGTGGGCCCTACAGCTTTATCCATATATGGCCCGAGCAGGGATGTGGGCTGTGCCTCCTCTGGTGGCTGCAGAGATAGGCCACCGCAGCCATCGCTTAGACAAAAGTGCCCCGCCCACCAAGAAAAAGAAGCCAATCGCGGTCGAGAGATCGAGTTTTGGTTGCCGAGTAGTGACTCGCGATTCAAAGTGCTATGTTTCTGCTACCCCATCCCCAAATAGAATGTCTGCTTGGGAAGGGTCACAAGACTATGAATATATATAAGACTAGTCATATGAACTGACCTTGCCAGAATACTTGTTACTAATGTCCCATGGCTGCACAGTAGCAATTGGAAAAGGGGGCAGTCGCAGACCAAAAAGTTTACCTCTGTCATCATGCCTGTCTATACAGCTAAGCGTTCACGCACAGGTGCTTCCCGGCGGCTAGAGACTGCAGCATTTTAAAGTTGTATTTTCTGTACTCGCTCGTGCACCGAGTGTGTGGCGTTTGTAAATTGTTAACAGTGGCTTGGCATCTGGGCCTTGGGCATGTGTGACATGCAGCAGTGGTGGCTGGGTTGTCCCTGCATCGTGCACCGTATAGCAGCACGTGGCTACGGTGCCTTCGATGCCTTGCAGATTGAAGCCAAATACGATGCCGAGCTCGCCCACGAGTGCCTCGTCTGGATTGGTCAACGCATCTGCAAACCGTTTGCCAACACGAGTGGACAAATTGCTAACGTCTACGATGCCCTCCGCGATGGAAAAGCTCTCGGGCTGTAAGTGCCGCCGTGTCTGATAGGCCACCACTGATATTCCGGTGTCGTCCTCTGCTCATCCATCTCCCGTCGACTTGCTTCACAGCATGTGGCGTCACTCCCTCAAAGAGCTAGCTTGTCGACGGGTTTCGGAAAGGCTTAGAATGGGCGCAGAACTCGAGACCGGGTACCGGGCGAGCCCGGTGCCTCTGATGAACTGGATTCCAGTGCCACGCATTGCAGCTGCCAAATCGGGCAGTCGGTAAAGCCAGCAGCCACCCACTCGGTCTGCATCAAGCTGCCGCTGCTGCTGGGGTAGGCAGCAGTGGTGGCAGCCATGAAAGCCCATTGATCGACTGCTCAGGGATTAGGCTCGTCTGGATTGCTACGCTTGTGTAGCTTGCGGCTTAGGTTGGCGGCCTCCTGCAGTGTATGCAGTGTAGGCTGCCATGTGCCTGATCTGCCCTCATCATTATGATCCTCATCATCATGATCATGCCTCACTGCATGCAGTCACTGCAGAGCAGCTCTGTGGGGACCCTGGGAGCCAGTGGCCAGCTGTCACAAATCCGAGAAACCCGATCTCTCTCGACGTATACCGAGATGGTGCCTATCGGCATTCGGCCTGCGGCTGCTCGAAATTGAGCCGTCGGTCATCCGTACAGGTGGCCGCTCTAAGTGGAGCTCGTTGATGAGCGCTTTCGGCCGGCCACGGCTCGATGGCCGCTGCCGTGTTGGCTTGCCATAAGCGAATGGTTGAAAAACCGGCTTCAGTTCAGTTAGCCCAAACCGTAAACCTGCCCAATAATCTCACCTCGCTCTTCCTAGTCGCCGCGAGCACTCCACTCTGCAATGACGACGAGCCGCGCTTCGAGCGCATGCTAAGATGCGCCACACACCGAGTGGTGCATGGTGTGAGCTACTGAGACAGGCAGCCTCTTCTCCCAAGAGCCCTTGCTGTCGATTGCCTGGTGAGAGCATGAGTCGGTGCCTCCAGACGCTAAGCATGCACCGGCCTACTGTTAGGGCATGTATGTGCTCTAAGGGCATGTTAGGGCATGCACACGCCCTAACATGCCTGCTGTTAAGGCGTGTGCCTGCCGGCTGCTGTCCCACGCAGCCGTGTATGCTTGCTCGAAATGACCTCTCACCCCTAGATGGCTGATCAAGCCAAGCTAGGGCCTCGTCTCACGGTTTTGTCATGACTAGCTTGCCTGTGACACACTCGAAACTCCTCCATCTTTTTTGCTTTGCAGGCTGGTAAACACGCTGATACCCAACCGAGTCAGCGACAGGCAGCTGCAGGCAAAGATGGTCTTCCAGCAGATGGAGCTTGTGAACATATTCATCGATACGTGCAAGCACTTCGGCGTGCCCGAGCACGAATGCTTTGCCACCGTCGACCTTACCGAGAATCAGAACATGACGCAGGTCATCACGTGCATCCAGTCGTTGATGCGAAAGGTAGGCTACCGTTGTCGTGATGCCCTCGGTCCCAGCAGTAGTAGCCGATAGCGCCAGTCTCATTGGTGGAAAGGGTCCAGCCCAACTAGTCCCGTGACCGCTGCTGCTGCTGCTACGTTTTGGGCAGACGACGTTCTCAGTGAGACGTGCAGCAGTGAGCGCTGAGAGCAGGAGGCTGTGTGTGCTGGCTGGAGTGTTGAGCTAGAGCTTACTGCCGATAGGTGGCACATCGTCTTCTTTTTCTCAGCATTCCGTGCCAACGGGGCTGTGTACGACAGACCGCATTATATATATATATATATATATATATATATATATGTATATATATATATATATATATATATATATATATTCTCCAATGTGCTCGAGTATATATACTCGAGCACATTGGGGACCTTGACTGGATCGCCGTACCGTGGAGACGCTAGATGCTGCACTCACAGGACTCTCATTGCCTGTCTCGTCTTGGCCGTCGTTGCAGTTCGGACTCGGACCCAAAGAAGCCGACGAGAATAAGCGAAACTTCAGCGATGAACAACTCAAGGCAGGGCAGGCAGTTATCGGTCTACAAATGGGCTCGAACAAGGGCGCGTCTCAGGCCGGCATGAACATCGGCAAGATGCGTCACATCGCCGATTAAGAAGCAGACTGCCCACGAGGCTACAATAGTGTCAGAGGAGCGTAGATCTGCTGTCCAAAGGACCGAAGAAGGGGTCGGTGAACTTGCTGTGTGGTCTGAAGACTGCTCGACGTCTTAGGGATTTGCATCACGTGACCATGGCACACAGTGTACACAGCTGGTTAGACTCTGGTTTTCGACAAGGATTTCAATAATCCGTGGCCTGCGATGAATGTGGTGCGTGCCGGGCTGTGCATTCATTTCACGCTGCCTGCAAGTGCAAGTCTCCGGGTGGTTTTACCGACAGCCCTTGGTTGTCACGTTGCCTGCCTGATTCACGTTTAAGTCAAGAGGCTTCGAGCATGCTGTGGTAAAATCTTTATACTTGTTACTTGCGCCTATATTTAGTACCAATAAACGATTTCTAGAGACTGCTTTCAAGGTTCTGTGGTCACAATATTTCTTAGCTGCTGGCGTTGCGTGGCCGAGGATGGAAGGTGACATGGACAGGACGTGTCATAGTTATGTGTGTAGCCTAGTTACTAAAGACATCTCTGCCATTGGCTAGGATCTCTTGGGATGGCTTGGCGACAGCTTTGTCAAACATGGGCAAGTGTATGCATTCACACCCGAGGTCGGCGGTTGCACTGAGATACCAGGCAGCTTATAGGAGCCCAGAAGGAACTGTGACATGCTAGTGTTTATTATGAACTAGGGATCTATTCTGGTGGTCAATATGTGTATTTCTTATGAGATATCATGACATGTCCCTCTTCAATATCAAGTTCTAAAGTGAGCTTGGGCTAGACTGCATCAGCTCACAGTCAAGTCTGCCTGCTTTCAGCTTTGCAACATGGCATTAATTCGAGCCTGGTTGGACAGTGATACCGGTTCGACATTTTGAAAAAAATTCACCTATTCGTGCCTCCATAAAGCTCCTCTTACTTAAGCAATTATTTAGTCGAAAACCTGTGACTCATCTTCAGAGATTTTCCGAGGTTCTGCATGTGATGTGGCTAACTTGATAAGGTCTAGCAAAAAGAGCTCCTCTCCTGAAGACCCGATCATACGATCATCTCGATGGTCTTCACTGACAGACGAACCTAGCTCAGCCATAGCCGAGATTTAATGTTTCTCTGGAAAAAGGGGTTGTATTCAAATCCTTCAACTCGGCCATCGTCAGACCAATACGTAAAAAGCCTGGATTAGAGTAAGAAATCCTAGAAAACTGCCACCCAGTTTCCGTTCTTCCTGTTTTGTCAGATTTTTGACAGTGTAGCTAAGCACCTTACAAACACATTGAAAAGAATTAAATGGGGGAAGAATTACTGTCGGGATTCAAGGAACCCCACTCCACTGAAACTGCTCTTATCCGTGTAACCAATGCAGCGACGATGTCGGAAATGCGACAGCCCTGGTCCTGCTGAATCTATCAGCTGCCTTCGACACTATTTATCACAATATGCTACTTGAACGATTAAGAACAACTGTCGGTCTGGCAAAGGAGGCACTTGTGCGGTTCAAATCGTACTTGTCCGGTTGTGTTTAACCCTTGCCGTGTCAGACCTCATCCACTAAATCAGTCACCTGGAGTCCCACCAGGGTCCGTCCTCGGTCTGTTGCTGTTCTCCATTTATACTCGAACCTCGGAGAAAATTAATTCGGGCCTATTCAATAGGAAATACGTTTATGCTGACGATACTCAGCTGTATTAGCATTGAAATAATTTAATCTGATGAAGAGACTGATTATCTGAATGCTATATTTGCAGACATTCAAATCGAACGCCTGCAAATTATGCATTCAGATTATCGAATAATTTGATGATCAATGTCAGCAAATTTCCTCTAAACGACGATGAAACGGAATTGTTACACAACAGATACCCCAAGCGTGTGGCTGGACTAGAAGACTTACTTTATTAATAGGCGATGCTGTTGTGCGACTGTTACCACGTGCTTGGAATTTGTGCTTCGTCTTTGACG
Organism: Cristatella mucedo; assembly: GCA_009760855.2. NCBI lineage: Eukaryota > Metazoa > Bryozoa > Phylactolaemata > Cristatellidae > Cristatella > Cristatella mucedo. The sequence goes on along the minus strand of WPIO01000006.1, from coordinate 6,063,223 downwards.
ATTGCCTACATTTTGAAAGTTTCATCAAGAAGACTGCCTACTCAGCTTGCTATCCCGTCCGATTTCTATTTAAGATTAGGGATTGTCTATGGCTATGGCTTGCTAGCAATTTAGCTATAGCTCTCTATTTCTGTTTCGGCTAGATTATTGCAATTCTATTTGGCTGGGCTACCGAAAAAGGCAACTAGGCCACTGCAGCTTGTGCTGAATATGGCTGCAAAGCTATTTAACAAATTCCAGAGGTTTGACCACGTGTCTTCTTTGCTGAAAAAGCTCGATGGCTTCAGCTTGATCCACGGATTTAGAGTTAAGCTCCTACGATTATCTACATGGTCCCCACGGCTTGGCTCAGTCATATCTAGTTGAAATACAGCACCAGTTTCAACCTCATTGTGCCCTTAGGTCCTCTATGGGCTATTTCCTCCGCTTAAAGACCGTTGGCGACAGAAGCTTTGACTCTGCAGATCCTAGACTGTTGAACTCGCCTCCCCGATTCTTACGCAACGACAATTACTCTCCTGCTCCCGACTAAGGTACATCGTTTACAGCCTTCTGGGCTGCTACTTCCAAGCTACTCACTGCATTAACGACCCACCTGACTCAGCTTTGCTTCTTACTTTCCCTTTGTTATGTGAGACAAAGTTTGTTGGCTACCGAATGCGTACCAAAAACTGCTTAGGCTTTGAGTGCACTAAACAAAACTCACCTCCGTAGCACACCCGTAGTCTTAGTGTCTTTTCGGGTTGCATCGCACTTTCGGCGATGGATTCATCAGCATGTCCTCAGGCTCGACACATTTTTAAACTTTTTTGCGTGACCCAAAGTTTATAATAATAATAATAATAATGCACTTGATAAAGTGCCCTCAGAGAACTCAATCTCTTTCTAAGCGCTTCACATCTGCTGCAAAGGGAAACGCAATTGAATGGTGAGTAATATCATGCTTGACAAACAACATGAATAACATTTTTAGGGGAGTTTAAATTTGATACCAGCGCCAAAGGGCTCATAAGCAATCGCTTGCTCACTTGCAAAATATTTCATCTGCCAATAGGAGTGGCTACCTCAAGGTCACCCAGCCGTAACCGTTTTAGGGCTATTCGCATTCTTGACTCCGATGTAACACGTCGGTACAGCGTAAAAAAGAAAACTTAATGAAACAGATATCCCTGACCTTAAGATATTTAAAGGAACGAATAGCTTGAGCGTCACCGGACGTCAGCCGTGACTAAGCTGAAGAGTGGGTGGAGGAGGGCACATCTCACGACTGCCCTTGCAGTCTCAGATTTTCATCAGCCGTGTGTTGAAGGTTTTTTTGATGTGACTTGCGGCTGTAAATGGTGATGTCATGCTGATAAATCACAGTACAACGACTTCAGGATTATCAGCCTCGACAGCCTAATTTAAATTTACATAGCGAAGAAGATCCTTACCGGCAATCGCTATAGCTTGCAGAAGCAGTAAAGAGTTGCAGGACTTGAATCCTCGACCTGGATCGTGAGTGCGATCACCTTATCCGATGGGTCTTAACCCGGAGTTCTTTTGCGATAGCAGATTGTTTCAGTTGGACAACCTTACTTGATTTTCCTGAGATTTTGGAATTTATTGGTAACATTTCGTGAAGACGTTCGTCCGAATTCAGTCTGGCCGTTGGTATGACGGTTGTTTCGATTGAACCGTCCGTCATTAGCGATACTCGTGGATGGGCAGCAGCCGTCGCTTACTGGTAAGTCTTGCCCACTTGCTCAAGCTTATGGGTGCTTTACTAAATACAAAGTTTCTGCAGCAGAAGCTAAGGGCAACTTGTTTTCTTTCACATGAGCCACAAGCTTAGGCGGCCCCCATCGAATACCCGATCCAGCTGAAGTCAAGTACGTCCGTCGCTTGAGTTACTAGAACGTCGCAGCCGCGAAGGTTCTGACCCTAGCCCATCTCCCCCATCCCCCCTCCGGTAGCCCCGAGAGCTCCGCAGCCCCTCCCCCGTTGTTTGCCGCAAAAGCTCGGCAGTCCCCCGCCCCCTGTAGCCGCTGGAGCTTCGCAGCCTCCACCCCGCCCCCTGTAGCAGCTGAGCTCTGCAGCCCACATTCCTCGTCCGGTCGTGGCCACTGCCAACTGGTTAAAGCTATGCTCAACTACCATCCATATTTTTTATAGGCTCAATCTCGTCCGGTTTCTGCTTAACTTTGCTACCATAATTTTACAGGATCAGCCTTTAAGCTACAACTAGCAATCCAAAATGACCTGTCATCCAGGCCTGTCTAGTAAGCTAAGGAGGTGGGCTTCGCTTTCAACGCGCGTGGGCACCGATGCAAGTCGAGCTGCCCATAGATCTTAGCCCAGGGGATAATGTGCTCGCTCTTCACGACCCAGCTAGCGGATTCGAGTCCTGCAGCAGGATATCCTTTATAGGCCACCGAAAGCGGGGGGGGGGGAGGATGTCGCCGGTAAGGCTTTTTTCGGTCATAATAAAGAGACTGTTAAATCGTCAGACCTATACGTTTACTAAATACATTATATTTAAATGAGTATGACAATTTGATACTCGCTTATTCCGAGTCACCGGCAATTTTGAGAGCGGCATTCTGGCGTAATAATTATTTCAAATCGGTCCGATGAATTTTAAATTAGGATCGCGTGAATACTAGTCCACACTCCTACGGCACACTTCTTCTCTAACTGCTCGAGTGCCCGCATAGCACGTGCCCTTAAGAACCATTTTGACAGAGCATCCTGTGACTGGCATTTTGCAGTGAGCCGGCCTCGTGCCTTAGACTAACCCTGCCAGTTTTAAAGATGTTAAATTGCCTGTACGGCGCCTTGAGAGAACCAGTCTCTAACCAGGCGTTTACAAATCGTTACAGGAGAAGTAGCAACCGAGCAGTAACGAAATGCAAGGTATCGTGCTCAGACAAGCGTGCACAAGCACACAAGAAGAAAATCGGCGATATTGTTAATTAGTACCCCTAGTTAGTAGCGTGCAGTGAATCTTGAACGAGTGAGTTCGCAAAGCGAACAGGACAAGGATGTGTTCACTGGAGCGCAGGGATCCTAGCCGATCGAAATAAATGCATCCGCTTCGGAGACTCGGGCGATGCCGAGGGAATGCGGGCGGCGACAGAAGCCGCGAGTGATTTCGGACTCTCGGTGCTCGAGAACTGGAGGCTCGCTCATTGAAAAAGACTGGTCCAGTAAAGTGCAACAAAGAGCGAGACGACAGACAGCAGATGATGCTGTGAGAGCATACTGCGGCAGGTGCCGGTGGTAGGACGGATAGGTTCGGGTCGGTGCACGCAGGTTCAAGTATATGGCCGGTAAGGGCTGTGAGAGAGCACTGCGAGGGGGCTGCCGTTGCTTGGACGGATTGGTACGGCCCTATGCATGCCACAGAAGCAACCTGCATGTCAAAGAGAGCGCATCTTGAAGTCGATTCGATGCTTGATAGGGAGCCTGCGAAGCTCAGACAGGTGTGGCAGCGACACCGATGACGACAGGCCTGGCGAATTGAAGAGTTCAGCTCTTAATTTGAAGTCAAATAAGATCACCGAGACCTGAATAAAGGGAGTTAAGGTAATCTGAACATGGTGTCATAAAAGCGTGAATTATCAGCACACTGGTTTGGCCCCAGTGGTTAGATGCTCGCCTCTGACCACCGGGGTCGTGGGCTCGAGCCCTGCTGTATATTCGCAGCACCTGGATCGAGATTAAGTCCTTTTGGGGCGTTATTCAGATGAGTTCCACTCTTTATGCTATGCTGTTACATTACAAATCATAAGATTAGCAAGGAGCGAGTGATTCGAGCCTACGTGAAGTGCATACAGGGACATTTAGTTCTCTCAGGTAGCTATGAAAATGCATTGTCGATTTTAACTCAATTGTTAACTCAAAAACTCAATATTGTATTATAATCCGATAGCAGCTTTTAAAATAACGTGCAGAGTGTGCCTTGGGTGGGCGGAACCTCGACGGCAATGTGCAAACGCAGAGGTGCGGCGAAAAGTTGACCAGATTTATTACTAAGAGGTTGCAATGAACTAGTCTAGTGGATTAGAACGTGATTGGCGTCGACCTGGCTCGAGAGCTGATTTCGAGGAATCGCTAGCTAGAAGCGTACCCACGGTCTTGCCAAGAGGAGATCAGACCTTGACCTTAACGGCGACAGCCACTCGTGGGGGCTACGAAGAACCTGCTGGGCGGCTCGGCAGGGCGTCGCGTCCTTTAGGTCGGTCCAACGGGGGTGGAGGCCGCCCACCCCCGTTGACCCCTTCGGCTTGCCAGAGCCCCTGCCCTTCTCCCGACCAAATTCGTGCCGGTCGATTGAAACTTCACGTCCAAACTGACTTCATACAGTCATTTAGAGACGATATGCATACAATCCGTTTGTTGGCCTCTGAGATCAAAGACGCGCGAAGTTGATTTTTTCCTCTGCACTTTTCATCAGCCACCGTTTCGTGCTTCCGGTAGATGGATGGTCATTGGGCATCGACAGCTTGCACGTAGGCTTGCATTATGGCGCCTTTGATTACGCTAAACCGCCTACCTTTTCAATAAAAGGAGACAGCTTGCGTTAAAGCCCATGTAGTAAGAGCTCCTAGACTTCCCCTAGACCGGGTCTTGTAACGGCTGTCTGAGAACTACCGAAATGAGCGAACCCGGTTGCAACCCGCCCTGCAGCACGTGGCTTTGAAGGACTGCCAATGAAAGTCTGAAAGGAAACAATAACGCGGCTAATAACCACATGGTTAAACACACTAGGTAGTGTTGTCACGCTTTTGTGAAGATTCATCCGTCAGTGTAGTTTGGCATTTTCTAAGCGGCAGGTATGCGATACCACGCAGAACACGGAAGTGGGCTCAAAGACGTTTATACACGCGGAAGCACGCCGCAGCGGGCCAGTACGCCGACTGCCCCCCCCCCGCCCGGCGTTCTCGACCTCACTTCCCGGGCCTTTGCTGGCCGTTACTTATATACCACTGCCATAAATCTTAATAGCCCATAATCCAACGGCAGTGTCATAATCTCAAAATGCAAGTCCACCGGTGCCTCTACGTGTAGCTTACTTACTGAATGACACGCAGTTTAATTTTGATGCCATTGCTTATACTGCCCAGGCGGGCTCGATCAGCAAGTGCTGGCTCTGTTGCAGAATACATATCAGACATGAAGAGAAGTGCTTGCCGTGCGCATATTTTTGTAACGCGTGCAACAAGTAAAAAAACGACTCGAAAGGCGGCGCTGGCAGCTCAAGCTGCGACGTACAGTAATGCAAAGCAGTGACAGCAGTGACAGTTGTCAGCGCTGTCCAAGAAAAAGGTACGAGCAGTACTGTATTTCTTAGACCTTAGCTCAATGCAAAGTGCCGAACTGCTAAAATATGAGTAGTTGAATATCATCAGAGAACTGAATCTCTCTAGGCACTTTACAGATGCTACATGTAAAGCATTACGAAATGTTTGGTCGTAACATCCGCAAGCAGCAGACATAGTGTAAGCAGGTACATGCACGCGAAGGACGAATCACAAAGACCCACCAAACGCTGTAATAAGCAAGTGTGTTTTAAGCTTCTTTCTAAATTTCGTCATGTCAGAGGACGTTTTGACGTGCGTCGGCATAGAGTTCCAGGATTTGGGAGCATAGGAACTAATGGCACGGTCTCCAACGGTTATTAGGTTCGTACGAGGTATGGCTAAACGATTCGAGTCAGAACAGTGAGTTGTACGATTCTTCGCCTGTTGGACAGTAATGATGTTGAGTGAATTTCCTCTGTGACCGTGCAATATAACGTATCTCTGTCTGTAACTCCACAAATTCACAGAGACTATGTTTGTGTTTGGCATGAGAGTTTAGTATAGCGCACTCACGGCCAAGGCGGCTTTCGGTACGCATTCGGTTGCCAACAGATTTCATCTCACGCAAAAAAGAGAAAGTGAGAAGCATAGCTGAGCCAGGAGACCTGTTGATTGAGGTAGTGAGTACCATGGAAGCAGCAGTTTAGGACGGCTGGAAATGGATGTGCCATAGTCAACAGCAGAAGAGTAGTTGTCATTGCAATTAAGTCAATAACAGATGTTCCCTAATATCAGAAAACATAATTATACTGACTGACTCATACTAGGTACAATACTTAACTTAATCTGTCATTGAATTTCATGTGCTCTTAATGTTCTGTGATATTACTTTTAAATTGAATTAAATTATTCTTGATATTACCTAGATATTTTTTATTTCTCCTGAATTAGTCTATTAATAACTGAGTTTCAATTTGCGAAACTCCTAGACGATTTTGCACTGATTATTGAAATTTTTAATCAGATCTTTCCTTTTTGTATCTATTTATTCTGTTTATGCAAACATTTCGTCCTTTTGTCCGCAGAATTTGGGTTTTGTTCTGCAGAATCCGCCTGGTCCTACCCATCAAGAAGCGTATCGACATCAAGATTATGTCTTTATTTCCCTTCATTTTTGATCCGGCCCTTAAAATGGAAAAAAACCGGAAAATGCTTAATAATCTGGATTTGTATCGTACCGCCTGCTTTTATGCTCAAGCCGTTTAGTTGTGCTTCTAAACCAAGCTCAAAATCTTTTGGAGACCGTGGCATCCGCCAGTGTGCTTCCAAAGCATGGAACTCACTACTGACTTACATCAAGATATCTATCTTCTGACTTAGCATTTAAAAATAAGCTGAAAATCCACCCATTCATCGGTGCATTTATTAAGTCCTTGTGTATTGTCCTCATGTACCAATGCGTGCTGGAAGTGTGCATGCTATAGCTACTTAATTGACATTCTTAATTTTTAGTGTACCAGTATGTTACGTGCCAATCTTTAAATACGTACACTTCTCGAGCTTGTTGCAGCACGCTACACAATCAGAGCAAGTGCATAAGACAATTAAATAAGAACACGTATTTTAGCACAAAGTGAGCAGAACAAAAATACGCAGCTGGGTAGCCCTGGAAGATTTTATAGAGCTACACAGACGCGGCCAATAGTGCAGTGCAAATTTACATTAACTTTATGAGCATTAACTGAACTGTCTGCCCACTCCTGTATACATAGAGCTTACGCATGGAGCTTAATTACTCCGGTACGCTCGGATGGCAAAGAACAGGCGACGAGTCACAGTGGTGCTGCTGCACCTCAAAGATTAAGCAGCGGTGGTTGTGCTTCATGGTCCATCGTACTACCGAGGGAGATGAACTCGAATGGCTTTAAGTAGTCGGCATGTTCAAATTACTTTTTATGCAGCCGCACTTGAAGGGAGCGCTCGCTTTCGGCATGCAACGTACATTGATCAAAGGCAAGGCAAGGTCTTACTGCAGCAGCAGCAGTAGAATGAATGTCTGCACGGGCACTATTATTAGCTACAAGGAACTACTGGGTCTCAGGAATTACCAGGAAGCGTGCCGTCGTTCGTCGCAGTGATGGCAGAGCTCCCGGCGCCGCTCTACCAGCTGGCTGCCTGTGCTATGCGTCTGCGAAGGCCCGTGTACCATTCTTGTTCGTGCCTTCGACCATGAGCATCGTCACGCAGAAGAGAAGCGAACAGCTTGCGCTACTTCTTCCTAACCTCTAGCGACGCTCTCGTCGTCGCCCATCGCTAGATCCTATCGTCGCACGCCTCCTTAAAAGCCAGCGTCGCTGTGGTAGGAAGTCGAAGCGTCGCACATTAGTGCATGGACTCCGGGCACGGCTCGTTGCACGGGCGGCGCCAGTGCCGCCGCCGCCGCGCGAGGCACGACTTGTCCCGCGGACCGTGCCCATTCCTCAGCATCAGCTGCGACTTGTCCATCAGGCGGTGTCAGTGCCGCCGAGCGAGGCGAGACCTGTCCGTCAGGCCAGGCCAGTGCTGCCGCACGAGTTACGGCCCGTTCATCCTCAGGCAGCGCCAGGGCCGCCGAGCGAGGGGTGACCTGCCGAGCAGTACCTGAGCTAATGTCTGCCGTAGGCACCGCGAACTGCTTCGAACGAACAGCTTTGCATGCACACGGGCCTGCTCTGGATGACCACATCGGCGGCGGCGGCGGCGGCGGCTGCTGCACGAAGCCTCTCCGTGCGACTTGCGGCGTGTAGAACAGCGGCCTCGACGCTTCGGCGGCGCGGGCGTCGCGCAGGAGCCGGCTCCCTGTGCAGGCAGCGACCAGAGAGTCTGCGCTGCTCGTATTGACCGCGAGGCGAGTGCTGCCGCAGACGGTGCAGCCTCGTGCGCAGCCGACCTGCTCCTCGTGCCGCCGGGCTTGCGGGAGTCTCCTCAGGATCTCTGTGACGTCGGCAGAGATCGGCCGACTACTTGATCTGTAATGCGTCGTCAGCAAGTCTCGCGTTAACCGTTCACGATCCCGGGGCGGCGGGGGAGGGGGGGAGGTTGTCCGACAGCGAGAGTAAACAGCTGCGACCGGCCTGCCTGCGTAGCAAATGTGGCTGCATTAAATAAACTACCGACGAAAGTGTTTCGCGTTCGCCGACGAACTGATTGGAAGAAGGGAAATCTGGAGGCGCAGCCGGAGAATTTAAGAATAAGAACAAACAGGTGTTCGAAGCTTACTGAAACTCTCATCCCTCCCAAGAGAGGTAACTTAGAAGCCGACGACATGTAAGCTAGACGCCGCATGTACTTAATGAGCGTATTTAGAACTTTTTTAGTACTAACGAAGCTAATAGCTACTACGAGCTACTAACGAATCGTAACCTCGGCACGCTACTTCACGCCACCACCCAGTCACTTCTAATTGGTAGCTGTTAGCGGCGACACGTCGAGTAACTAACTGACAGCCAGCGGCACCGTCGCCAGATCGTTCGATGGCACCTTCGCGAGATCACGGGGTATCGCGCGAGATCGTCGACGGAGGAAAGCTGTCTTCTGTAGCTTCAAGGCTGGCGTTTTTAAAGTTACATACAAGTTACACCGCCCGCATGGTCTCATGTGAAATGCTAGCAGCGACATATCGCTACATTCCTGAAATTCATTGCAGGGACTTGAGGACGCTAATCGTCTGCAGTTGGTGCAAAACTCTGTGGCTCGTATGGTCTGTTATCAACGATATAACATCCATAACTCACTACTTTGTACCTCAGATTAATTGGCTCCCTATCTAGCATCCCATCGACTTCAAGATCTTTAGTCTAGCTTTAAGATTCACAGGGCACTCTCGTGAACCAGCCTTGACCTATCCGACTCCCTTGCTTCTCTCGTGTGCTCTCGAACCACCTGCTCGTCAGCATCTGGCGATCCCAACGTCTCTCGCACTAAAGCGGAATATTTTAGTGACCAGTCCTTCACCATGTGTGCACCATAAGTCTAGAACTCTCATATGGATACGATTAATATATCCAACAACCTTCCATTCATTAAGTCTCAGCTCAGGACGCATGTAATTGGGCTGTTTTCCCTCCCCACGAGCTTTTATTTGGTTACCGTGTGCATTTCGTGCGTACCTGTTCGCGATTCAGTGCATGTTACTAGCCGCATGTATTACTAACCGATGGTCGTAAGCGTCTTAATGTTTACTTTAAGATGCTGGCCAAAGCATTACACTCGTTTGCTTGTGCATGCTTGATACAGTGCATGACACTAACCCTTGTGTTCTGATTCTCTTGCAGCGAGTTTTCAAGTGCCGTTAGAGATATTAAACTCTCTTATGGTAATACGAACAATTATTATTGTCATCGTGAGAACCCTCACAATTTCGGTCAATACATTGTTACTGACTCCTCCACTGCGAGTGTCAACTGCCTACGGGTAAGCTAGATAACAGGAGACAAGTACATTCATGCTATGCAATGATGACTCAATCGAAGTGTCCAATGGCGGCTGACGTCGATAGACTATATTAGTACATTGCATTGGCCTTGTTAACTAATGTGGTAGAACGTTGGCCTCGTGCCAGCCTAAGCCCCCCTACACGAAGCTGCGTACTGGCCAATTATTGGGCGATACCATTTGGAGACCATGCTGGGGCCGAGAGAGTGTTTCGAGGCATAGCATAGTTTCAAACTGAATCTCTCAGCGAACTTTTATGAGCTGAGAGAATACAGTCGTCAACTTTAGACCAGTTTCGAAATGGTCTGTAAAAGGACGAAATTCTCTGCTCCCACTGCCCCCTAGTACTCTCGGCGGTTTCTCGAAAATTCGATAGAGGCGTAGCTAGGTGTCTTCGTGTGTACAAATTCTCAGTTTGATTGGCTGGTTACAAACGTAGCGTATTTTCTGGCGTATCGCTTTTTGTCTCAGCTCCGCCAAAGGAAGGATTCCGGGGAATAAACAGATTACCGATGGGGTAACTGCCTCAGCGGAAGCAGCGACCCTGAATTATTAGCAAGCGATTAGTCGACTAATGAGGGGGTTGTCCTTTCGTTGTACATGCAAGTGGCTCGTAACGGTGGTTCGCCACCGAGTGCCAAAGCCTCAATGGATGCGGTAAAGCTATGTCATGTATCTCCCTCTGTAACTCCATTTAGTCAAAAGAACCATGGGTCATATTAGTTGGGCAAGTTTCCTATAGCACACTCAAAGGCAAAGCGGCTTTCAGTAAGCATACTCGGCACAGCGAGCACCAGTCAATACCACTGAGTGAAGCTTATGCGAATGCTTGAAACATGGTCTACATAGAAGGACCGCTGCACAGGCCTTGGGATTGCCGGGCTTTTGACAACCAATCCGATCTCGATCCCCAGCAGGTGCACGCCGTCGTGATCCCAAGTAGGTGCACATCGTCCCACTTCCCGGCAGGTGCACCCCATCCCGATCACAACATAGTTATACAGATATATTTGCTGCTCAGTGGCCAAAGGCTCCTCGCGATTCTATCTAGTGAATATATCTTCATTTACGCTATTAATAAAAATTAAGGCTCCTCTATGTAATGTAATGTAATGTATCTCCGTCTGTAACTCCACAAATTCATAAAGACCAGGTGGGTGTTACGAAGAAGAGTTTTGTATAGCGCACTCACAGCCTAAGCGGCTTTCGGTACGCATTCTGTAGCCAACAGACTTCGTCTCACGCAACAAAGAGAAAGTGGGAAGCATAGCAGAGTTAGGAGAGCAGTTGAGGTAGTGAGTACCATGGAAGTAGCAGCTCAGGACCGCTCAAAAGGATGAGCCATAGTCGGCAGTAGGAGAGTAGTTGTCGTTGCGTAAGAATTGTGGAAGCGAGTTCCGAAGTCTAGGACCTGCAGAGCTAAAGCTTCTATCGCCAACGGTCTTTAAGCGGAGGAATGAAACAGCTAATTTATTGTCCACAGAGGACCTGAGGGCGCGAACAGGCTGAAACTGGTGCAGCAGTTCAGCTAGGTACGAAGGAGCCAAGCCATGGCGAGCCTTGTGGGCCAGTGTAAGAACTTTGCTCTGGATCCGTTGCTCAACCGGCATCCATCCTAGCTCTTTTAGCAAAGGAAACACGTGCTCAAACCGCTGGGACTTGAAGACCAGCCTTGCAGCCATATTCATAGTCAGCTGCAGTGGTCTAATTGCTTTCTTTGGCAGCCCAGCCAATAAGGAATTGCAATAATCAAGCCGAGACAGAACTAAGGAGCTAGTTGAATTTTTTACAAGCCACTGTGGGAGACAGCTCCTAATATTGGATAGGGGTGGGACGTGATGGTTAGCTGTAGAAGCAGTCTTCTGAATGAAGCTTTAAAAGTTGAGGCAGTTGTCAAAAACGACACCTAAATTTCGAGCAAGTGGTGATGGTCGCACAAAAGCATCACCTATTAGAACAGCAAAGCCTTTTAATCCAGCCACACGCTTAGGGTGTCCTATGAGAAGCAGTTCGGTTTTATCGTCATTTAATTTCAGGAAGTTTTCCGACATCCAGGATCGAATATCGGCAAGGCAAGCATTCAGTTTCTCAGTTGCTGCAGCAGATTTCGACGGTTTAAATGACAAATACAGCTGAGTATCATCCTCATAGAAGTGATATCCTATTCCATGGGCCTTAATGACTTTTCCCTGAGGTTGTGTACAAATGGAGAACAGCAAGGGGCCGAGTACGGACCCATGAGGGACTCCACAGGCGACCCTTGTCGTTCGTGAGACCCGACCCCCACACGACACGGATTGAACTCGATCAGACAAGTATGATTTAAACCACGCCAGTGCTTCGTCTGCCAGACCGATCGTTGTTCTCAATCGTTCAAGCAGAACTTTGTGATCAATGGTGTCCAAGGCAGCAGGCAGATCTAGCAGAGCTAGGGCAGTGACATTCCTGTCGTCGTTGCCAAGTAGAATGTCATTGTTAACACGGAGGAGAGCAGTTTCAGTGGAATACTGCCTCTTGAACCCTGATTGAAATGTTTCTGATATTCCATTAATTTCAACATGTTCAACCAGCTGCTTAGCAACAATTTTTTCAAGAATCTGTGATAAGAAAGGAAGAAGGGGAACATGCCAACTTATTAAAGGAATTAAGTAATATAATTTGCAAAAATATGAAATATAGCCAGAGTACTAATTACTTTTTAGGGAGAATATAGTATAGTAGAACTAGAGGATTGGTTGGGAATATAAGTAGGCTGGGTTGTAGTGGAAAACTGAAAACATAGGGAAACGAATATAAATTGCCCCTGATAAACATTGTTTGCCTTTAGTTGATATGTCGCAGAAGCGGGACATCTTTTAAAGCGAATTTGTGCGAAAAAACTATATTTGGAGCCACGAGTACCACTGGCCCGTTTGTGTTGATATTCAGTGTTGTCTCTTTGCTAAACTGTGGTGTCGAGGTCTACAAAGATTGAGCAGCAACAGGTGAGCCTACCCTTAATCATTATCTAAGCACAGTTTAAAATATAGCGTTTCGAGAGTCGGAGACGCGAGAAATGTGCGCACTTAGAACTTTAACAATCGAACAAGTCCAAGATTGAAATATTGTATACTTTTGAGTAGGCTTATTTGCATGTGTGTGTGTGTAGGTGTGCATGCGTGTGTGTGTGCCTGCGTATGCGTGCGTGTGTGTGTGTGCGTGTGTGTGTGTGTGTGTGTGTGTGTGTGTGTGTGTGTGTGTGTGTGCATATGTAATTGAGAACCGTAGGCATGAAAGTGCAGATAAATAATAATACACTTGCATTGACACATATACAGCTCTATATAGTTATGTCTACCTACGTACCTTTTATCCATCATTTACTTAGTTTATATATACCTTCACACATACACCCATACCAATCTAGGTGAGCATTCACAGATGGAGAAAGGAATATATAGATGATTATGGGATTCCGCATATGAGAATACTTATACTCGATTGGGAGAGTTGCGCTCAAGCAAGCGATGATCAAGATGACAATGCGGCTGCTGCCGTTCAGAACACATTCGAAAAAAGTTAGATAATTATCATATATATATATATATATAATATAGTATAATATAATATATATAGTATAATATAATATATATAATATAGATAATTATCAGCAGTGATGCTGACGATTATCTGAACCATGAGATTGCTGAATAATAATTGTGAAACATAGCAGTAACTGAAACGTTTGCACCTAGTGGCATTTTAATTAAAAATGGTAGCTTATTTAAAAATTATTGCTGCTGAAATGGGATTCCCCTAGTTCTTTATTAGCAGGACACCTTAGGAATCGGTGCATTAGCATGTCTACATTCCGATCTCGGTAGAGCCAAAATTGGCCCGAAATCATGCGATCATCCTTTACTGATCCCGATCTGGAGCCGTGCTACGACGGTGGCTGCTGGGAAGTAATACGAACCACAGCAGCAGACAAGTGAAGAAACGACAGTTCAACAGGTCTCGCTCGGCCTTTACAAGACTGGGAGGGAGAGAGAGCTGTCGACGAGCTGGCTGCAAGCTCGTGCCGTAATTACAGCAAAGAACGCCCGATATCTCGCTCGACATTTTCCTGGGTAAAAAAGCCTCTGTGTATTACTTTGTGATAGTGAACTAAATTCTACTGAGAGTTATGTTGCCTCTACCGTCGAAAGCCATAACGACTGAGCGCGGACACAACGAGGAGTAGCAAAGCTCCGCAGAGGCCGTCTAGCTAACGGCTGATGTTTTGAATCTCTACATGCCATTGGTCCGTTGCTCACCTTGGATTCGCAGACTCGCTGTGCTGTCGCAGCCGCCGCTGGTGCTGCTGCTGCTGCCGAACACTCTCCGAGCTCGGTCGACGGAGCCTCTGCAGCAGCTCGGCCTTTGCGCACTGACAGGTCTGCATGCAGCCGCCGCTTAAACCATCGACAGCTGTTGAGCTCGGTCTCTGTCGCCATGCCACCTTCGACTCGGCAGACTGCGAGGAGGCGGCGGCGGTTCCAAGGCAGGCGACGGCAGCGCTCCCGCTCGGCGGCGTCGAAATGTGATGCAAGTGCTGGCAAGCTGAGCCATGATGAGGCTTAGACTGTGGTGGCGGCGGCAGCGGCGGCTTCACCGATGGCTTGCAGGGCGCAGCAGGGTGGTCGCTTCTAGCGGTCGTCAGATCCGAATCGGCTAGATCAGAAGCTCCACCTCGCGTTCGGCTGACTAAACAAAGAATCAGCGAAGCGCTGGGAGGCACGTCCCTGCTTACAAGCACGGAGCTGCGCTTAGCTGACCGAAGTGCCCACGCATCTCTAGCAAGCAAGGAAAGGCTTAACGATAGCTTTCCTTGCGCTCAAACGATACGATTCATGTAAACAACGTTTAACGATTGGCTTCGGAGAAACCTTTGGTCCGGTACGGGATGTTCTAACGCCCTCGTGCACGAACTTTGAGCCCCTGCAATTGTTGATGTAGCGTAATGCGAATGCAACTCGTTAGTTTAACGGTCGGTCAGCAAACACAGGATACACCGGCACGATAGCTGCCAGATGCCTCGCAATGGAGAAGCGCTCCAAGCGGTCAGTTTTCGAAAGCTCGATGTAGCACGAGGAGTCATTGTCCTAGAGCTCAGTTTCAAGGTCAAGGCTTGAAGCAGGGTACGTATGGTCGTAGAGGCACTTGAAATGCTAAGTTTCATAAAATAACAAGAGACCATTTGTATTACCGGAAATGATTTTGGCGGAATTGAAGAGTCCGAATTGAAGCGACATCTTTTGCAAACCCTCCTTTCCTAACAGGCTTTACTGGTGAGAGTAATAATAATAATATTATTATTCTTACTATTAATACAACATTTTATAGCCTTGTCAGAGAACTCAGTCTTTTTCCATGGGCTTTACATTTCCTGCAAAGGAAGCCGGATTGAATGGCTTGTGGTGGCACCCTCAAAGACAGCAAGCATAACATGGTTACAGGTGACATGCACAGGATCAGCATGCAAATGTGGTTAGCGATAGCATGCACAGTGTCAGCATGCATAGTAGCTAATTTTTGTAATGGCCTCTCTATTTATCGAGCAAGAAATTAAAAATGATTTGGGCAACCACACGCGTAGTTAGAAGCTGCTGCAATCAGTTCGCTTGCTTTTCGGTAAATAAAAGAGTAACTGATTCAAGTGAAGTTCGTGCACCCCTGGACTCCTGAGACTAGGACCCGGGCCGTCTGGCGGCTACGAGCTTGCACGCAGTGAACGGGCGGCAAATGGGATAGTGCTTTAATTTCCGAGCGGCCATTTTGCGCCTGACCTCCTCAGCGCTTCACCGATTGCCGTCTACGCTTCTCGCTCGTTCGATTGGAGTAACGAGAGACTTTTGCATAATAGCGCTTTTTCAATAGCGAAACGTAACTGCAACCGCGGCTCACCTGAAGGCGGAGCGGCTGAAGTGGTGCCAGTCTTCTGCGTCGTGTCATTCTTCTTTCTTTGTCTTCCAAAAAGAAGCGAAGTCATAGCTCGGAAAAAAGACGACCTCGACTTTCGCGCTCCGTGGCCTCTCTAAGCTCGGACAGAAAATGAAGACGCTCGCGTGGAAACGAGCCGCTGTAGATGAAATTGGCGGCGCGAACACGACGGCATCGCGGCCTTTCGATCGAATCGCGTTCGCCGTCGCGAGAGAAGGGCTCTGACGTAGGCACGTAGCTACGCTGAAGACTCGCGAAGACGAGGCGCGGCTTTCGCGGGCTTCCTCGTGCCTCGTGCTTTAGCATTGGCTTTAGCCTCCCCCGTGCGCCACGTTTGCGCGTGGAGTCTAGGGCACGAGCAGTCTAGACAATGTGCCTCCCAAATGAGAGAGACTGGTGCTAGCCTGGTGCATGCTCATCGCCGGTCCGGGCACAGGGTGTATTCTGCAGACCCCGGCGGTGTATTCAGCAGCAGACCCCGAGGTGTAAACTGCAGACAAGCGCTGATGCTACGTAAATTAAGTTAATAAGATAGAATAGGTATAGCATGTAACATAATATCAATACAAACACGACACCTTATCGTGTTCACGCGGCGATATTCGCAGGAAACGCGACGGTCCTGCTCAGCCCAGCGCTGCAACGATGAACAAGCTGCTCGATGGCGTCCGCCCGACTTTTCCGGCCTCGCATTCTGGTGCGCGTGCGCGAGCGTGCCTCTCAGATTCCGTGCGGGCCCGCCGGAAGCAGCGCCATTCCCCGGTACGCTCGTCCGTTCGCCTGTAGTCCCGCCGCGGCTCACCACCTTGTGCACGGCCGCAGTGGTGACAGAGCGGCGGCGCCGCCGCGCGCTGGTGCTGCTGCTGCCTCCGCGCGCACGCGTGCGAGCCTAAGTTTCGTTCCTTTGAGCGGACGCTTAGCGATAGCTGAGGTGGCGGTGAGGGTAATGATAAAAATAAGAGTAGTAACGGTGACTTGGCATTTTCGAGGCACGCTAACAGAACCAAGTCTCTTCCTTGGCACTCCTCATGAGTCTTAGCGGCTGCGGTAAGAGGTGCAGTAGTCAGCTGCCCGGCGCGATACAACGCGCTGCTCCGCTTCGGCGCAGAGCTCCGCCGCCGCTCGCCGTCGATACGTACACCGTCCGCCGGATGTCGACCGCTGTGCGGCGCCATTTCGGGCTGAAGCAGCGGAAATGGCGGAGAGAGATTCTCGACCTCGCTGAACTGACCTTGCGGCTGGCCGAAGCTCGCGTCCTGCCGCGCGGCCACTCGGGCGAGCGGATTTGCTTCCCGTCCGCTGGAGACGTCCGCTTCAGACAAAAAAGAGCCGTCGGCGCTCTCGCTGCGCCCGGCGGCCAGTGGACGAGCTCGCCAGCTCGCTCGCAACGCGGCGCGGCCGCGATTGGCCGCTGAGCGCGCGAAAAGTTCGACGACCGACGTCCGGGGCTCGCAAAAAAGCGTCCGTCAGTGGCGGCGGCAGGGGAACGCCTCGATTTCGCGCTTTTGCGCTGCTGCTGCGGCGGCGGCGGCTTCAGCGCTGGCGGAGCCTCGGCGCTCGAACTCCCGACTCGCCGAAGCGAATCGAGACGATGCCGCGCGGGCGGACAGGGTTGCGTCCGCCCCCCCTCGCGCGCGGTGCCCGGGCCTCCGCGAGTGCGCGTACCGTGCGAGGCGGTCGACGACTCATCAAGAAGAAGACGGGCGTTTCGTCCGCCGTTTCTGCAGAAGACAATACGGATCTGTCGTTAGCAAGCCGCCGCCGGTGGCGGCGGCGGCGACACCGGAAGAACCGGGAAGCGCTTGGAAGTCGCCCCCTCCCCCCCCCCGGCGGATAGCACGGCTGCCCACGGCGGCCCTGGCGGCGTGGCACTTTTTAATTGCAATTCAAAAAGTCAAAAATGACTTTGATGTTCGGCCCAGCAGCTGATGCCCAGGCCACACGTCCAAGTCGGCCATTATGAGAACTACCTTTGGTTTCTCGAGCAATGCAAGCGTACCGTCAGGTTAGACGGCTGTTGAAGAAAAGACGTCGGAAGACGCCGTTGCCAGCTGCTCGTTGGGGTTTGTAGCAGCACCCCGGAATGTCCGACAGAGACATTTCACTTCGATAACGCATGGCGGACGGGTATAGTCAGAACATTTTCGCGGCCGGGAGGTGAGCCAAGATGTCTGGTCTGTCAAACGCCAAGATGTCTGCTCTATCAAACGCAAAGGCCGACAAGTTCCGGTCTTTAGGCCAGATGCGGCCTAGCTAGTACTCCGTACTTGGTCTAACGCCTCCCCCTAGTTATTTATTGTTGATTGAATCCGGCCTAATTGAATTGTCGCGGTTTTGTCCACCTTCATTACTGCAGGTTGCAGCTCAAGCTGTGGCCCGCGTTTAAATAGAGAACCGACGTCTGGTGTCCGTACGGTACAGAAGAGCGCGACCGGGGAGCGGCGATAAATATCTACCGCTATAAGTAATTGCCGCGCGCGTCGGTGCGCCTTCTGCGACGACCGCTCCATCGTTCGTCTGGTCACGCCCACTCCGCTGGCCCCGCGGAGTGGGCGTGGTTTCGTCTAGCCTGCGATGTGCCTCCTTGACCTCTTGAAGGTTTGCTGCTCCCTGGTCTAACGGATTGAAAACCGAAACTTACCTTTAACCATCGGGCCGGATATGCAATTGTATCCAGCCTCGTGTAACTAGCTAATAACTAGCTGTTTGATCTAGTCCTGACTCGAAATTTTCCGCAGGTACGACGATGATAATTTGGAGCGAAGGGCGCTCGGCGCTCGGCGCTACGGAGCCGCGACGGGGATGCGTCACAAGAGCAGCGCCGCGGTCGCTGCAAGGGGAGGACGCGGCAGGTTGTAAGTAGAGCTTGTCAATTTCAGGCTGCAATAATTGCAAATATTAATAATTGCAATAAGTAATTAATAATTAATTTAAATAATAAATAATTAATAATCGCCATAATTGCTAATTGCAGGTTGTGATAGAGCTGGCTAATTGCTAGTTGCAGTTTGTATTAGAGCTTGATATGATAAATATAATATAATAATAATAATATAATAATATATGATATAATAGCTTTAATAGAGCTTGCTGCTCGCTAATGTCGTTCGGTATTACTCGTGCTTCTAGCTTTGAATGTGGTGGGCTCTACTTCCGAGGGCTGAGGCACATAAATCTTTCTATTTACCTGGCCCTTTGGCTGCATACAATATCTTTACTTCTTCTTAGCCCTTTGGATGCTTAACCTTCATAAAGACAATTTACGCTCCGTTGAGAATCCGACATACCTATCTACTAATATTTTTAGGGCCTTGACCTCACCTTCGCCGAGGGTGATTTTACGGCTGATCGCTATATGGGATAGAGTGCTGTTCTGCTACTGGTGCGATACGGACAGCGGAGTGACGGTTCGGTCTGGAGGCCGTGACGGCCTGGGAGGCAAGGTTCTTGCTCTTCACCAACGAGGTCGTGGGTTCAAATCCTGCAGTGGGCAATCCTTTATTTCCGACTGCAAGCGGTGGTAATAGCCGTTAAGGCTCTTCTGCCGCTCTCAGAAAATGAGGCTGTTAAACTAGCTAATATCGTTTTCCAATTTTCGGTCTGAAACCGCATCGCAATACTGTGGCGCTTGGAGCGCTGCAGGCAGTTATCGGCGGAGACGCTGCTTCGGAATTCGTTGCTTCGGCCTGCAGCAATTGCTAGCGCCCGCTCGCACACCGCTCGACTGCCCGCTCGCTCTCTCACGTGCGAGTTTCGACGATTGCCGGTGCAGTAATGCCGATCGAATTTTGTGAATTTCATTACCGCAGCTTAGATCGGGCAGAGGACTCAGACGGTCGCACAACTTATTAGTGTCCCACAGAGTGTCGTCGTTCCTTTGACACGTAGTTGAAACGGTCGCAGATCTCTCGTCGAGCATCGCTCGCGAGCTTTTTCAACGTCGCGCGCGAACGTAGTGGTCGGCCGACAGTCAAGCTCTTCCATCAAACAAAATGGTTCGACACCCATGGCAACGTACGGAACGCGAGTGAACGCGAGCGGCATCGCTCATTTTCCGGCCTTACGCGCTCCCTTCACGGGCGGCGCGAGCACTGACCAGGCCAAAGCGAACGCGACGGCGGCGGCAGCGGTAGGCAGGATAGACACGCGCAGGCGCGCGGCCCGCGTCTCGCACCTCGAAGCGCCAGTGCACCGGTCGTCCGATCGCATCGGTCGCGTCGTCTGCTGCAGGCCGTCCCTGGTGACTGGCCGCTCGTGAGGACGAATCTGCGACGGAAGACCCAGCAAGTGAGCACGCAAGCATAGGAGCGGCAATAGAACGCAACGCTCTGGTACAAACAGCCGATGTCACAAAAACGTGACCGAATTATTTTATTATTAGTATCCCTGTCGAAGCAGGCCCGAGTTTTTTAAATGTCGCGCAGCTGAAAGAAGGCAGACTTGACTGCGGAGCTGATTTGATCGTTTTGTCAAAGGTCACTTGGACACCCAGGACACCCAGATTTTGAGCAGGTCGCTACCGGGGATATACTGGCCGAGTCCATTTTGAGGATTATGCTTCCTAGTTTACGATGAGCGCTGTGCTTAAGCATTTACTTCGTTTTATCGTCATTCAATTTGAGGAAGTTTGCTGCCATCCAAAAACAAATGTCGGCAACACAAGCTGCACGAGAATGGAGTCTGGGCCCAGAGTGCAGTGAGGCGATCAAATAACAGCAGCTGTGCAGCAGCGCCATTTACCTAAAACTAGTTTAGAGTCTCATATAAAACGGCGTTTTTCGGCGAACTTTGGAACAGTAGCGAACCAGAGTAGCACCCACTTAGTCGTTGTGGATTTATAAAGTTTGAGACGGATATACGCGATGTATTTACAATACATAACTATAAATAACCGACTACTTAATTGCCTCCGAATACTCGGCTTATCTTATTCTACCACTAATAGGCCACTGTAATAAAGTCACGCTATTTTGAAGTCGACGCGAAGATGCAGTGCATTGTAATCGTATGCAAGGCTCGCTAGAACCGATTGCGCCCGCGGCTTATTATTGGGAATGCAGCTGGCGCAGCTGCCGCTGCCTGCTGCCGCAACCGAATAGGGCGATTTGACAAAATGAACCCGTCTGTAGCGCACCTGCGCCGTGCAGTATTGTGCAAAGCTATGTACTAATGCATAATTAATTATATGTATTTTGCATTGTTATGCACCAGAATGAAATATTATGCTGAATCCTGAGTCGTACAGCGGCCGGTACAGCCGCGGCTGGCGCGAGGCGAGTGGCGCCTCCGTCGGTAACCGTCCGTCGTTTAAAATGCTCAAACTGCTGGCTCTTCGCAGCGAGCTTTTCGCGGGCCGAAGCGAACGCGACGGCGTACTGCGCTAAACCGCGGCGTACAAGGCGGCGCGGCTTAGCGCCGCTGTTCGACGAGCTTCCTTGCTCTCTGCCGGATCCGCCGGAAAGACGTACCGAGCACTTGGCGCTGATGCACGCTGGGCTCGCGAGCCCAGCGTCTGCGAACCTGAGTCATTTATTAACCTTGCGGTTGCTGCTCTGCTGCAGCGCCAGTTGGCTTTCCAATTTTTCGAGCTACTGTCTCTTAACGATAGGATCCAGTTGACAGTAAGTAAGTAAGTAATGATAACAATAATAATGCACTTGATAAAGCGCCCTCAGATAACTCAATCTCTTTCTAGGCGCTTTACAATTGCTGCAAAGGGAAAAGTAGCCTGCTTCGGTAGTCCTGGTGGCCCAAATAAGTCCTTGGCCATTTTTTCAGCCGTCCCGAGCTGCTACTATCGCATTTTCATGCTATTCACTTCCTCGACTGCCCTACTTACTCAGCCATGCTTCTCACTTTCTCGTTGCGGTTCGAGGTGAAAGCCGTTTGTTACCTTATGCGAACAGAAAATCGCTCAGGCTTTGACTGCTACTTAGTTCTCGTGGCTTTGTTTTGTTAAGTTGTACCCAGGCTAGGTTCGGTTGGCTGGGACCGGACGGCTGTAATGAGGGTCACCGGCTAGGCCGGGGTCGGACCTACGGCATGGCCGGATGTGCGGTGACGAGAGGTCACCGGGGCTCTTGGGTAGGAGAAGTTGGCCGAGTAAGTCGCGGTGTTGGAGGCTCCCGGTCCCGCCGAGTTATGCACCAGGATAGTTGCAGGCAATGCGGCCAAGCACGCAAGGGAATAAGTACCCAAGGCCTGAGCGGAGCTGGATAGCACGCTCGTTGTTGAGACTTGTATATTCCGCGTTCCCCGTGTAGCGTGTTCGTGACCCTCCCCGTGTGTTGGCGTCTTTCGGCGGAAGCTCTCAACTGCTGTGGACATCTACTCCGTCTATCCCAGAATACTCAACTAGCCTGGTCTTGTACGGCGTATGCTTGTACTGTGTGGGACGAAGGCCGGCGAAGGTGCGACGGTGGAAGCCGACTGACCAACTAACACCTTTGTTCGCACTTGCTGCGTCGTCTTGCGCCCCTATAGTGTATTTTGTTTAGAACCCCCCCCTGTAGACTTGCTTAGTTCCCCTGTTTTTTTTGTGGCGCATGCGTTATTATAAAGAGGTCTAACCTGACGGCCGCTCGCCTTACCCTAGCTCAGTGGCATGGTGAGCGGCAGCGTGGTCGGAGTATGAGGGGGGGGGGGTTGGCGGGAAATAGCCTCTGACCCTTGGAACTCGGCTACAAGTTATAGATTTCGGAGAAGCCACTGCTCATTGTGGATTTTCATTTCCAGCGTGCTTGTTGCCACTGAGGTATGAAATAAACGGGTTCGCTAGTGGCATTCCCAGTCACGTAAGCGCTCTGCCTCTCCATATCTGAGTGTCTCATGTCAGCTTGCAAAGAGAAAATCCGTACGGTGGAGGCCACGCTTAGTGAGAGGCTCTACTGTATAAGCATTAGCAACGGTATATGTCAAATTTATCTAGTTTAGTCTGTGTGAACTGGACACCTGCAATGATGGTCTGTCAGTCGCACTTTGGGCTCTGGCGTGCGTGCGTTATACGCGATTCGTATGGCGCCCAGAGAGAACTCAATGCGTATTCTGTTGCTTTACATGCGCCGCAGATCCGGAAGCCAATGTTCGTTGAAGGCGACCGTCTTACCCGCAGGCCAAACCAGGACGGATGGGACAGGGGGAGGAGCTGTAGGCATAGGCATTGGCATCCATCATTGACAGCTTTCACAGCCTCCATTCTTGCACTCTATCTTGTTGCGGAGTCACGCTTGGCAGTGATGGCTAAGACTTTCTGCAGTTCTTCCCACCTGAGAGTCTATCTCCACAAGAATAAACTTCTTTCCGAAAAATGCGATGACAACGAAGTCTTGACTTGCAGCATGAACTCCTCCCAGGTTCAAGCTGCGGTTGTCAAAGTTCGCAAAAAATTGCCTTCTCATTTCTGGACAGTATTCTCTTTTGGACATTTCACAGACGGCCAAATATGACTGCTGCGTTGCCGTAGCACAGTCAGTGAACTCTAGTTTGTATGGTCTAACAATGTGTCGGTGCTCAGCAGCGGCATGCTGGTACGCCCTTGACGCGGCGTAGCAGGCCGGACTCGCCCTCGACGCGAACGACGCAGCCCGCCTGTGGCAGGCAGGATGGGGCGAGCGGAAGGTGAGGGCATTTGGAACGCGGACGGAGTTTGGACAGCTTTGTGCTTGCTGCGCTGCTAGTGCCAGCCTAATACATGGCGGCTACAGCCCCCTCGGTGTTTTTGTGTCGTCACATGTGTGCCGTCAGAGCGTCATGCTACAGCTTGGTCCAAGTCAGTACACACGCTTAACTAGCACAGCCAGCAATAGTCAAGTCGATTGAAACAAGGACTTGATTGAAATTAAGATTGGCATTTTCACTTGAAAAGGATTTTTAAAAATATGCACAATCTATTTTACTTTTGGCGCCCCCATGGCCTTTGAGCCTGGGGACGTCTGTCCCCTACCCACTCCTAGCTACGCCTCTGTATCTACCTAATGGTAATGGGTGAACCTAAATCCACATCCAATAGTTGGAAAACCTAACCCTCCGAACCGGTTCAGCTCCATTCACTATCACGTATCACTCAATTGACATCTGCCTGTAATATAGGCATACTATTTCATAACGACTTGTCATCAGATGTGCACATCTCCTCCAATGTCAAGTCTTTCAGTTAAGGAGCATTGCCAAACCAGGGCCTGCTTAGTTAAAAGTACGACAGCCAAACTAGTTCAATCGTTTATGACTTTGCGTCTGGATAATAGAATTACCCTTTACTCACATTCCCCGACCTGTGCCCTTAATCTTTTTTTGACTAGTGCAGGACTCGGAAACTCATTCGGTCCTGTCGTTGACGACATAGCTGCCACAGCGTACCACTTCTGTCTGTGCTCCACCGGCTCCCTGTCAAGCGTCGAATCAATTTCAAGATCCTCAGTCTGGGCTCACAGTTTACCTCGCTAACTGCCACCAGCCCACCCATCCGACCTCCTTGCTCATCCAGCCACGTGCTCTCGCACCACCCGCTCCTCAGCGTCTGGTAGTCATCTTACCGCCGTTCAGACTGAATTGAAATCTTTTGGAGATGGAGCCTTCAGCTCTGTGTACAAAACAAACGTCTGGAGCCCGGCTCCTCTAGGTATTGCCGCTACACACAATCACCTTGCAACCGTCGACTCTCAGCGCACAAAGCTCCTGTTCCGCTTACCTTTACCTTCGCCCCAGTCCTTTTTTGTTCCAGAATATTTGCACGCTTACCCGTGCACGATTCACTGAATGCTACTAGCCGCAGGTCTTACTAAGCGGCGATCATGAGTATCTCCACGTTGGCCCTAGCACGCCGGCCCTAAGCACGATACTCTCTTGCTTTTACATGCTCGATACCGTGCACGATTTTAACGCTTGAGTACTAACTCTCTTGCAGCGAGCTGTACATCTTCCGGAGAGAAATTAAATAAACGTAGGGCCATGCAGACCGGATGCTATTATTATTATTAATCTTCATCATTATTACCATAGGTCTACCTGGATGTATCGGCGCAGCAACTAGGGCCCCTCTGCCGTGCTTCGAGGCCCCCAGCTCCACCATTATTGGTTACGCGTCGGCAAGAATTAGCACTCGTAACGCGAGCTTTGTGAGAGACGAAGAACTTGAGTTTACAAGCCGCTTAAGTGAGTTGATAGCAGAAGGGAGCCTTCACCTTCACTGAAAAAGCATGCCAAGTTTTAAAGCTGCAAAAAGCAATTAAAATGCTTTTTTCAGCGGTAGTTATTTAACAAAAAGCATCATCCCATTTAGATTGCGACCCCAGCTTCGACAATGACTAGCTTTTCTTAGATCAGGACAGAGAGCTCTGCTCAAGTGGCTGTGGAGCCCGTGCGTACTTCAGAAATCCAGAATAAAATAAAAGCAATGGCTCGCTGTCAGATCAAGCATATCAAAATCTGTTTTAGCTCAGTAAATGAATATCCGCATGAACTAGCTAACCCGATTTGTGCAACGCCTCTGTCCAATTGGAAATAATCGCACCCAGATTCCAATGCTGTGTCGTCATTCAATTTGTTATCCACCTAGGGCTCCATGGTCGTACTTCTTCGTCCGGTGCCTAGCAGTTCCCCTTTATTTGCAAAGTAGTTTTCCAGAGAATGAATTCCGATGACAGCTCGTGTGAGGCAGCTTGACTTTTATTAGCCGTCCAGCAAGTAACGCGAGCTGGCACCAGCTATTCGTATCGTGCGGTGGCCGGGAGCGGTTTTGCGTCTCAGTGTTTCGGCCACTCCGCTTTGTGTTAAGGGAACAATGGCGATTTAATGGAAAAGATAATATTCTTTGTCAATCTTCTTTGGAAGTTCAAACACAGCTTGTAGCATCACCAACAGTACAATGGCGCAACTTGCGTGAGAAAGCAACTCGGTGAAACAAAATGCCAACTTGACAATTTGTGCACGGCCAGTCGCTACGGCTTGGCATGTGGCCTACAAACTCTTTCTCTGTCTCTTTCTCTCAGTCTCTGTCTTCCTCTGTCTGTCTCCCTCTCTCTCCCTCCCTCTCTGTCTCTCTGTCTCCCTCTGTCTCTCTCGAAGAGACTGATATGCATTTCTAGTCATAGTTATGTCCTAGCACATGAAAAGTGGCTTTACAGAAATTTACCTCACACTGTGCTATACACATTTATTATTAATATTACTATAAACATCAAATGATTGCAGGTTCTTATCCTGGTCGGCTCCCAATTTAATACAATGCAGAGTCAAGGCTCTTCCGACAACCCGAGGTGCCCCATAGCGATGACCCGCAATCCATAGTCTACGAACATTGGAAACGCGTGAGCTCTTGGGAACAGGAGTCTGTCGTGCGGTCGCCTGCAGTGCAGGCACTCATTTTTCCTTTGGCTTCTGAGGATAGGAAAGTATCGAGGACTCGAAGACGGACTAGCACGCTATTTTCTCGCCAATGGCGGCAAGCAAACAGCTGCATGCACCGCTTCTGCACGCAGCTGCTAGTTCCGCTGCTGTGACTGCCTCGTGACTGACCCGGTGGCGCCGGCCGTCCCAATGCTAGCACGCTTACACTGCCTAGCGGCTCGTCGGGCTCTCGCTTTCGCGTTACGTACCGGTCTCGATCCTGCGAGAGAGAGAGAGAGAGAGAGAGAGAGAGAGAGAGAGAGAGGGCGGGGATCGAAAGCGAGCCATCATTAGAAACTGGCGTCGAGGCGTCTTTCGATGAGAAAACGCGGGGCAGGACCAGCGTACGCTTCAGCGGCGAGCGCGACGTCGCACGATGGAACAGCGAGGCAGACGGCAACGAGGCTAGATGGAAATGCTGTACTCACTGCGTCAGGCGCGGCCGGCGACGACAGCCGAACTCGCTCTGCGGCACCGTCGCTGGCGAAAGCTTGCACCTGCGCAGATGTACGGTGGCTGTCTCGGCGGGCTTTCTGAACGTCGACGCTGTCGCTCCTGTTCCCGCTGCCGGGCTCCAAGGTGAAGTAGACTGCTCTCGAACCTCGGCAGCGCATCCGGTCCACTGACTGCAGCAGCAGATGTCGGTGATTCATGTCCACCACTCCGATGGCGTCGAGATCTTCAAACGAGATCTTCTCGCAGATTTCCATTTCGTCGTATCCGTTGTCCTTAAAAGACTCGATGTAATGCGACAAGCCCAAGCTCTGCAGCCACTGCTCGACGACTTTCTCCGCCATCGGAGCCTTGGCCTTGGCCTACCGATCCATGGGAATGGGAACGTCTGGTGTCTCGGAGCAGGCCTGCCATCGATCCGCCGTCCTTTGTTTGAGCGTGTTCCGGTCTGCAGCGCCGCTCCATTCGTGAGACTTACTGCAGCTCTTGCTTAAAAACTCGGACCGAGGCGTTACAGCTACTGCGTACTTTGACCGGTGAATTTATTCACCAGTTTGCTGTTTTACCTTCTGTTTATTGGCTAACGTACCGTAATATTTCAACCCTATGTAGCAATTAAGCCAAGTTACGTTAATCCTCTGGTGAATTATGGTTGTGCGCTTCGTCCGGTATTAGAACGTACGCCATGCGTCACGCTGGAGAGCTGTTGTATTGACATAAATTCCGAGCCTTCACAAAATAATCAAAAAGTCTGCTGAGTTTGGCTGTACCATTCGCTCCATGATAGAGGTGACAGGTAGTCAAATCGGGCTCAGTAAACCTAAGCAGTCTTTGGACCTCACACTCGGAGAGCGAAACTTGTTGCCTCCCAATGCATCGAATAGGTGAGACTGCTATGCCTCGTCTTGCTATATTCGGTAGAAGTTCGTGCCCCAAATATGGGATTTCTTTGCTGACGAGAAGGCATCCGGCTGCATATTTTCAATGGGCCACAGCTCGTGTTCATCGAGATAACTCGTGACGTCGTTGCCGATAGATTAGCGGCTGCTTCAAGTCACGTGACTACCAATCATTTTTGCTTAATTGGCGTCCGGAAAGTATTGAAGGGGTTCTTGTGTACGACTAAATAGTGCCTCGCGCCTCTGGCCTAGTGAAGCGGGTCATGCTGATTTGATCGCTTCGGCAGCCGCTTGTTCCCTCCCCTTCACCGGGAGAGAGGATCTGGGTAAAATGGACCTTGCGGCAGTCGAAGCTGACCCGCTCAGCAAAGGAAAGGCCCAAGTACGTTTGCATTTGGCGCTGACAAAATAGCAGAGCCGAGCTCCTACGGTGCTGCGGTTTCTGCTAGAGGTGTGGCTACCTCCTACTCCTCCTCCGCATTTTTGACTATGAAAAGAAGAAGCGTAGCAGCTTCGTAAAATAGCATTCGGTGATTAGCAGCACGGTAGACCGAAGTGCGAATGCTCAGGCTACGTCTGGAGCTTTGCATTGCGGAGGATATTGGCTTGACGCAAAGGCGACAGTATAACCACCGTAGAACGATGCCGACACGAGAGGACCGAAAAGTCTTGCTCGCGAACTGTGGATTCTAGACGGCGAGGCGTGTCCATGGTGGTGTGTAGTGAGGCGTTAAACTCTGCCGACAGGTCATTGGCGAAGGGTCGGTATTATAGAGCGCGATATTAATAATGTCTTTCCTCTTAAACCTGCTTGAAATGCCTGTGATGCAGTGACTAAATGCTGCAGTAGCCGAAAGTATTCTTGCTACTCTGTCTTATTACTCCTTGCTACCTTGAATATGTCAGTACCACAATCGGCAGTGATGAAAGAATTTACGAAATCCTAAATTCGGAAGCTAACAAGATCCAATTGGTGGTGCATGACTGTGCTGCCATTAGCTTTTTACTAGCCCAAAGTCGGATTTTGAATCAGCAGTACACAATGTACGTTATCGTCTCAATTTTCTATTTAGTAATTTAGTTCTTTGTTAAAATACTTAATGACTAAAGCCTGTCTATCGTGGTTAATGGTTTAGTGCATGGATCAATCGAGCCACCCATGCCATAGCTCTGAAGTTCCCCACAAATGGCTTAACAAATTGGCGATAATTGACCACTTATGCGTCGAAGCCCAAACCTTGTATACTTCGTGGATGAGTGTGTACGCGTTTTATCGAACAGGAGGTGGAGTGCGGTTCCAGCTAAAATCAAATTGCACCGAAACTCGTAAGTGAGACCGTACCAACTGCTTGGTCAGTTCAGGTTCAGGAAGACTTTGTCAGTTCAGGTTCAGGAATAACCACAATGGGCCATTTTTTATTTCGTAGCACTTCTCGGCGCTCCTAAAAGTCATATTGTATCTGTGGCCTCTAGCGATGTTTGCAACTCAGAGAACAGAAGAACACTTAAGGTCGAAAATATTGATCTGAGACTGCTGTCCCAAGTCGCTGCATCCACGAGCGAGCTTGAGACGTTCGATCTTCACAAAAACACAGCTGAAGCAGAAAGAAGCCGCTTGCGTTGGGTTTCGTTCCGATCGTCACCGCTAGGCAGCCCGGAAACGAAACACGTCCCATGTAACAGATTTATTTTAAACAGGAAGCTCTTTTTCGCTGACACGTGTTGGAGTTTCCACGGCTCGCAGCAGCCGGCACAGCAAGCTATTTATTAGTTGCTGTTACATAAATTAGCAAGAACCCGAACTGTGGATAACTTTTACACGAAAACGATCGTGCCTTGCGAGAGCTCTTAGTAAGTTTTCGTTACAGTTTCAAAGTCCTTCAGTGCTGCCTATGCGGACTTGGGCTTGACATTGCAAGGACGCGATCGAGTACGGGTAAGCCGAAAGCAGAAGTTGCAGCTGAGATTTCAAAATCAAGAGAATCAAGCGCGTCCAAGTACCTCAGGCATTTCTTTCCAGAGCCATCGGCAAAGGTGAAGACGCATTTTCGTCGGACTAAAGATGAAGAGAGTCGCCGAGAGATGAATTTCCCAAGAAGATGAACAGACGGAGAACGGGGCTTGGAAGAGCTTCGTTGCAGTGGCTCGCGGCTACATTTGCAAATGCAACGCTGTTAACTATGAACAGCTAGCTGGTCGGGGCTCTTATAAGGGACAGCAACGACTGGATGTAGAACGTCCCCAGAGACTATCCATCTATATCCTTCGACCGTGATCTCGGCCGAGTGAGCACTTTAGGCTGGGCCAAGACAGGGTGAGGCACTTGGCCCTTGCCTGTCCCATGAGCAGTTTGATAAATCTCTGTATCGGATTATATGTATATATACATACATATATATATATGTATATATATACACACACATATATACATAATGTATTTCTAGTTCTATCTACTAATGCACTTGGTGTAACAGCTTTATAATACAATCGTCAAATTTTTGGAGCTTACCTAACTCAGTTGGACCGAATACAAATAGTTTGCCCTTGCAGCTAGGCGCCACAGGATGAAGAATCAAGAGCACCCAAATCAGGTTGCATGACCAATATCGATGACATGGACACCAGACAAAATCGCCGATTTTGTAAGCTCTCATAACAGCGGTTGTCAAAAAGAGCTCACACTACTGGCTTCAAACAGTTGGCACGAGCACGTGTACGACTGCATGCATTCCTATCCTAAGACTCAGCTCGGCATTGAGCCTTTGTCCTTCTTATATGCAGATTCACACTTCCAGTAATTCAGATAGAGAATCAAGGCACGATTCGCACGAATACAAAAATACATCGACAGGATCTTGATCTAAGATTGCGATTGAACAGGTTTTCACGGCCATTCAATTTCGGGTGCCTTCGCACAACAGTACCGAACTTCCTATACATGAGCTCTCAAATATACAGGAGGGCAATTCATTGGACACTTCACTGCATCCAGCACACATCTTGAATGTCTGTGACAGATTGCCGTTTGAATGAAGACCTCAACCAGCATGGCCTGGGGGTCAAGGTTGGACCACTGGAAAAATCATGTCGATATTATGAGGGCAGCGTGCATCACTGAGGCGAAAGAGCTAAGAACATAAGCTGACAACTGCAGCATGTAGCTCCATGCTCCATCGTGCACCCATTCAGCCGATAAATAAAAAGCTACGTCCGCTTCGATATGAGCTTTTAGTACCGCGGGCACTTTCAGAACAAAGCAGCTATTTGTGTAAGTGTGCAAACAGTTATACACACAGTGCACCGAGATTGACCTAACAAATTTTTTTACTACACAGACGATCCACGCATTTGCGAGGATCACAGAGGAGGTGAGGAAATCACAAGGTTATGGCAGGAGTTGCTGCAGGCCTCTCAGAAACTTTATGGGCAGCAGCCCAATCAAGTGATTGCCAAGCCACCTTTTTGGAATGAGCCTTTAGCGAATCAGCAACCCTTTCATCCATAATCTTTTCAGTGAGTATACCGTCCTCTGACGCGTAAGCCGATGCCTGCAATGTAAAAAGCTACGTCGCGACCAGAGCATAGCCAGCCAAGGACTACACACGGCCTGTGTCAAACTATAGATGGCCAAAGATAAGACAAAACTAAAAAGTCAAACTATATATGGCCAGTGCTAGAGGACCGTGAAAGCAAGAGTCCTGCTGAATTATGTATGAAAAGTAACGGGAAAATGGTGAAATTGTGTCACTCCGTGCAATTCACAAAAAGCAACATAGGAAGGTTCATTAAACATAAAAAAGCAACATATAACCACTTCATAACCGGAGATCCGAGTTAAACAGCAATTTATGATTTCAACAAAGGAAAAAACTCGGGACACTGAAGCTGATCTACCCTAGAAATGACGTCAGAACCCAGATTGACTAGAGAAGTCGGGAGGCAGAGGCAATCTAGCATTTCGGCTTGCGGTTCAGCATGCACCGGATATGTCGCCGATGCGACTGCATGCCACAGTCTACGGCGGCGGCAGCACCCGATGACTACGTGCAAGCATTCCAAAGAAAACGCAGCTCCCACAAAAAGAACCACCGGGTCACGTGGTCCGACAGCCTCAAAGCGGCTATTTATTCTCAATGCACGCAATGACTAGACTGTCTTCTGTACACGGCCAGCTCGGGGCTCGAGCCACTCGATAATTTCGATGGCTTAGGTCAGCACGAGCAAGGCGATTCAAGAACCACTGGGTCACGTGGCTATTTATTTAATTTATTTATAAATTAAATAAATGATCTTATTAATTATAATTATTAATATTAATTATTATTATTATTACTATTATTATAATTAATATATATTATTTGTTTATTATTTATTTATATTTAAGTTATTTATTTAAAGCGCCTATTTATTCTCAATGCACGCAATGACTAGACTGTCTTCTGTACACGGCCAGCTCTGGGCTCGAGCCACTCGATAATTTCGATGGCTTAGGTCAGCACAAGCAAGGCGATTCAGAGAGGGGTGCGGCTCTCACTCCAGCCAACGGCTGCACAGCGCTGGCAACATGGGAGGACGTCGAATTGTGCAATGTCACACAACAACGAGCTTTGAGTTCGGCCGCACTGACTTTGAAATGGAGACCGCCTATGAAATGGCCGCAACAAGTAGGCATATGTGAAGCACGATATTAATTTCCGTGACTCATGACTTGGGTATGACGTCGGACCTGCCCTACCGGTGCGTGCCCGAGGTGGCGAGAACCGGAACGAAAAGCTCTCTATGGCTGCTTCCAGTCACTGCGCTCAGCACTAGTCGGCTGTAACCTAGAAGCAGCCCGAAGTGGCCTGCAGTACCGGCTGTGATATATAGGCAATATTTTGCACTTTCGCGAGCTCCGAGCTCTCGATGGTGCCGATTGCAGAGTTTCTTCGAGCGCTCTACCATTGTCGCTTGGCAAGCTACGAGCAGCGGGTCAGTACACGCTGCACGCCACCGAGTTGTGCTGCTATCTCAACTAGCGAGAGAGTTGCGCGAACATAACACTACTACGAGACCTGCCGACGAGGAACGTGACACACTGCGGATCAGCAAGGTCATGACTGCGCTGGCTACATGGCTGCAGAGAGGAAGGGAGGGATTGCGATGGTGGCAAGGTCACGGGGCACGGCAAGGTCGCAAGAAGGGGGCCGCAAAGCCACGACAAGGGGCGAGGAGTTGTCGCCGTGGCAGCAGAGGCAGCACTCACCTGCCAGGCTACAGCAATCTTTGATATCTCACGACCCGACAGACCGGCAGTAGCGTCAGCAATAGCCGAGCACTTGGCTCCATAGTCGAACTGGGCCACCTTCAGGCGCCTGAAAACAAGCAAAGCAAACAGACCGATCATGCCCCTGAAGCCCCAGCGAGCGCGTGTGCGCGGGCAATCAGCGCAACGTGTGCAAGAATGACCGGCTACAATAGGAAAAAGACTCGAATCTCGGGATTTCACGCGCGAAGCAAAGCCGTCGAACAAGCGAGCACGAACTGCACGAAGCCGCGAATCAGGAGGAAGAGACACAAAGAAAAACCGAGGGGAAAAAACGAGCAGTGTAAACTAAGACACTACGGCCCAACTCACACACACCAAGGGTCACACACTCGACCAGATTGTCTCATACAACTGCACTTTGTCATCACCAATTATTACTAAATCCTGCTTATCTGACAGCATGCAGATCTCATTCAATCTACAGTGTGTGCCCACATCCTCCTCTAAAATAACCTGTTAATCGCGAAACCTCAAGACCCTTGACATCGATGCTGTCCGTGCGAGAATATCTGCTTTGCCTCTGCTGCTCAGTCCTCCCTCCGATCTGTCATCATTGGCAGATAGCTACAACACGACACTAGCTGACACGCTCGACGAGTTTGCACCTCTGACAAAGCGCACTGTGCGCCCCCCAAAGCGCCCAGACGGCCCATGGTTTACCACAGATATTAAACTAGCCAGGTCTACTAAACGAATGCTTGAAAAAGCATACAAAAGATCCGGACTAACTGTCCATCGACAGGCATATGAAGACTACTGTAGGTCGTACCAATCGATCCAAGCAAAGGCCAAGTCTAGCTTCTATAGAAATATTGTTGAATCACATATGCACAATCCAAAAATGCTGATGTCGACAATAAACCATCTCCTCAACCGCTCCCAGATTAGCTCCTCACCTGATGATCCTTGTGATGATCTAGCCGATTGCTTCTCTCGATTCTTTGTGCAGAAAATAGACAAGATCAGGGAATCCATCCCTGCGATGACAACCTCCCCACTAGAATGCTGTTCCTCGGTTCCTGGCTGCACCTCAATGTCTGCATTTAAGCAGGTCACTAGTGATCTAGTCCTAAAGTTCGTATCTCAATCAAAGAAGACAACAAGTCCTCTGGATCCTATTCCCACTGTCCTGCTCCTACGCTGCATTGCTCTGCTGCTGCCATGCATAACTAACATCATTAATATGTCATTAGCATCAGGTCATGTCCCAGCACCTTTCAAAAAAGCAGTAGTCAGGCCTCTTCTCAAGAAAGCAGCACTAGTCCAAGAGTACTTGAGCAACTACCGCCCAGTCTCCCTTCTGCCATTCCTATAAAAGACACTGGAACAGGTCGTGGCGGACCAGCTGAACTCATATATTGAAACCTCACACCTTGCTAGTAAGTTCCAGTCTGGCTTTAGAGCTAATCACTCCACAGAGTCAGCATTGCTTAGGGTATACAACGACCTACTTAGGAATGCAGACATGGGTAGAGTGTCTCTTCTTGTTTTGCTCGATCTTTCGGCAGCTTTTGATACCATCGATCACAAAGTACTTCTAGAGCGCCTCTCATCTCGCCTGGGCATCACTGGCACTGCTCTGCAGTGGTTCAGGTCCTATCTCAGTGGGAGACTCCAGAGTGTTGACGTGAATGGACAAAGATCATCTGAAGTACCTCTGAAATATGGAGTACCTCAGGGCTCCGTGCTAGGTCCGGTCCTTTTCACGGTTTATACTCTCCCTCTTGCTGATGTGAATGCCAAGCACAATCTAGGCTTTCACTTCTATGCGGATGACACTCAGTTGTACCTTTGCTTTGATCCCTCCCAGCCTTCGAGCACCTCAAATTCTCTCAACTCACTTACTGCATGCATTGATGACATCTGCACATGGATGGCAGCAAATTTTCTAAAACTAAACGATGACAGAACTAACTTACGAGTTATGGGCAAACCCAGTGTGATTCAGAGATTGGAAAGGCTGTCTCTCAAAATTGGCTCTGCCAGCATATCTCCTGTCGAATCAGCTCGAAATCTAGGTGTCATATTCCAAAGCGACCTCTCGTTAGACGACCACATCAGCTCCACAGTCAAATCTGCCTATTTTAAGCTTCATAACATTGCTAAAATTCGGGCTTGTTTAGATAAAGATACCACGTCCAAGTTGGTCCATGCATTCGTGACATCCCGTCTCGACTTCTGCAACTCACTGCTTACTGGCCTACCAGCATGTGCGATCAGGCGATTGCAGCTGGTGCAAAACTCTGCAGCTAGGCTTGTCTGTCACGAGCGTCGCAGTTGCCACATTACTCCACTTCTCGCCGACCTGCACTGGCTACCAGTCAAGCAACGGATTGACTTTAAGGTTTTGTCGCTCACTTTTAGGTCCCTTCATTCTATGGCTCCAGGGAATCTCTCCTACATACTCCCCCATCAGGCCGAGCATCGTACCACCTGCTTTTCGGAATCCAACAGTATAGAAATACCTCGTACAAACCTTAAATCCTTTGGAGACTGTGCATTTAGTTCGTATGCTCCCAAAGCCTGGAACTCCCTCCCGACCTGCGTCAGAACATCCCCAGACCTGACCACATTTAAAAGGAACTTAAAAAAGCGCACCTATCTAGGACAGCATTTAGTGGGTCCCTGTGATTCTTCCTTGATGTGCTTATGCGTGCTGACACTGTGCATGCTGCCACTAACCACATTTGCATGCTGACCCTGTGCATGTCACCCCAAACCATGTTATTCATTTTGTTTGTTTTTCAAGCATGATTTTACTTACCATTCAATTGCATGTCACCTTGCAGCAAATGTAAAGCGCCTAGAAAGAGATGAAGTTCTCTGAGGGCGCTTTATCAAGTACATTATTATTATT
Organism: Cristatella mucedo; assembly: GCA_009760855.2. Classification (NCBI taxonomy): domain Eukaryota; kingdom Metazoa; phylum Bryozoa; class Phylactolaemata; family Cristatellidae; genus Cristatella; species Cristatella mucedo. The sequence goes on along the minus strand of WPIO01000006.1, from coordinate 6,027,604 downwards.
ACTATTATTATAATACCGAATCACGTGACTATCCAGGTCACGCCCAGTTGCGGAAGCTGGACGTGGCCAACCCGTCCACAGAAGTAAGAAACATCATCTGGCAAAACGAATACCCCAGAAAAGGGCTGAGAAAATCCAAGACTTCTCTCCTGTCTAGGCAACTCACCAGAACTGGTCGCGTTAACAGGCATTTCGAGATGCTACAGTTGAAAACGCAGACAGGAGACGTTGCATCGGCGGCAGGAGTGCAGGTCACGCACACACAGCGTGCACACAGAGCAGCTGCAGCTCACCCTCGGCCTTCGAGGGCCGGCTCCAATATGAATTTGTCGAAGTAAAGCCGGACCATGCGCTGTCTCTCCTCCTTCCCCGGTATGTCAAACTCCACCATCTCGTCAAGACGATCGTTAATGGCCGAGTCGAATTGCTCTGGGATGTTACTGGCAACCACCAACATCAGCCTAGAACAAAAGGCGAAAGTGCAAACGAAACAGACGAAAGCATTGCTACGGCTACGGGGGAGGGCAAATGACGGAGCTGCTGATCAAATGCTGCTTGTAGGCTTGTACACTGGCCAACGTTCGGAGTCAAGACACACGTGCACTTGCTCATGTGGGAGCAAGCACCAGACCAGCCATGTCTACATAATTTGACAGTCCGAGGCCGAGACCAGACTCATTGCCAGGCTGTTACTGGTATATTTGCTCTCACTTGGGAACAAGAGAGATCTCGGAAGTGTGGAGGTCGTGAAGTTTCTCGTTTGGCAGCCAATGAAAATGAAGCAATGGCTATCCACAGGCGTATCTGCTGCCACCTATTCACGCTTATGTGCCATTCATCGAATACTTAGCCGAAATCCTTCTATAGGCAGCTTTCTTGATCGAGACATTGCAGTATTCTCAACTCGTGCAGTCACACTGGTCTCCTCACGCCATCTATCTATGAAGGTGGCATCCATGTTGCTTTTTAGGTCTGGTCCATTTTGGTCGGCTGCCTCAAAAGTCGAGCGGCTGGCAAGAAGTAGACCGCCCGGCTAATTCCCCTTACCTTCTCCGAGACCGGCTGCTAGAGATTGATCTTTCCGGTCCAGCCACCTGTCCAGCCCCTTACCAGTAAAACTGCCAATGCAGCATCAAGTTTTCGGGTGTCATGACTACGAACGTTGGCCAGTGTACGCAAACCTTAAGCAGTCGCCTAAGCAAGCAAGAGCTACGGAAGATCGAGCTACTACACTGCTAGCACTGCAGCTGTCCTTGCGACTGACCCTTGCCACCCCTAACTGCTTCTTGCAGCGACACTTCTAGTGTGTGTGTGTGTGTGTGTGTGTGTGTGTGTGTGTGTGTGTGTGTGTGCGCGCACGTTCTGCACTGAGAGTGAAAACCAGGCATATGAACTGCAGTGGCAACCACGTGACACAAATGGCAAGCCTCTTGATTTGAGGACGTTAGGGCGAGTTACTGATGGCGGGGCAGCCGAAGCCCCCTTTAAAGATTCCAAGTCACAGCGACCGAATGCAATGCTTCATGGCCCCAAATTAATGATAAAATCGCCTGCAGGTAGGAGGGACCGGTGAGGGTGGTGACAGAAAGTACACGACCAGACAGCCGATGGCGGCCACTTACTTCTTGGACTGTTCTCCCGTGCGGTACAGGAAAGCATTTAGTGTAGCGCGCATGTCCTCGCTGATAACTTCGGTGGTGCGCTTGCGGAGGAACGCGTCGGCCTCGTCCACGAAGAGTAGCAGCCTAAAAAACTCAATGGAGGTATAGAGCATCAGTTGGGTACAGCGGAAACATATAAAGAATGAATCAGGATTCAAGCGACACCCATACGATGAAACAGCTCTCTTCCGCGCCACCAACGACAGACTCTGAGCAGTAACGGCATGAGCAGATGATTGCAACATCAACCCCTAAGTCCTGCTCAATCTATCAGCTTTTGCATTCGACGGCACAGATCACAATATTGCACTTGAACGACTGCAAACAACGATCGGTCTGGGGGACGAGGCTCTAGTGCGGTGGTTTCCATCGTACTCGTCCGATCGTATTCAGTCTGCATGGGTCCCTTCTTAATCCTTGTTGGTCTCCTTTATACCAAAGCCTCTCGGAAAAGTGATTCAGGTCGATGTGATTGACTGCCATTTCTATGCTAAAAGAAACCCAGCTGTACGGTCTTTCAACAGATCAGAGCCAGCTGCTGCAGAACTAGTAAATCAATGCCTGCCTTTCAGATATTTGATGCTGGATGTCGGCCAATTTCCTTAAGCTTAAAGATGATACAACCAACCTCTACTCAAAGGGCACACTTAGCATGTGGCCGGACTAGGAGACGTCGATCTACTACTATTGGTGATGCTGTAGTGCGACGACACCGCTTGCTGGAGAGGAACGGCTTGCCTAGGTAATTGCGAGGTCGTGAGTCTGAAGAACGCCTGGCCAAGGCGTTTAAGAGAACCCGACATCTTTGGAGGACAGTAGAAGTGTTCTCCACCCAATGCTGAATTATTAACCTACCCTCCACAGACCTCACCCTGACGGTCCTACCGGGCACAGTTAAGCACAACGCAGAAATTCAAATTCCTTAATCATTAGAACGCCGAACCCGATGAACGCGGAATACAGACTTCACACCAAGCAAACAAGAACCTGCGGAGGCCTCGTGGCAAGTCAGCAAGCAAACACGAAGCGACAGGAAAAAGCCAGCAAGTGCATAACAGCCGGGAGCATCGCTCTCTAGCGAGTGCACAACTCGCCGAGCGTTGACGCTGGCCTAGAAAGACTCGGAGAAGCAAAGGCATGCAGCGGTCGGCGTGCGAGGAGGCGCTACGAGCGACAGGCACGGCACATCTTACCCCCTCCTCGAGTTGCTCGCCCAGTCGAACACCTTATGCATGGCAGTGACGCCATCCCTGCCCATGGGCGCCACGTCGCCGCCAGTCATTATAGCGAAATCCATACCGGAATGCAGGGCTAAACTCTGCAAAGGTAGGAGACGGTACAACCGTACGACCGTAGGAGCCACAGCAGGAGCAGCAGCAGCGTCTGATGACGTGTCGGCGTACTGGGGTAGGCACAGAGAGAGAGAGAGAGTACGGCCCCATCCCGAAAAAAAACTATGGCGCATGAGCAAAGTGTGTCCTAGCAGCAGCAGCAGCAACAACTTCGCGCGCACAAGCAAATAGCTACATACACTTCCAACAATGTTCCAGCACGAATGCAAATTGCATACATACACTTATAACAATGTTCTCGAATGCACGATTATCAAGAGCTCTTCGTGAAGGCATGCACGTGACAAATCCACAATCAATACGAAGCGAGAGGCAAAACCACTGCAAAGCAAACAGAAGCTCGAGATGAGTGCAGCACGCATTTATCTGTCTCTCTCTCTGTCTCTCTCTCTGTCTCCCTCTGTCTCTCTCTCTCTCTGTTTCTCTCTGTCTCTCTCCAGAGCTCAATATGCCAGGCTTCATTGCTTTGGAGATGCCTTGCTAAGGCGGTCGATCTTACGCAGTGAGGCACTGCGTTGGTTGGGAGAACACGAGAATACGCATAGAAGGGGCCTTCACTGTGCCTGTAAGTATAATCACAATTTCGAGATATCTAATCTGCAGCAATAACATCGACTATGGCCCTTCTGGTTTAGTGCAGACACAAAATAGCTAGCACTAATAAAGTGTGTGCACGAAAAAAGCTTACAAATGATCCGCACTGACTGGATCAGCAGCCAATCGAGGGCTATCGTCGTTTATATCAACCCTTCCTAGCTACGGTCAAGTCTTGGCTTTCATAAGCAAAACAACAACAGCTGTGTCATCACAGATGAATAACCCAAAAACGTCGATGTCAACCATCTCCTGAACTGCTCGCAGATCAGTCAACATACCAAGCGATTCTTATGGTGGTCTAGTGGACCGTTTTATCTAAATCCTGTGTCAAAAAGATAGATACAATCAGAGAATCCTGCCCCAGGGTATTCGACTGGACCGCTCACTCAAAAGTACGGGCTAACCCAGAGGTCTGTGATTGGTCCATTCTTTTCACATTCTATAACCAGCCTCTAGCCGATGCAATCGCCAAACACAATCAAGCCTTTAATTTTTATGTAGCTGATATACAGCTATATGTAGATGACATGCAGCTGTATCTAGACATTCATTCCTCAATGCCCCTCATCTTGTCGAACTAAGTTAACTTTCTTGCAGCATGTATTGCCGCCATCCGCACTTAGATGGTAGCAAACTTTCTCACATTGAATGACAATACCACCAAATTAATATATGTAGGCAAAAAGGAGTTACTCAGAAATTGGAAAGATTAATAACATTTACAATGGGCTCTGCCAAAATATCTCATGCAGTATCTGCATGCCTATAGGGTATCCTGTTCTAAGGTGACCTTTCTATAGACAACCACATGAACTAAACAGGTCAACAGGTAAGCCTGCCTCCTTTCATCTAAGTACCTTTGCAAAAATTCAGGCTTCCTTAGATAAAGATACCGCAGCAAAAGTGGTCCACGTACTTGTGAAATTCGGTCTAGACTTGTGCACTTCCCTACTTTCACTTGGCATCACCTGCCTTCTTGACTGTGCACAAGATGCTTAGATTTAGTGCAAACACATTGCAGCTAGACTTGTCTAATGTCAACGTCACAACCACAACATCGCGCGCCACTACACACTCACTGACCTGCACTGGCACTCCATCACGAAGCACACCCCAGCACCAGGCCCGCCACGGCTTGGCTCCTTCGTACCTAGCTGAACTGCTGCACCAGTTTCAGCCTCTTTGCGCCCTCAGGTCCTGTATGGACAATAAATTAGCTGTTCCATTCCTCCGCTTAAAGAACGTTAGCGACAGAAGCTTTAGGTCTGCAGGTCCTAGATTATGGAACTCGCTTCCACGATTCTTAGGCAACGACAACAACTCTCCTGCTGCCGACTATGGCTCATCCTTTTCAGCAGTCCTGAGCTGCTACTTCCATGCTACTTACTACCTCAGCTGCTCATGACTCTGCTATGCTTTCTACTTTCTCTTTGTTGCACGAGACGAAGTATGTTGGCTACCGAATGCATACCGAAAGCCGCTTAGGCTGTGAGTGCGCTATACAAAACTCTCTTGTGTAACACCCACATAGTCTTTGTGGCTTTGTAAAGTTACAGACGGAGAAACACATAGCCGTAAAGATTTTGTCACTCTCCTTTTTTAAGTCCCTTGATTCTCTTGGTCCGACCGACCTATATGAACAATCTCGACTTCTCATCGTGCATCCACCCTTCTGACTCGTCGTTGAGCCGTGCTTCTTACCAACCTCAGATCCTTTGGCGAACGGGCCTTCAATTCGTATATTCCCAAAGCCTGCACCCCAGGGATGTTATACCATCCCCTTACTCGAAGAAATTTGAAATTCACTACCAAATGATTTCATGACAATTTTTGATTTAAGATTCAAAACTAACTGTTCCTCACAGTATTTGCTGTTCACACGAATTGACATTATTATAAGATCATTACTATTGACTCTTTGCCACATCAGCTTGGCTTGCCTTAATTCATGGTAAGACTAAGGGGCTGCACAGACATGCTTGTGCAGCTGTGCAGACGCCTCGCACGTGACGCCGCGCACCTCTTCCTTTAGCTGCCCCACACCCCCCCCCCGGCGACCTTTGGTGTGGAACCGACCAGTCATTAGCCACTTTAAGCCAGGTCTGCCTTCCTCCGCTAATGGTCGGGTGTGTCACGCATTTGTGGTGACAACTACTTTGTGCGCATGCCATGCACCATGACAGGGTGAGAGCCTTGCCCGGTTCCGGCGAATACAGCATATTAGCCATCACACTAGAAATCGTTCTTGTAACACACACGGCCTAAGTTTCTCTGTAGCGTTCGGCAGGCTAGCAGTCGTCATGGCAGCGCATTGCATCTCTGCCAGCAGCTGATTAGCCCAGTCACCACAACTCAATCGCTTTCCTGCAAAAGTCTCACATGCTACTCACCCCCAACCCATAGGATAACCATGGTAACGGCTTCTTCGAATGATCATGAGCACTGCCCCCTATTTAATGTAGCAACGACACTACGTAACTACATCTAACGACTGCCCACCTAACTACTACCGTGCAGATAACTACCGACAAATATAAAACAAATAAATATAATTCATTTATATAGTGCTCCAAGAGAACTTGATCTCTATTCAGGCCCTGCACATATGCCTTGGGGCTCGAGCCTACAACCTCAGTCAGACCTTGGTCGGGGCAAGCACCTTAACCGCTAGACCAAACCAGCTCGGCACCGACGAGGTATGACAACAAACACGATGCAAGTGGCAGTGAGCAGGCACTTGAGTTTCACCCACCCAATGTGCACAAGCCTGACATGCAGAGCAGTTCTCGCTAGGACGAGTCACACAATGGAAGATACGTTTGCAGCTGTCTCTACCTGTCTCTGTCTCTGTCTCTCTCTCGCCACGAATCAATCGACTAACCTTGGCAAACATGGTCTTGCCCGTTCCTGGTGGGCCATAGAAAAGCACGTTTCGATAGAAACCCTTGTTCTTCTTGGTCTGCTTCGTTGCTATGGCAATGTCGCGCAGCCTCTCCTCGAGCTTCGGCTGCAGCAGGAATGGCAAGGGTCAGCACGGGGTCAGCTTGCTACGCTTGGACACACGTGGAGAGAGTGGCAGCTTGCGAACCATGCAGTCGCTGTCAGCGCCAAAACAGTGGAGCACGAACCAACGACAACCGGGTTGCACGTCGGGGGGGGGGAGGCTTTGCACAACTATTCATTCTCGAAATTATCGACCAACTGGAGCACATGAACGCGCACGACACCAGCCGGCACAGGGGGGGGGGGGAATGGAAACAGTGCCTCAGGCTCACAAGCAGAAAACGGCAGACGACACAAAAGTAATGTGAGCTGGCCGGCACGGCCCAGAGTGTGGCGCTAGCAACGGCGCCGACCCTGACCCAAAGATTTGCACACCGACCTACCTGCAGGACGATACCCTTCAAAGGATCCTTGGGTCTGTTAATGATTGACTTTATCGTCTGAAAGCGTAAAGCCGACATGAAGACGCTTCGCCACTGGCTGAAGCAGGCGAGTGCGACATGACAGCGAGAATGAAAATATTCAGCTGCAGAGCGAATGAAAATCCTGTGGCGGCAGGCCCGCAAAGCTGGCTCCAAGGAATCAAGCAAGTCCTCGGCAGTCGGCCGGGCACCCATGCGGGTGAGCAGCGACTGAGGAAAGACCGTCGTAAGCAACCTTCCACAGTGAAGAGCGTTTGCAAGTCTCTGACAATGTGTTGAGAGAACCGTGCGCGCACGCACACACACCCACCCACACACACACACACACACACACACACACACACACACACACACACACACACACACACACACACACACACACACACACACACACACACACACACACACACACACACACACACACACACGCATGCACACACTCACATGCACACACTCACATGCACACACTCACATGCACACACTCACATGCACACACTCACATGCACACTCACATGCACACACACGCATGCACACACACAAAACTCAGTAGCAAACCTGTTTACCGACTGATCCTACGATGTAATTCCACCACTCTTACACAACGACAACTACTCTCCTGCTGCCGACTATGGCACATCCTTTTCAGCGGTCCTGAGCTGCTACTTCTATGCTATTTACTACCTCAACTGCTCTCATGACTCTGCTATGCTTCCCACTTTCTCTTTGTTGCGTGAGACGAAGTCTGTTGGCTACCGAATGCGTACCGAAAGCCGCTTAGGCTGTGAGTGCGCTATACAAAACTCTCCTGCATAACACCCACATGGTCTTTATGACTTTGTGGAGTTACAGACGGAGATACATTACACTCCCTAGCATTGTCGGTCAAAATCAATATAGTTACAATACAATAGCATATAATACAATACAATACAGGTTACAATACAGCTAGCCGTAGACGTAGCCTGAAATCTCCTATGCCCGACCGCAGTGCAGCCCACAAAAAACCCAACAAGCTCTCAGGCATGTAAAAAACCAATAAACAACACTGTAGGTCTACAACAGCAAATATCGATGGCAACTGACCTTGATTGGATGCTGCGCGGCAACTGTGGCCGTAAACCTCGACGTCTCCCGCACAAGAGACGGCTTGCCGAGCCGCAGTTCGACAAAGCGAGACGCTACACCGATGCCATACTTGGCGGAATAAATGCCGGTGGCAAGCAGCGTCAAACCTGCAGCCTGAAGATGGGTAGCGAGTGGCGTTAACAAAATGCACTCGGCAGCAGCAGCTCAGCAGTATGCGTGCACTTCACGCCTCTTAAGCAAGCACGACGCCCAGAGAGCTTGCGAAGACGTCGAGGCAGGAGCAGGAGCGGCAGAACCGGCCAATCAGACGACTCACCGTTGCAACTATCTTGTCCCAATCTGAGACAAAAGCCTGGAAGCCGCTGCCTAGCACCGACCCAGCAGTCCTGCAAGTGCAAAAAGTCGGTCGAAGCCAAGGCCGGAGCAAGCCCATCGTAGTGGCACGTCGCGACGTGGAGCAACAAAGCACCCATTCGAACGACAGCCGGCGAGCGTTCGAGGGACTCGGGCGACAGACAGGGGACAAAGCAAGCGTGGCGCTCTTTTGCACGTGAACAAGGCCGGGCCGTGCTGTCCCTGCGACAGCCAGTCGCAGGCCAGTGCACGACAGCTGGCAGCGCTGGGGACCTAAGCACTGGCGCACTCACTTGATCGACTCCATGACGGTCTGGCGCTGCTCGCGTGCCCTCAGCCGTATCTGCTCCAGCGTGAGATCCTGGTTCTCGCGCTCGATCTTGGCTCGGCCGCGCAGCTCGGCCTCCAGCCTGAGCATCTCGTTCTTGTGCCGCAGCTCGGCCTCGTGCTCGATCGTGGCTGCAGACGATGTGCGTGACAACGCAGAGACAGCGTGAGGAGGTGGGCTTCGGGAGAGGCAGCACGCACGCCCACACAGCTGCACGCAGAGCTCCCACTCTCTCGCTGTCTGTCTCTTCTTTCTGCCTCCACGTCTCTGTCTCGCTCTTTCTCACTCATACATTGATATTCCGTAAAGAAGTCCAAGACAGAGCAATGCAGTAAGCTACTGGTCACTTGCAGCACAGGCATGCATAAAGCATATACTGTGCATGCACAAGCAGGAGACACGGCTTCGGCGTTAGGCATGAGCAGCAGTAAGCCCACTTCGGCCAGGTCGGTGTATAAGAAAACTGCATGCTCGCTGACAGCCCTTAAACTACGACATCCACCGGCATCTGAGTGCCGCCACTGCCTACTGCAGATGCAGGCTGACGAATGAGACCGGTCGAAAGCACATCAAACAAAATCATAGTTGGCAGTCAATCTGCACTCTGATCAGATAGACTAGTGCTGCTCTTTGCTCGCATTAAACAGGTGTCGGTCTTTCAAATCGCCAAAGGGCCGGCAGTTATCACAGCTACCACTGCTGAGAGAGAGAGAGAGAGAGAGAGAGAGAGAGAGAGAGAGAGAGAGAGAGAGAGAGAGAGAGAGAGAGAGAGAGAGAGAGAGAGAGAGAGAGAGAGAGAGAGAGAGAGAGAGAGACAGAGAGAGAGACAGACAGAGAGAGAGAGAGAGAGACAGAGAGAGAGAGAGAGAGAGAGAGAGAGAGAGAGAGAGAGAGAGAGAGAGAGAGAGAGAGAGGGGAGAGAGAGAGGGAGGGAGGCGGGGGGGGGAGGAGGGAGGGAGGGAGGGAGGGAGGGAGGGAGGGAGGGAGGGAGGGAGGGAGGGAGGGAGGGAGAGAGAGAGAGAGAGAGAGAGAGAGAGAGAGAGAGAGAGAGAGAGAGAGAGAGAGAGAGAGAGAGAGAGAGAGAGAGAGAGAGAGAGAGAGAGAGAGAGAGAGAGAGAGAGAGAGAGAGATGGCAGACAGAGAGAATTTACTGGCTGGCATACCTTTCCGGTAGGACTCCTGCTTGGCAACAGATTCCTCCTGCTTGCGCAGTTGGTCCTCCTGCATGCGATTCTGCTGCAGCAGCTGGTCGTCGTAGCGCTTCCGTGACAGCTGGTCCTGGTACTGGGCGCGCTGGTTGTGCTGCTTCGTCTCCTCGGTCAGCGTCTTACGGCGCTCCTCGTGCTGGAGACGAATCTGGTCGTTCTGTGCCTGCTGCATGGCTGCCTCGTACTCCTAGAAACGCCGGGCGCCGAGCACGCGCCCAACGGTCACAAGCTGCCGAGCACATGTGCTTGACTCCGCTAGCACGGGCTCTGCCGGCATGGTGAAATATAACTAACAGCGCTGACTGGGGCTGCGACTGGGACGGACGGCGACAGGGCTGATTTAACGTGCTGTGTGTGGGGGGGGCAATACAACAGCGTGCCGGCCACGAAGCGATCGGGCAAAAACCTTGATTTTGGCTTGAACTTCGAGTGCTTTCGTCTGCTCCTGGCTCTTCGTGAGGTCCAGAGCATCCCGAGCAAACTCTGCAAGGAGCAAGGAGCGCGAGTCTCAGCCTCAGTCCCGCTCGGCTCCCGGCGCTGTTCCGAGTGGTGCGCTCGCTGTGCCGAGCAAAGCTAGCGCTCCGCCGAGCGGAGCGCTCGGAGCCAGCTAAGAACAATCCTAGGCTACTACGTATCTGTGGCACGGACGGACGTCCGTCTCGGCACATACGAGGAAGCATGCAATCGAAAAACTCCCGAGCCGAATGACTTTGAGTGCTACCTATCTTCATATGCGTCATAGCAGCCGACGAAGCGCGCATCAGACTGCTCGAGTTCACACTCTCACGCCGCTCAGCGCAGCGCGTGACGATGGAGAGACTTCTAGCGGGGCCAAACAAACAGCACAACGGATCCAGAAAGATAAGCACCAGAAAAGGCGGAACTCCGGATGCAAAATGGACGGCAGCAGCAGCGCAGTGTGCCCAGCCTAGCAGCCACTGTGCATGGCAGGGCGAAAGAATCAGGTCACATGTTCTGCTCTGCGACGAGCCGATGACGAAAAACAACCAGGAGGCAGTAGACAAGCGAGCAAGCCTTATCTGCATTGCAGGCAAGGCGAGCTCGACAGGCCACCGCAGGCGAGAGGGCTAAGAAAGGGGCAGGAATAAGGGAATAAATGAGAAGTACGGCCACACTGTGTGTGTGAGCCCAACGGACACACGTTTTGGCATCACAATTTGGTCGGCACGAATTGCTGTCGGCCATCGCCTCTCGGGGTTCTGCACATGCTAACCGGTGCTTAGAATGCGTGCAGCTGAGTACGAGATCCCGATCCGACGAAGCTAGCTATCGATGAGCCGCCGTTCAAGCTGGCCTGTGGGACGCAAGTATAAGAATGGAGCATGCCGGTGAGAAGGAATGGCGAGACACGATATCATACAAAGCCAAAGGCTTCAATCGACAAATCGAAGATACGCAGTTACCACTTCAGCAGCCGAATCAGCCGATCGTTGGAGGCTGCGAGCAGCACAGCTCAGGCCACGGTCCCTCCCACATAAAGGCTGCTAGGAAACAAGATGGAAGACAAGTGACAGATCACGTTGGCAACGCTTGACACTATTAACCACCTAGTCCGTCTCGAGCACCTCTTATCTACCCAGCACATCACTGGCACTGCACAGCAAGGTTTAGGTCCAGTCACAAAACAGATTTCAGAGTGCTGATGTCAACGAGCCACAGTCATCTGGGAGGGGGAGGTAGGCGTTTCTAAGATAGCCATCTGTGCTCGACTCACTTCTCATCACAATTCATACCCTAGTTCTTGTCCCATCACAACTCATACCCTAATTCTTGCCCATGTCATCGCCAAGCACAATCTAGACTTTCGTGGTGGAGGTGTGTGTGTATGTGTGACTGCTCTCGGGTTAAAATCACTACCCAGGTCGTGGGTTCTAGTCCTTCAGCAGGAAATTTTCTACCCACTGCAAGTAGTGGTGAAATACATTAAGGCCCATTTGCTACATTATCAATGAGGCCGTTTGATCAGCTAACCGCTACAAAGATGACACACAGCTGTGCTAGTGCTTTGATCTAGCCTTGCCATCCAGCGATCACACTTTCAACTCCCTTGCAGTTATGTATTGCTGACATTGGCACTCAGACAGGAGCAAACTTTCTCAAATTGAATGACGAAATTTACAAACAAAACAACAAACAAAATTTACCAGCAATCTAGAAAAACCAGCCTTACATTGCAAGTTAAGAGGACTAACCCTAAAAATGGGCTCGACCAGCATGCTCACCACCACCCCCCCATAGCCTTTGCCCAAAATCAGGGTGTTCTGTTCCAAACTGATATTCCAGTAGAAGACCATGGTCATTAGCTACCTAGTCAAGTCTGCCTACTTTCATTTATGCATCACTGCAAAGTTCGCACTTACTTGATGAGGATACTAATGCTAAGCTGGGCAATGCATTCGTGAATTTAGACGTTTGTGGCTTGCTACTCTACTCGCAGATCTTTTTGCCTGCACAGTAAGATGCTCACAGTTGGTTCACAACTGTGCAGCTCGGCTTGTTTGCTGTCAACGTCACAGCTGTCACACTTCACCACTTCTCACTGACCCGTACTGACTTCCAATCAAGCAGCCTCAAAGGCTCCATCATCGCACTTTTATATCCCTTCCTTTAGCTCTGGCCGGCCGATCCGAAGAGTCTTGCCAATCAGGCTTTGCATTGCATCACTGCCCTTGCGACTCAAGTTTTTTAGCTGGGCCACTTACAAACCTCAAATCATTCGAAGACCATGACCATAATTAGAATGTTTCCAAAATATAATTACATAATATAACTTATTTGTATAGCACGACAAGAGAACCTAATCTCTATTCAGGCACTTCGCAAATGCCTCGGGGCTCGAGCCCACGACATCAGCCAAATCTTGGTCGGGCGACTACCTTTACCACTACACCATTCCAAAGCCTGGAACTCGCTACCGACTGTCGGCACGACACCCCCTGACTTGACGACAATTAAAAAGAAGCCAAAACCCACATGTTCCTCACAGCATTTGCTCGGTCTACGTGCAGTGTCCTCTGTTCGTGGCTTATTCGCGCTGACTGACTTGGTGCATGTTCTCACTAACCAAATGTAAAGCGCATAGAAAGAGATTAAGTTCTCTGAGGGCGCTTTATCAAGTGCAATATTATTACTATTTTTTATTAACTAACATGCTTCCTATCCAGCACACGTAAAGTGCCTCATCCTACGGTGCTACACAAACGGCATCTACTCAGTTCTCCCGTTTTTATGGGGCTATACACTTTGACTAACGATTGTTACTTGTATTAAGAGTCAGCCGCGAACAAAGGTCTCGATCTCGGATGGACGGTCTCCCATGACTCCCATGACGCAATCACTACTGGCATCGATGAAAAGCAATCAAAAAATTGCACATAATACAAAATACAAACCACTGCACGCGGGTAAAGAAGTCAACTGTTTTCATTCATACAAATTTTGTCTGCGTAAAAGCCAGCTACTTTTCAACGAATTCCTCACGCTGATAATCCTTTTCATCACTTCGGTGCCCACTTCCGGGCTTGCCGGCTCACTTTCTGGGCTTGCTAGCTACGCCAAGTCAGGTCACTGGGTCACGAGCTACGCCACTGGAAGCTGGGTTGACGGGAACAAAAAGACGCCAATAAACACGCGCGAGCCGTCAAGACTGTGGGTGCTAAAATGACGACGACGACGACTGTCGACTCACACACAGCTACTGTGGGACGGCGTTTCTCGCGCCCGCACGTGCACGACGCATCGTCGTCGACGACGACGAACGCGCGTCGCTTTCTCTTCGCTGCGCGAGATGTTGGCAACCGGATTCCAACGAGATGTTGGCAACCGCATGCGCACAGAAAGCTGCCTGGGATTTGCGTGCGCGCTACGGAAAAACTTTCCTGCCCAGCACCCAACACTGAATCTTTGCGGCTTTGCAGGCGGATATTCGTTAATAATAATAATATTGCACTTGATAAAGCGCCCTCAGAGAACTTAATCTCTTTCTAGGCGCTTTACATTTGCTGCAAAGTGATATGCAATTGAATGGTAAGTAAAATCATGCTTGAAAAACAAACAAAATGAATAATATGGTTAGGGGTGACATGCACAGGGTCAGCATGCAAATGTGGTTAGTGGCAGCATGCACAGTGTCAGCACGCATAAGCACATCAAGGACGAATCGCAGGGACCCACTAAATGCTGTCCTAAATAGATGTGTTTTCAAGTTTCTTTTAAATGTGGTCAGGTCATGGGATGTTCTGACGCAGGTCGGGAGGGAGTTCCAGGCTTTGGGAGCATACGAGCTGAATGCACGGTCTCCAAAGGATTTAAGGTTTGTACGAGGTATTTCTAGACTGTTGGATTCCGAAAAGCAGGTGGTACGATGCTTGGCCTGATAGGGTAGTATATCTGAAAGATAGGCTGGAGCCATAGAATGAAGAGACCTAAAAAGGAGCGACAAAACCTTAAAGTCAATCCGTTGCCTCACTGGTAGCCAGTGCAGGTCGGCGAGAAGTGGAGTAATGTAGCAACTGCGACGCTCGCGAAAGACAAGTCTAGCTGCAGAGTTTTGCACCAGCTGCAGTCGCCTGATCGCACATGCTGGTAGGCCAGTAAGCAGTGAGTTGCAGAAGTCGAGACGGGATGTCACGAATGCATGGACCAACTTGGACGTGGTATCCTTATCTAAACAAGCCCTAATTTTAGCAATGTTATGAAGCTGAAAATAGGCAGATTTGACTGCGGAGCTGATGTGGTCGTCTAACGAGAGGTCGCTTTGGAATATGACATCTAGACGTTGCATTTCGTTACGTCATACCCGCGACCTAGGAGCTACTAGCCACGCCGCCGGCGACGCACGCATGCAGCCGGATGCCAGTCGCTGAAGCCAGCAAGTACGTACTGGACTGCTCCAGATCCTTTGCAGCCTTTGCCGCTCGCTCCAGAGCGGCCGAGTCGAATCTGTAGGTGCTGGACTGCGAGTCAGCGCCGCCGCCGCCGCCTCCTTTGCCGTCGCCCGAGCCACCGCTGCCCGCCGCCGCCGCCGCCGGCGGCGGCGGGCCTACGAACTGGGAGAAGTCTGGCTTGCTCTCCTTGTTGCCCATTCCGAACAGCCACGACATGATAAGACGAGGGTACACGCAACCGGTAGGGCACGAGGAGACGGGCCAGACGTCCCTGACCTAGCCAGGTGCTGCCGGCTGCGCTTGTGCAGTAGCGGTCCTTGCAGCGAAGTCCGTCATGCTACTTATTACATTAACGAAAATCAACGGCCTTCCGCGAGAGATAATTCATCTTTATTCATATATATATATATGTATATGTATACATACGCACATATTATATAATTGTGCTTTCGTTCAACCGCTAGCTGAATCACGCCACACGTTAGGTAGACGGGGGGGGGGCGGTGGGGTGGGGAAGTAGGCGCTGGGAAGAGGGCGTCGCCGCTTCGATCGTAAAGTCATGGCTTGTCAACTATTCCGGCACGAATAAACATCTTGAACGCTTTAATGTTAATATGTCTACTAGTCACTATCATTTCAGACTTCTGATCGACCAAGCGATACTATTCTGTAGCCCTTGATAGAGCATCTACCGCGTCTAGACGAGGCAGATGGCGCCCGAGCTCTGGTGCCGGAGCGCACGCGCGGGAGTGCGCTACCGACTGGACGATGGACGCGAGCGGCAAGCATTTAAATGTCCTCGAGAATTTAATTTCTTATGCGTTTTAATGAAAATAAACCCGGGTACACATTAAACATTCATAGCTTCTTGCATATCAGTTCCGTATTCGACGCTCGTAGGAGCTTCGACTTACGTAGGATTCCGCAACCGTCAGGAAAGGCTAACGCCCCTTTGGGAGCCGCTAGCGGAGTGTAGCCGGTTCAATAGAGCTGCTGGCCCGGCTGATGTAACGCGCACTGAAGCTGATCGTGCGGAAACTCCGTTTCGAGCTTCGGGCAGATGCTAGTCACGTATTCCGACTATAAGTAGGCTCACGCTTCTGACTAACTGGTTTGTCGCAGGCAGAGAGTGGCGTAGTTGGGGTGAGAGAGAGAGAGAGAGAGAGAGAGAGAGAGAGAGAGAGAGAGAGAGAGAGAGAGAGAGAGAGAGAGAGAGAGAGAGAGAGAGAGAGAGAGAGAGAGAGACAGAAAGAGACAGAGAGACAGAGAGAGAGAGAGACAGAGAGAGAGACAGAGAGAGAGAGACAGAGAGAGAGCGAGAGACAGAGAGTGAGACAGAGACAGACAAACAGACAGACAGAGAAAGACAGAAAGACAGAGAGAGAGAGAGACAGGAGAGGGACAGAGAGAGAGAGAGAGAGAGAGCGAGAGAGAGACAGAGAGAGAGGGAGACCGACCGACAGACAGACAGAGATAGGAAGAGAGAGAGAGAGAGAGAGAGATAAAGAGAGAGAGAGAGATACTAATCAATTGGTGGCGAATCAAGGATGCCTCGTCGCATTTCTAACGACGATCCTGTTGCTGTATTGAGCTCGTTTCTCCATCCCTTCTATTTATCCTTCGTCTTTTGTGTGTGTTTGCCTCCATATCTCTCGCTGTTGCTGCTCTCTGCCGCTGCCCCCACTATGTCTCTGGCCTTGGCGCTATTTCGCTCAATCCTTCATGCACTCTCTCTCTCTAAGCGTTTCTCTTGTTTGCCGCTTTGCTGGCTTCTTTTACCCAATTCTGAGACAGAAATGGTTCTTAGAAATGCATTCTTGCACCTGGTCTCGGCCACTCATGCTTCCCGCGATCTGATTTTTTAATCACAACTTTAGAACAAGTTTAGACTAGACATCAGCGTTGAGGATGTCTACCTGTGATCTTTCCTTTCTATATCTACGTGGTGGCGGCTACGTCATTGCTTTGCATTATGTTCGGAGATGTTCGCCGTCGTATTAGCTCGATGCCAGAGCAAATATGGGAGCAGTGCAGCATCGAGAGGTTGGCGTCTGCTGCCTCCTCGTAGCCATAGAAACTGCTGTTTCGCTGAGCTCTCCGAAACATGGCAAGCAGAGGCGTCCAGGTGGGTCAGCTACGCAAGCTACACGCTCGCCTGCCTCTGATTTCGCTCCCGGCTGTGCTCCTGCTACCTCTCTAAATTCCATCTTGAAGAGAATGCATTGCAATGTCCTACCCCAGCGGTGTAGCTATTAGCAACCGCTCTGCACATCTGGCTCCAGCTTTTGGCCCGATTGATTATTGGCCGCATTGCCATTTTTCAAGCCAACTGCCTGTGTATGCTCTAAATATTATGCAGCATTCTAGAGGGATTTGAAGGGCATACGGGCAAATGAGAATGCTGCAAGTAACATGTAGGCGCCTTTTGACAATGCAACAATTTCTTTTATATTTTCGTTCAACTATTGGGTATAGTCATCTTCAAAACTGAGATTTCAAGTCTTTGGCATGTCATCTGCGTGATGACCCGACCGAACAGCCCACGAATAAACAGTCCACGACAAAGCAGCCTACGACAAAACAGCCCACGAAAAAACAGCCCACGACAAAGCAGCCCACTACAAAGCAGCCCACAACACAACAACCCACGACAAAACAGCCCCGACATAATGACTAGCATACAAAACAGCCCCGACATAATGACTAGCATACAAAACAGCCCAAGACAAAGTGCTCTATTATTAAGCTCAATAAAGTAGATACTTTCGGAGTAACTATAGCACAAAATAAGTAAACCATAATAAAAACGTAACGATAAATAACTAATCAATATAAAATTGAATCTGTAATGAAACGTTCCTTGAGTAATACATTTTTGAAGGTTCGAGTCAAAAAATTTCAATGTAACGTAAGATAGATAATTTTGATATCATTTGAATCGCAAATTAGATCGTCAGAGTGTGTACAATTCTATGGAGGTAATCCAGACACTCTATGTCATCGTTGCTTGAAACAAGAGTTTGAAGTCACAGATTGAGTTGCACTTCCTTCGCCTTCAATGCGTCAGGTTGTCGGTTCTCTTCTTGGAAAGATACGATATCGATCTCTATTATGTCCTGCTTCTTTCAGCGTTCTCCACTGAGTTTGAAAACAGGTGGGTGATTGCAATCGATGATCTGTTGAAAAGCGTGGTACCTTGAATAAATGAAAATAAATTAGTGGCAAACGGACACCCAAAAAATTAAGAAAATAACGTAGAATAGATCAATTAGTTTAATCAATAAATTAATCTTGAATTAAAGTCAGCCCGACTTACGAAATAGATAGGGACCGGAAAACCTGTCGTAAGTCAAACCTTTATTAGTCAAGAATGGTATAGAATACGTTCTTCTATAGTTCGTTCTGACGCTATCAGACATAGTTTTCTCGCTACTGTTGGCGGCGTTGTCAAATCTACTGACCGCGGGTGGATTTTGAAAGTTTTCTTAGATTAATTTTGATTTTCAATTTTGTGTGTGTGTGACCATGGCTGAGTTCGTATCTCCGACTTTCAAGTAAGGACAGACTGTATTTTTTATTCTGTAGAAAAGATTTTTGGATAAATGTTCACTTTTTAGCATGTTTGATATAACATTTTTAAAATCAATTTTTCGTCATCGTAATGGAATATTTTCTATTTTAGAGTTAATGACAATATAACAGATTTGAGTTTTTAATTAATCTGTGGTTTTTTCGGGGCTATTTGGTCGATCTCCATCAATTGAGTTATTTTGTCGGGATTATTTTGTCAGCAGATTTTTGTCGTGGTGCCCATCAGCTTGTCTAGCTTTTCTATGTGCCGTGAAGTATTTACATTAATTTATTATCCTCACAAAAACTGCCTTTGTGAAAAGGATTGATGAAGGATACACTAAGCAATTCGCACGTTATGAAAACCTGTGCAATAATACCTATAGGTGTTTTCATACTGTGAGTTAGGATCAACGGAAGCCGTGTCAAATTTGCTAATGAATTTTTCTAGGTGTGGACTGATAAAAACTAAAGCGATAATACTTTCGTAATTGAATGTAAAGTTCAGAAATCAAATTTGTTATGCCACTGCTGCTACGCATATTCCAAACAAGATGCTGATTCTTGTTCGTTATATTTCTTAAGGTCTGGTACTTATTCGTCTAACCCCTTAGGTTGGGGCCGCCGTAAATTAATCGCAGAAGGCTCCGGTGGACATGAAAATAAAATAAAATAAATTTGCCTAGTGCCTTACGGGAGAACTTAATCTCTATTCGAGCACTTCATGTAAGCCACTGGGCTCGACCCCATGACCTCGGTCATCAAATACAATCACTTCGACCTTGGTCGGGCGAGCACCTTAACCACTGGGCCAAACTAAATGTCAAAATGCCAACTGGCGGCATTGAGCAGGCAGCCAAGATGGCTAAGGAAGCTCTCGCCTGCTGCTGATGCTGCTTCCGTTTTCGCTTACAGGTAAGTTTTGTTTTACGAATTGCAATTAATTTGAGTGTTCGTCTAACGCTGAAAGTGAAAAAATTTGGCCGATATCCGACCACTAAAAGCGTTACTGGCTGCCGTAGCAACCCTGTCAAGTACTGGGTAATTATACTGGATATCTCGTCTCTGCTTATGTATAAGTAAAAGTAAAGGTCGACGTATTCAACGGCCGCATTAATGTAGCGACAAAATATGCATAGCAAGGCTAGCATCCGTGCTTACAGTGGGCTGCGGAGGATTGCCAGCTGCAGTATTCGGAAACTAGGCCGGGGGTCAGCGAGTGTGACACATCTTACCCCTGAGCTAAGATATGGTTTTCCGTCGGGATCGCCTTTAATGAGTTAGCTGATTAACAGCGTCCTACGTAAATCATCACAAGAGCCTTAAGCGCTATAACCACTGCAAGTGTACGCTGACATGGTTCCGGCTGAAACGCAATGCCGATGTTACAAAATAGAAAAAATTAGCTGGTATAGCAGCCTCATCTATATCTCTACGAATTAAAGCGAGAAAGTCCGCCCTTCCTTTCCTCTGTCATGCGGTAATATGGCGACCGGTATTTTCGGGAGCGATCCTTCCCTCTGTCAGGCGGTAAGATGGCGACCGGTATTTTCGGGAGCGATGTGTAATAGACGCGTAATTCAACTAGGACTCAGCGAAGCGAGTCCACAGGCAGTGAGCTCTAGTAGCGGCACAAGAGCGTTAACGGCTATCGTCACCGCTTGCAGTTCAGTTGGCAAAGCTTCGTCCACGGCAAGATTCGAACCCACGACCTCAGTCGTGAAGAGCGAGCAACTTACCTCCCCGGACTGTCGCGGCTTATTTCAAAATGGCTCCCGTTAAAACCTAAGCGCAACGTGGGCAAACCGAGGCAAACCGAAAGTTGCGGTTGCAATAAAGGATCGCCCCGTGAGAACTCGAACCCGCGACATGGGTCAAGAAAAGCGAACGCCTTACCCCTGGGCCAAGACCCAGCGGCCAATGCGTCGCGATCAGTAAACGGTGGCTGGGGCGGGGCTGCCTGCCTGCCTGCCTGGCTCACACTTGCGAAAGGAGTAATCGGTCCGTAATTGAGAGAGACAATGCATTCCAAGGTCGATGCACTATCATTCATGCTTCGCCGCTGTACCTCAGCGGGTGAGAAGCTGATCCATTTCCTCAGCAGTGCAGCCCTGAGGGCAGCCGCTGGCTCAACCTTAACGGCGGTGCAAGTGCTGGCTGTAAATGGCACCCGTAGGGAATAAGGTTCACCTTGCTACTGAAATTCCTGTACACGTCTGGAATGATGAGCGAAAGACTTCTAAGAGAAATTATATTTAACGTCTTCCCTCCACTGGTCTTGACCTTCTGCTGACCTTCTACTAACATACCACACAGCCGGCTGGGGTACGGACATTACCCCCCCCCCGAACATTTCTCCCTGCGGTAGGGCATTTCCTTCCCACCCGTATGGAAATGCCGTGATATGAACTGTCTTGCTTACATATCTTAAAAAAAAATTTATGTAGTAAATAATATATAACATATTCATACATTATAGTCATTAGAAATGCGGTCGCTGCGGCCCTGATTTTCGGTAGACCACCAAGCTCAAGGTCAAAGCTTTGCCCCGGGCGGCCAGCAGCAGACGCTCTCGGCAGCAGCCGCGAGCGCGTGGCAGTATTGTCGGCCGCCGCCGACGCCGCCACCGTCTCCCTACTCAGCACCACCGGCTACCGCCCGTCCAAACCTCACCGCCGCCGCCGCCGCCGCAGTCGTTGCTGCACCGGGCGTCGCGCGTCGACCGCCGCCGCCAACGCCCCGTTGGCCGTACCGCCACCGTCGGTCGTGCTATCGATTCGCCGTTTATACTGAGTTGATTTTATTTTAATACAGCGTGAACTTCATTTGATCATGTATATATATATATATATATATATATGTATGTATTTTTAGTTATACATTCATCAACATAGGGGGAAATATTGGGGGGGGAGGGAATGTCCTACAACCTACAGCTGGCTACTCGATAAATCGAGTAGGTTCGCTTGGCCGGTATCGTTCGGCATTTCCTCGGGCCAGTCAGCCGCTGAGCAGATTGAACGAGCTACTGTAATTCTTTAAGGGAAAGTAAACGTAATTGGGTGAACCCTTGGACCTCGAAGGATCTCAGTGAATGTATGAGCGAGGAACATTACCAATACTTTTCACCTTTATTCCAAATATATGATAGTGCGGTTTTATGTCGATTGAAGCCCTCCGGATACTTGGAGTTTTTAATGGCCGTTTTGAGGTTACTCTTGCTTTATGGAACACACGAGTGATTCTGCTGACCAGACCTGAAGCTACGAGGTTTGTGAAAGGTAATTAATTATCCGCGGCCTTTAAGGGAAGAAACAAGAAGTGGTCAAAACTGTGTCGCCGCGAGTCTTGAGTTTTTGCCCTCCCAATGAAATAAGTCAAGAGACTTTGTGCTTCTAATTCTTCCCAATTTACTCGAAACAACTAAATGTTGGTATGCATGGGGCGTAGCAAATGCATTCTCCTTATATTAACTGTTGCACGAATATAAGGTAAAACGTATATAATAACGTGAATATAATAATAAGGTCAAACGTACGATTGCCCGCCAGTCGTATTGGTATTTTAATAAATTTTTATTGCAGAATGCGGCAGCCAACAGAAAACCGTGGCTGTGAGCATTTATGGAGGGAATTTAAAAGCAGGTTAAAAAGATATCGGAATAACCGGCATTTACATTGATAGCATCGATGAATACTTTTAGCTTGTACTTGGGCATATTGTGCATGATGATAGGGTCCCGGAAGATAAGGCCAATGCGAGGTACCTTTTCAAAATGGCTCCCATTAAAATATTCATGCGAAGTGGGCAAACCAAGTATAACCCGAAAGTCGTAAAATCTGACTCTCAAGATTAGTTCACCTAGCATCATTACGATATAATTAAAAACATATACATAGATAATTCATTTGTATAGCGCCATAATATAACTTAATCCAGACGCTTCACATTTACCTCTGGATTCGAGCCCAAAACCTCAGCCAGACCTTGGTCTGGGCGAGCACCTTAACCACTGGACCAAATGAACTCGGCATGACTGCATCCCATAATTGAGGCGCACTATCTCATATAGACGTCATTTTAGATAAGCCCATTTCCTACACTCTCAAGTCAGCCTACTTTCAGGTAAGGCACATAGCAACAATCAGGGCCTGCTTAGGTAAGACTACGACAGCCAAGCTAGTTCACGCATTTATGTTAGCTCGTCTAGCTTATTGTCATTCCCTTTATTCAG
The DNA here is from genome assembly GCA_009760855.2 of Cristatella mucedo. NCBI lineage: Eukaryota > Metazoa > Bryozoa > Phylactolaemata > Cristatellidae > Cristatella > Cristatella mucedo. Next base: position 6,004,882 of record WPIO01000006.1, on the reverse strand, counting down.
AGCTCCCAGCCCGTGTCCTCAACTGCTAGTCTGGTCAGTCGTAGCTTGACGGGCCCTCTAGTCAAGCCTCAATCTAGTCGACTCAATGTAAGATCCTCAGTTCGGCCACTTGACTAGCAAGCACCAGCATTCTACGCATTCTACCTCCTGGCTCCTTCAGTCACGTGTACTAGGTACCATCCGCTCGTCAGCATCGGGTCATCTCAACGCTCCTTGCATTAAATTAAAATTTCGTGCCGGTCGAGCAGCCATTACGCTCTAATGGAACTCGCTTCCGGGTACGGCTATACTGCTAATTATATATATATATATATATATATATATATATATATATATATATATATATATATATATATATATATATATATATATATATATATATATATATATATATATATATATATATATATGACTCTGCTATGCTTCCCACTTTCTCTTCGTTGCGTGAGACGAAGTCTGTTGGCTACCGAATGCGTACCGAAAGCCGCTTAGGCTGTGAGTGCGCTGTACACAACTCTCATACCTAACACCTGCATAGTCTGTGCGGCTTTGTGGACTTACAGAAAGAGGTACGTGACATTACATTACATAAGAGCTCGTTGGCGTCTATGCGGAGGGAAGGGCGCAGAATGTCCATCCGCATCAGGTTACCTAGATCGTGGAAATGTAATTAGCGTTTCTGAGCAGCTCGTGCGGGCGAGGGGCGCTTCGAGTGGCGGCCTGCTAGTCTCGAGACAGGAACCTTGAGTAGCAACGCCTCGAGAAAGCGAGTTTGCGCCTTTCAGTCCTCGGTCGAGTTAGCAAGCTTCTCACACTGCACCGTCTCTATTGACTGTTTCGCTCGTACAGGGGTAGCTGTGTATAAATACTGCTTCGCCGGAGTTTGAGGAATCTCGCGTCGGCGGACGCTGTAGAACGTAGGCGTCCGAAGCCGCTCTTCTACTACAGAAGGCGAGACTGAGTGCCAATCGCGAAGCAGCGTAGACGCAGAGGTTGGCCTCAGCGAGAGCTGCTTTGGGGAGCAGCTGAAGTCCGTAGGTTGAAGTCCGCTCGAGCCTGGAGCTGGAGTGACAGGACTGCGATTGGCTAATGGCAAGAGGGCTTCGCGAGGTGCTTCGGTCCAGTCTTGGCAGTTGGGTCAAGCTCAGGGCGGAAATGCAAGTGAAGTTCGCCTCAGTGAACCGTAGCAGCGTAAGAGGCGGCGACGGCTCATTCTGTGGCGAGTCACCTGGCGCACCGGTCGCAGATCTCGCCGGGAAAACGCGGTCGCGAAAAAAAAAAAGTTAGAAACCCGAGGAGTTAGAGGAAAATGTTGACGGAAGCAGGCCCGTAGCGAGGAACGTTTTCAGGTGGGTTACATGGCCCCTTGTACGGTGCAGGAAAGGCGACGCCCAGCAGCCTATTTTTCTGCCAGTGCAGCCTGTCAAGCTGACAGGAGACACGCTGTCTTCTTACAAATGTGTCTAATTTACTTGAAAAAACTTAACGCATGTATGCTAGAGGCTCTGCAGAAGCAGTTATTTCCTTTCTTTATCTATATCTATGCATTTATAAGGATATAACAAGTGTCGCTGACTGGCGGTTCCCTCACGATACTGAATTAGCGTTGTACAAACTATTTGCAGTCAGCGGGAAGCGGCGGTTTCGAATACTTACCGAGGGGCATTTTAGGGTGAACAGAAAAAGGTATATCTCACGTGGCCACAATAGAGTGTCAGACTAGAGCGATAGAGAGCAGTGCAGCTGATTATTGGTACTCAAGCCGTATAGCATCGGTAGGTTATGTGTGGTGCGTTGACCTGGTCATAAACGTAAAATTTGGCAATCTCGAAGCCGGCGGACGCCAGTAATGCTACAATTGTTTCTCATGAGACCAAGTCAATATTCAGAACAGGGCCCTCATATGGCGCCTTCCGTAGCGTCTCGATAGCTCCCACTCTGAGCCCTGAAGCGAGCTCAAGATACGGAGCCCTGAAGCCCAGCTCTAGATACGGAATCCGCACGCCGAAAGCGCATCGCCCAGAACGAATGCTCAGCCCTCTCTTTTTCGGAGAGCCTGAAGCTTAGCGCTGACTGCACGCTGGCCAGGAAGCCATTTTAGCCACACGTAAGAAAACTGTCCATAAGGAGAGCCCGGAGCCTTGTCCTGGCCGAGTGCTCATTGCCGAACAGGTGTGTCTAGCCACGACTAAAAAGAAAATGAGTCGCCCCGTCTGCAGGAATGCCTGAAACGGACTTCTCGCCCAATGCGCGTCGCCTGGAAGGGCTCTTTAGACCTCGGAGAACCAATGGCGGGCGGTACATCACTACCGGAGGGCTCGAAGCTTCGGGCCGCACTCGCGTGGCTCAGCTTGTGCCTTCGGACCTCACTAAAAACGTAACCACCATTTTGCCATTTGACAGGCTGAAGATGCGCATCGGCGGCGAGTCGTGCACAATCTCTCTGAGACATTTCTAGAAACGAATAACAACCTCTTTAACTCATTGTAAATTATGAATATTTCCCCTTAAAGCCAGAGATCAAGAATTAGTATATAGCAGCAGCAATGGCTGACGAAACGAAGCCGACATCATGGATTAGCCTAAGTCGTGATCAATGTTCGCATCAGCGACCATGGATCTATGTGGTTGTCTGAAGCCCTTTCTATGGTGGAGGAACCATAGTTATACAGTAGGTCCTATTTGCAGGGAGGCCTAACGGCATGCCCCGCTGACGAGTAGCAGCAGAAGCGGTAATCGAGCTCCAACGACAGCCCACAGAAAGGTTCAAGCTTATCAGGAGCAAGTCCGGCTCAAGGCCGACACGAAGACCGCTCGTTGCTGCAGAAACGAACTCTTCGAGGTCCGTGCCGACGACGACAACAAGCTTCTACGGATCTTCCGGAAATTCTCCGTCAGGCGACTTTGTCTGGTGTCCACTCGGGGCACCGCGTCTGTGGCATTTTTAGTTTGGGATGCTTCGATGAGAGTTCTTCTTTGTCATTCGAACTTTTCTCCTGCGGTGCCACTTGCACCACGACGCCAGGATGCTCTGATGAGGCCTCGCACAGCTCTTGCATTCCACCTAAAATCAAAAGGAATATTATCTGCCCTCGGTAATTGAGGAGTCTGCCGTTGTGGCAGCTACTCGACGATGCTGCTCCTGCTTGGCCTCACAGACAGTAGCAGCGGCTGCTTCAGTCGTGGCTGTGTCCTGTCTGCTTTTGCAATGGAGGCTGCTGCGGTTGTGGACTCATGGCTGCTGCTGCTGCTGCAGAGCATCTGTGACAGAGAGCTGGCCGTCGGGAGAAGATCAACAAGCACAGCAGCGACTTGGAATTGAAAAAATACTGGAAAGGGGTGGCACAGAGCTTTACGCTATAGTGCTACGTTGGCCTCCAGTCGGCGAATCGGGAGTCGTCCCTTCTCACCTGGCTGGAGCTGGGCCACAGCAGAGATAAGGTCGAGGTTGACGGTCGTCGGCTCTCGCTCGTACAGCGGATCCCATCCATCCGGTGGTGATGTGGGCGGCGATATCAGCAGTTGCTTCTCCAGTGTCGGCGGCTCCAGGTATTGACCGAGCGGCTTGGCTTTAGTGACCTCCGAGCTCTGACAATGGCCATACTCTGAGCGGTGGTTCGGCGGCTTCGCCCACCGCCTGCGGCCGCGAAAGCTGAGATTGCACGGCAGAGATGTCGGCAAGCGACGGGCATGTCAAACTACAGCTACAGCTACATTGTTTACTCGATAGAAAGGCCAGCGGAATCCTGCCATCTTGTCAACGGGTGCTAAAAATCATGTCTAAATTTGATTCTTGCTAATAAATAAAAGATAAGCGAGGCGTGTAATCGGTCTCGTATTTAGTAATGGGTTTAGCTGGTATTCCAGTCAGCTGCCAGCGGCCGACCAGTTTCGGCTTCGATCCTTCTGCAATACAATAATTTTCCCTTTTACCTTTTTCTTCTGTTGTAACGCAGTACGGAATCGGCCATGTAGCTATACCAGGGCAGCAGCCCAATTGATGTGAGACTGCTTAGTCATCTTGCCTGGCTTGGGTCGCCTCAGACTAGCACACGAGCGACACATGCGAAGATGCTAATACGCGTGCCCTTGGGTGCATGTACGGACACACATGCAAGGAACCGAACCATCATAAGTAACTCAGTTTTTATCTTCTAATAGAATTAGCTTAATTGGAGGTTTTAAATTAGCCTAAGTTCTGGCAATTCTTAAATTCACTAAGTTATAGCCGTATCTGTCTTGTGAGACTTCCTTAGGCAATACTTTGGAGCTTCATTCTTGAGAAAGGGGCCTGAAATATGTCACTCATATTTCACTAAAAATGTCACTAAAAGCAGTCTATGGGATCTCCAAATACCAGGGGCCAGCCATGAAATGCCGCCCCAAAGTGTTGCTGTATGTTGATCTAGTAAAGACGGGACAGTAGCAAGACGTCTGCTGAAACCTTGTGGTAATTTTAAGTTTGAGACAAAGAAATTTGATTCTCCAGATGTTGAAAAAAGATGAGTGACGATTATCGCAGCATGACTGGCTATGAAAAAAAGTTCCGTGGGCTGAAAAGCTATCTATAGACAACCCATGAATCTTTCGAACGTAATCGATGATTTGTACGCTCACATGGGTTACACGACTCTGCCGCATAACTACGCCTCAGCATGTTTATGAAAAAAAGAATGGCTGATATAGTTTATTTACTAACATACCTGGCCTTTAATCAGTGTAAATATACCGCAACAGCAAATTTTGCGGTACAACTCCTTACCGAGTTTACTGTTTCTCAATAATCACAGTGGTCTACCTATACCTCGTACAAACCTAAAATCCTTTAGAGACGATGCCTTTAGTTTGTATACTCCCAAAGCCTGATCACGACATCCCTTGACTTGACCACATTTAAAAAGAAATAAAAAAGCACCTATTTATCACAGCATTTAGTGGGTCCCAGTGATTCATCCTTTATGTGCTTATGCATGCTGACACTGTGCATGTCACCCCTAACCATGTTATTCATTTTGTTTATCGAGCATGCTACCACTAACCACCCGATCGTTATTCCTTTACAGCAAATTTAAAGTGCCTAGAAAGAGATTGAATTCTCTGAGGACGCTTTATCAAGCATATTATTGTTATTGTCATTAGTCAGATTAGTTTACCTGAAGATACAGTTTTTATGCCAAACGCTTGTCATGAAATTGCCGACGATGTCCAGCGAAATATTCCAATGGCTGCCAGTCAAACGAGCAGCCCTGTCGCTTGACGTTTGGAGTCTCACTCAGGCTCTTAGCTCGTACTCTTACTCATGAACACACGGACACACACACACACACACACACACACTCTCTCTCTCTCTCTCTCTCTCTCTCTCTCTCTCTCTCTCTCTCTCTCGCTAGCTCTCTCTTTATCTCCCTCTCTCTCAGCCTTTCATTTATTCACTCTCACTCTTAGAGAGGGGTAGGTAAAAGAAGGCAAAACGTGTAAAGAGACCTTGAAATTGATCAAGCAGAGGCTGGTAGACCATTGCAATGACGGCCGACGAGGACAGGGGCTTCTTAGTCGGCCCAACAGAACGGCTGGAAGCCCGGCAGGCTCCGACGTCTTTGCATCTCTCCGGGAAGAATAGCTGCCTCGTGGAGCTCAAGCTCAGTCATATTCATTGGTACATTACATGAGGCTCACTAGACGTACAAACTCATTCATAGCCGTAACCAGCCTTCAGATCCAGAAGCCCATTGATAACAATAGTTCTCTTAATCACCAAAAAAACCGAAAGGTTCGCTAATGTGTACGCCCGGCAAATAGGCAAATCTATATATGTCAAAAGAATAACAGTGGGTATGGGTATGGTGGGCTAGTAATCTTCTTAGATTGAGATAAACTTTGAGGTAATGTCAATAGTGGCAGACTTGGAGGTGGTCATTGAGGTAATACCGATAGCACCTTACCTCCCTCTCTCCCCCACCCTCTCGCTAATGACTACAAGCATCAATCTTGCAGCATCCAGCAGCTCAAGCGTAAATTATTGAGTCGTAGTGAATACTAAATAACCAAGACTCTCTGCCCCTGCTGGGAAGAGATACGAAAAACTTTATCAAATTTGTAAGGTGCTTCAACTATAGCGTTGCCAAGAGATATGCTACAGGACAAATGCTGCTTCATCATATCACAGAGGGTATTGTCAGGCCGCACATTAAAAGTCAACACTAGGCTTTAGCAATGTCCTCACAGTCTCCTTACTGCTGTTGCTATCACAGGACACTGAAACGAGTAGTTTTGGAACACTTAAAATCCTATATCGAAACTTCAAACCTATGTTTCTGTTAGGTTTAGAGCATATCACACATCAGAGTCAGTGCAGCTTCGTGAGTCTACTGTAGCGACCTACTCAGTATTGCTGTCTTAGAAGCGTCTCTCTGTTGGTTCTTCTGGATCTCTCCGCAGCTTATTGATACTATGGATCGCCGAGACTTTCTTGAGTATCGATCGCAGCGCATTGGCATTATAGACACTGAGCAACAAAAGCTTTGGTTCTATTCACGACCACCTCAGCTTCGATGGTCCTTCATCTTGTATCGAATAAATTTTAAGATCTTTTGTCTTGCTTATAGGTCGCCTAACTCGCCTGTACCAGCTTACGTATCCGACCTGCTTGCTCTTCCACAGTGCTCTAGCACAACGGCTCCTTAGCAACTAGTCATATCGCTACCCTGAACACAAAGTTGAAACCTTTTGGTGGTCGAGCCTTTAGCTGATATGCCTAGAGAGTCTGGGCCTGGTTTCGAGCTACGGTTACTACCTGCAATGACTTTGCAGCATTTATTCTCAGCTAAACACATACATGTATTTATTCCGATCAGCTTTCCTTTAGCCCCAGCAAACTTGTCTTCGTTAAGACTGCGTGCTTGGTGTGTGTAACTATGCATGATTCAGTGAATGCTACTTGCCTGACCAATTCACCGGTGGCCCTGAGTTTCTTCTTGTGTGATTGTTCATGCATGTATAAGCACGCTGCCGTGCATGTGACTTGCGCTTAGTTATTGATTCTCCTGCAATGAGTTTCAAAACGTGTGGATAGGAATTAGGTTCTCTTAGGTTGCCGTAAAACCAAACTCAAATTATTAGTATTACTATTATTATTATTATTGTCTCAGTGGGAGGTTTCAGAGTATAGATGGCTACGGTCTTCAGTCACTCAGTGAGCCTTTAAAAGTTGGTTACAATGGAAATTGTTTTAGGTCCACTTCTTTTCGCAATTTAAAGTCACTCTCGCCAATGGAATCGTTAAGCAACGTCTTGGCTTTTATTTTTAAGGGGAGGACACCACGGCGTGCATGTCATGCGATTTAATACCTTACATTCACCATCTCAAACTCTCTCAGCTCAGTGATAGCATATGTTGCTGACATTTGCACTTAAATGACAGCCAGCTTGTTGAAACTTATTAACAACAAAATCTACTTGCTAGTTATGGGGAAACCCATGGTTATTCAGATATTAGAGAAGCCAACCCTCAAAATGGGCACGGCCAGCTTAAGTCCAGTGTCGTCTGCATGAAATCTGGTGCCTATTTCCGATTGATTGTTTGCTAGATGATCGCAACAGCTCGACAATCAAGTATGTTTACTTTTACAATGTGTCATCGCACAATTTGGGCCTGCTTATGTAAGGACACCAAAAGACAGCAAATATGCATCCATGGATTCATGGTATTCTTCTAGATATCCGCAAATCTCTGATTGCAGGTCGTCCTGTCTGAGTCATACAATGCTAACACTTGGTGAAAAACTCGGCAGCTAATCTTTTCTATCACATTAGTCTCTATTTCCCCAATGTCCCACTTCTCTTCTATCTGTACCATGCAGAGTATTTACTTCATGGTTCTGTCACTCATCAGTAGCTCTTTTCATTCACATGCACCAATCTACCCATCTGAGATACTTCCTAATCGACCCCCTTCGTACTACTTGCTCCTCTGAATTGACTCTGGTCATTTGGTAAAACTTCTAATCCCTTGGAGACCCTTCTTTCAGTTCCTAAACTCCCAAAACCCTGAGCTAGCCACAACACGGCATATGATCTCCTTATTTGAAGACATTCGGAAATTAACTAAGCACTTATCATTTCCTCCATGATTTTGTTCATTCCAAATTATATTTATGTGCTGGTGAGCTAAAAAAATTGAACACGTGTTACCAAACTAATAAAAAATGCTTCTTTGTCAGCATAGGTAAAGGCACATATAAAGAGATTTGGTTCTATGGTGGGTGCTATATACATTTTTGATAATGCATGTTGAGCAGCAATTGCTGTACAACTTGTCCCAGGATTTCAAATGAGCCATAAGGGCTAAGCCTTCAAAGGATAATTGTGGGCATCTTAGTCACATCATTACTGTGACAATTATCAATATCACATGAAACTGTGGCCAAAAGCTTCATTGAAATAATAGCCTCGCGGGGAGCACTACCACGGCGTTTTCTTTCCAAACGACTACTCGTTCATCGATAACGATTTTTGCCACGAGAGAAACGATTGCCGCAGTTTAATTGCTACCAGTGTAATTTAACTCCTCAATACATTGACTGCACTAACTCCGAGGGTGAATTACTTCTAAAGCAGGCTGAGAAAAAACAGGCGGGGCAACGACACTCACAGGAAAGCCTCGCTCACATGGGGAGAACATGAAAATCATTAAACTCCATGAGTGACTTAGTGACGTTAAATGTGAAACTATAAATCCACCTGTTCCTGACAGCATTTCTACTTAATATCAATCACCCTTTTTTGTATTAGCACTAGCTACAATAATGTTTGCTATTGTCACTTATCAGTTGATATGCATCCTTCTCAGCCTATGTAAATTTGCATTGAAAAACATTTCTCTGGGGGCATCTATGCGAAGCATTACTGTTATCATTTTACGATGATGGTCAAACTGGAGGAGCATACACTGGCTAGATAATGCAGGTTGAGCACAAAGGCACGTTTGAGAACCTAACGAATCCGTATTTGTAAAGTGCCTATAGAAAGAGATTCAGTTCTCTAAGGGCCCTATACATATTTATTATTATTATTTGGGAACTCGATCGAGAAAAGCCAGCACTGCAGATACGACCAGCGGCCATCTCACCCCAACACCATCAAACCAAAGTGTATTGCATGCACGATGAGGCATGGTAGGATTCAAGCAAGAACGAAGACTAATATATCGCCCTCGGTAATTTACCCGAGACCTCCAAAACCAAAAGGCAACAGTCTTTATTAATGTCAACAGACAATGGCGAGTCTTCTTCGAGCTACGTCTTCCGTTTGATCGGCGTGAGCCTCACACATTCAGGCCATCATTGGATCATAACGTGATCCCCGACATCGCTGCGGTGTTGCAACGGACACATATACTGTAACTCGGCCGTATGCTCGCAGAACATGAACCAAGCCCAAACAGTGACCTCACATGTCCTCGTCGCTCCCGCACTGCAATGCTGCTTCCTTTTGATGGTGCCTGCTTATTAGCTACTTCATGCTTCTCTTTCTGCTGTTGCTTCTTCTTCTCCGCCCCAAGATCGACTTCTAGATGATGGGGCCAGCAGATGCCACCGCTCGCTGACCACAAAGTACAAGTGCTAGTCAAATGACTAACCAACTAGCTCATCCAGGTTAACGCGAACCCCTCTTCCTGGTTGACCTTAAAAGAGGGCATGCCAAGAATCAAGCAGCTGGCAGGGTGTTTCAACATCACTGTGACTTGCCCCTACAAGGGTCAAACATCGGTATCCCTCTGGGTACAGTTCTAGATACGCCAGAGCTGCACTTCCTCATTCAACAACATTCGATTTAAGTATGCTTCATTTGGTCTCACTCGCTCACTTCCTTACCACCGCCTACCATGAACCACTGCATGCCATTAAAGAAAATATTGTTTCCAAGCTATTAAAGAAAATCAGTTTGTCCAGCTGCCTAATAGCAACTTGAAACTTTCATTTCTGCAGGGGCTGCTAATTTCAGTACCTCCGTAGTCGTACAAGTGCTTGCGCTCTTTAAATAAGAGGGCATGAAGCATGCTAAACCTACTGTTGTCAACGTGCTGTGGTTCAAGCGATAGCATAATATGCGAGCAAAACTTTTCAATTCATCTAATTTACGAGAGAACGTTCAAACTACCTCAACTCTGAACTACCAAATCAGTCATCAAAATCTTTAAATGGCTTAGCATGCCAGTAGCGAACACACGAGCATCTAACTGCACGAACACACGCAACATTTTCTTGTTAGAGCCACGGATGTCAGGCGAAGATCATACATTTATCGGGTATAAAAATATATCTGGTCACATAAAGTCTGCTCTTGGTAGGCAGCATACGGTGCTTAAAGGTGAGATGCACTGGCCACTGGTCAGGTCCATCGACTTCAAGGTTTCGTCGTTCACATTTAGGTCACTTCATTCTTTGGCTCCAGCCTACCTATCAGATCTACTCCCCCACCAGGCTAAACATTACCACTCGTTTTTCGGAATCTAACTGTTTACCCATACTTCGTAAAACCCCAAATTCTGTGGAGACCATGCATATAGTTCGTATGCTCCCAAAGCCTGGAACTCATTCCTGACTTGCGTTACGACATCCCCTGACTTGACCACATTAAAAAAAATTTAAACGCACCTATTTAGCACAGAATTTTGTGGGTCCCTGTGATTCGACCTTTATGTGCTTATGCGTGCTGACACTGTTGCATGCTGCCACTAACCACACTTACATGCTGACCCTGTGCATGTCACCCCTAACCACGTTATTCTTGTTGTTTATTGAGCATCCTACCACTAACCATTCGATCGTGTTTCTTTTGCAGCAAATGTAAAGTGGGTAGCAAGAAAATGAGTTCTCTGACGGCGCTTTATCAAGTGTGTTATTATTATTATTATTGGGCTCTTTATCCCACGGTCTTGTGAGCTTTGCTTCCCTTCCTGAGACGATTGTGTTCACCGCATTAGGAACTTTGTGGTGCGACCTAATATCGCGAGAAAACAAGACCAGACACAACAGCGTGGCAGAGGCATCACCCGGAAGAATGTCGAAGAAATGTCGTTGTTAATTCCACATTACACCGCGTCTCATCGACACGTGCACCGGCTCTTTATCTAGCAGCTTATCGAATTCAAGATTATTTTTTAGGTCACCTCGTTCTCTTGCTCTGGCCCTACTTATCCGAAATATTTCTTTACAATTGTATTAATTTATAATCTTTATTTCCTTTATGCCTCATCGAGTCACCACATTCTCTCGGATCTAATCATGACCGGCCTCTTACAAGACTAGACAGCAGCAGGCAAAGTAAAGATCAAGTAGAAGAATGAGACAGCCTCACATCAAGAGTCGGGAATCTGATTAAAAAGTGGCGATCTCCGAAGTCGATCAATTGCCAACAGTTTAGTGCTGGCCGACAAGCAATTAACAGCGATCTACATTTCCGTCCAAAAGTGAATTTTTTTGAAGCCATAGCTACCAGCCCCTCCTCATTTAAAGCGGGACGTCTGAGGACTCGATTGCACACCATTGGCTAGTTGGCTGACTTTAAGATGCTTCAGCAAGACCAAGCCACTCAGCTGCCCCTTGTTCGGAAAAGGTTCACATATACTTCACAGTACGAGCCAAAACTGGCAATCTTTGAGTACTTATAGTACCTATGTAAGCGAAACAATGTGCAGCAACGAGGTTACGTCGATGGCAGAAGGAACACCGAAATGGCAATTTGAGGACATCAACTGAGTGCAGACACAATTATTCATTTGTGCCTACAGCCCTAAGGGTGAGTCGTGAGAACTCGGCACTCGGGTTCAGCACACTGTTCACAAAATGGTCAGCATGCTCAGCTACTAGGTGTTAAGGTTCGGAGCGACCATTGATCAAGTGAAAGATCTCGAAAACCAGGAAGCATGCACAAACGCGAATTTGGACATGAAATAGCCGTAGCACTTTGACCGATTGCTGTGACAGCTTCAGGGGCCTCTAACGGATTTAATTTCGGTCAAGCAGGTGACGTTGTATACACAGTAACGTTCGCAAAAAATGAGCCAAGAACTAAGCGAGGCTAGCCCGCCTGCTCCCTGTCGTACCGCCGTACCTTCACAAAGTAGCACTTCATCGTTCTGCCCAGGAAGACGGTGCCGTTCATGCAGTCTTTGACGTCTGCGGCGATAGTGCCACTTGTGAATGTCAGCTTTGCCCTCTGGAAGCGTTTCAGATATGAGATTTTGACGTTCTCATCAAATCGACAAAATATCTTCTCGAATTCATCCTTCAGCGAACCAAGCGGCAAGCTCAAGATCACACTCAGTCGGCCTTTTGAAGCAATCGCGAGTGTCAACTAGCCGATCAGCAACAGAGAGCTGCGTGTGAGAAATTCCACGGGCCGAAGTATTCTCTTCACGAATGTGGACAGACTTGTTGGGATAGGGCCACCTTGGTCCGCTGACAACAACGCAGCCATGAAAGAAGCCAGCACAGGACAGGATCTGCTTACGAGCAGGGGTGGATGCTGACTCGACACCATACGTTCACATGAGCATCATTTCAGAACCTACGTGCTCAATCCCTGAACAATTCCAAAATATGTCCTTCTGCGTCGTTAGTCCCAGGGAAATACAATCCTATTGTGTGGATACAAAGACGCTCTAAATTTGAGCAATATATAGACGGCTGAATACCACGTGATATGGTATGTAGCAGGAATTGAGGTAGGTCTTCTTTGGATTTAGACACCATTTAATATCGAGATGGTCAATCTAGCAGTGTTAGCTTATGCTCAAGTCATGTAGTTAAGTGAGCTGTGGACAAACCACATATTGTAAAGCGCCTAGAGAGAGATTAAGTTCTCTGAGGGCGCTTTATCAAGTGAATTATTATTATTAATATTATTATATTCACATCTGATGGAATGCATACTTCCTCAACATTCTAGCAGTACTAGGAAGACCTAGTGTGCTGCCTACGGCCCCAATTATTCGTGCTGAACCTTCTGATTCTATTGGCTTGAACTCGAGTAGCATGCCATTGATGCCAGAATCTAGCTTTTCAGTGAACATCTGCTCAAGAGGACGTCAAGGATTGTCCTGCTCTTGGAGCTGCCGGAAACATGACCAACCCGACCGGCCAGCAGCATTTAATTCGAAAACTAATAAGCATTCACTCGCTCACTCTGCATTTCGCAATGTGCATCTGTCTCTGTCTCTCTGTCTCTCTCTCTGATTAACTAAAAATTTTTGTCTCTCTATACCTATTTATTTAGATCTCTCTCGTGTCTAACTAGCTTCATATTTCGGACTCTCTTTATATCTGTGCTTTTCTCTTCAGCTATTACTATCTATTTCTCACTTACCTTGCTATCTATCTCTTCTGGCATCGCTATGGCAACCGCTTAGTTACTCTTCTGCTTCTTTGTTTCAATATTAGTTCTACTGCACTGCAAAATAATTGTACAGGCTTTTGCACGATGTTTTGTTCGTCGGAACCGCTCGAGTTAGCTGCTTTGGGCTGCGGTACCTTGCTCGATCGATGCACAAAATTGGGGGATTCTCCGAAATCCCCCGGGGTTCTCCGGTTTCCGGCCGCCTATGCTGATTGCCCGACATCTCAGAGCTTCGAAGAGTCCTCGGAGAGTGGGTGGTCCCAAGCACATCGGGGCACCGAAGCGGGCAGCTTCTTCACGCTATTTGCCTACCAGGCTAGGGCTTTGGGGACTCCCGTTAAGGATCGAAGTCAACGAAGCAACGAGCCGAATTACAGCATTTGACGGCCGGCTCAAGCCAGCCGAGCTATACCGTACCGAGGTTTGCATACGAGGACATCGCCGTCGAGGAGTGAATAGTTATACCGAGTGCAGGAGTGCCGGTCGGCGAGCTCGGTTGCACCTGCTGGCTAATACCAGCTGTGACCGACATCGCGGATATGAGTCACGCGGCTTTTGTTCATTGGAAGTAGGCGGCGAAGATGCTCGACGACCACCTCGAGCGGTGGCCTGGCGCCGGGCGGGCGTGTCTTAATTAAAGCAGTCCGCCGGGGGATGCTATCGCGTGCCCAACCGCAGCCCAGCGCCTGCACGGTCGCTATACACATTGCCCCCCCCCCAGCAACGGTGGCGGCGGCGGCAACAGCAGCAGCGGCAGCATTTTTCGCTTGCTGTAGCAGCATCTAAGCAGCGCTGAACGAGGCAGCGGTGACGGCCCGCAAGGCGAGGCCGTCGACGCAACCCGGCATTCGCCTACGAGCTCTAGGGGCACGCCAACGCGCTTGCGTCAGTGGCCATCGGCTTAATTAAGCGCAGCCGCGCCTATAGCCGGCGGCGGCCACCCTGGTCGGGCAGACGTGCGCCTCTGCTGGAGCCTCGCCAGCCCTACCCCGGCTCTCACCTGAACGCACGAGCTCGTATCCCTGTTCTCTTGGAACAGCGCGTCGGGTAGGTTAATTATGACAACGGAGTGCGGCTGGCCGTCGCCGTCGACTTCCTCCTCCTCCTCTGCTCCTTCGGCCGCCTCCGCCGAGTGGTCAGCATCGGCCGTGGCAGCGGCGGTGGCCATGCTTGCTGGTGCCGTAATGCACCGGTGATTGGATCGAGTCTGCGAGTAATGCCTTTACTGCAGCCGGCTGCGATCGATGCGGCGAAAGGGCCCGCAGTTCGCTAACCCCCAGCGGCGGCCGCACTGCGTCAAGCCCGAAGGCGAACGCACGGCTACGACTGCAGCAGACGAACCTTGCGAAGCGGCGCGCGAGCCTACGGACGTTACGCTGGCAGCCTCTAGATGGCGATTCGCTGTCTGTGCAGGCCGAATGGCGTATAGGCTTAGTGGGCTTCGTTGGCTTCGCCTGGTAAGCGAACGCCGCGAGCCCCGATTCGATGGAGACGCAGCAAGCCTACACCTAATCAGGCGCCTTCAAGATTCGGCGAAGTCATATGGCGTCCGGTAGTTTGGTCGTCGAGCCCTCTTTCCCTCACCCATTGGCATTACATTACATTGGCAGCAGACGGCAGAGCAGCTCCGCCAGGGGTGTACTCGGACGAGACTTCGTCGACATTCGTGCCCACCCACCTCGGGGCAATCGTGGATTCGGGCTATCGAGCTCCTCCTGGAGGCGCGCCCTCATCGAGCCACACCCCTGCAGCCTACTACTTCTGCTTCCTGCCAGCGGCGCCTCCCCGGTAGGCATCCGCGTAGGGCAGGCAGCGCGGCCGGTTGGTTCTCAACCTTTGGGTCGTCACCCCTGTGGAGGTCGAACCACCCTTTCGCAGGGGTCGGCTGAGATCATCGGAAAACACGCCATTTGCACATTTTTCGCGCAATAGCTTCATGGTCGGGCATCGCCACAGTATGAGGAGCTTGAAAATTAAACTAAAATTGAAACTAAAGGGCAATTGCGGCACTAGGAAGATTGAGAACCACGGCCGTAGAGTATGCTGCTGCCGGTTTAGGGGTATGCTGCTGCCGGTTTACGGGTAGCGGCTCGTAGCGGCTTCGGCGAGACGATTTAAAGCGTTTCGCCAGAGTTGAGCTATCGTAACGCCTATTTGGGCTGCTAGATGAGTTCTTTCGAAGCGGTGCACCGTCGGCGCGCTGGCTGCGAGTAAGTATTTTCTAGAGGTCGTCAATTTTAAGAGGGGCGGTCGCTCATGTCGGCGGGTGGTGGATGGCAGCAGTGTGGCGGACCGCAAGAAGCGTTCGGCACGGCGGCGGCTCGCGACTCTCTCGATTACGACGCGCCGGTTTCTTTTTAGACGCGTCAAAGCTCGTCTCTTGCGTGTGGCAAAAATTCTGCGTGCAGCTTCAGCCCCTGAGGAGAAATAAGGAGCGCCCATTTTCAGAGTCGGCTATCTCTGCACCAGTAGACACGCTTGTCTGAATTTCTTGGCTCTGTAAAACAACCTTGCAGCCATATTTAATACCAGCTGTAGAGGCTTAAGGGCTTTTGTCGGCAGCCCAGCCAAAGCTGAACTACCGCGCTGCAGTCTAGACGCAACCAGCACGACATTTGGCCAGCCGCTGTGGGAAGCAGTTTGGATAAAAGACGGCGAGGATTGACGCTAGCAGTGGAAGCTTCTGAATGAAGCTTAAGCACCGGAGGGCAGTCACCGGAGAGTATATCTAGATTACGAGCACGTGATGTCGATCGTGACAGAGCACCACCGATTAGGGGAGTCCAACCGCGCGCTAGGAATTCCCCATGAGTAGGAGCTCGGCTTTAACGTCGTTTAGCTTAAGGAAATCTGCGACGTATGTCATCGGCTCCTGTTGTCTGGCCGTCCCTCTCGACCTGTCGACGGATGAAGCGCGCCCCACCCTCCAAATTCTTGGCCAGGACGTGTGGAGGCTAAGACAAAAAGACGACAGCTCAGAGCCTTCGAGCGACTGCCCGCCTCTTTTGCATTAAAACAGATAGCAGAGTAATAATAGTAATAATACACTTTATAAAGTGCCCTCAGAGAACTCGATCTCTTTCCAGGCGCTTTAAAATGGCTGCAAAGGGAAACGCGATCGAATGGTGACTGGTATAATGCTCGATAAACAACATGAGTAACATGGTTAGGGGTGACATGCACAGGGTCAGCACGCATAAGCACATGAAGGACGAATCACAAGGACCCACTAAATGCTGTCCTTAAATAGGTGCATTTTAAAGTTTTTTTTAAATGTGGTCAAGTCAGGGGATGTTGTGAGGCAAGTCGGGAGGGAGTTCCAGGCTTTGGGAGCATACGAGTACAACAAGAATAGACACGTATATAACGCGCTGCTGCTTTACTGAGGCAAAGTGCGAAATCTCCTGTTTTCGGGCAAGCTTAGCTCTATATGATCAAGGCTGAATGATGGATAGTTTCTTGATTGGGAGCCAGTGCAGGTCGGCGAGAAGAGGTGGGGTGTAGCGACTTCAACGCTCGCGACAAATAAGCCGACATATGCTGAGTTTTTTTACCGTTTCGTGCTGCTTGCGGATGTTACCAACAAAAGTATTTGATAATGCCTTCTTTACACCATATGTAAAGTGCCTAGAACGAGATTCAGTTCTCTGGTGGCGCTATACAGATACATCATTTTTATTATTACTATTGATTCCAGCGCCGATTGCATAGGCCGATAGACCTACAAGCAGTGAGAAACAGAAATCGAGTCGGTGTGTCATAGGTGAATGGAGCAACTTTGAGTTAGCATTTCTCTCCAAACCGGAATAAACCTTTGCAGCTGTACATAGCTGACAGATGTGGTCGTCTAGTGAAAAGCCCCTTTGGAGCAGCATGCCTAGTTTTTGTGCAGGTGCTACAGCTACTGATATGCTGGCGAAGTCAACTTTGAGCGCTAAGCTTCACTATCTGAGCGTTAACTAGGTTTGCCCACGACTAGTAAGTTGGTTTGTGTAGCCATTAAATTTGAGAATATTTTCCGCCGACCGAGTGTGGTTGTCAGCAATACAAGCAGCGATGAAGCGAAGCGACTTTGACGCGCTCGCTGACGTGCCATGAGAAGAATCTTTGCCTTTGGTAAAGTCGGACTCGTGTTAATTAATGTAAACGATTGCGCCGCCTCGAAAGGCGCCGCTCGTCGATCAGAAAAGGGAGAGAAAAGATGAGCTGTAAAAAGAAGTCAACTGAGTGCAGAGCTCCGACGTACCCAGTACTCAAGTGGCGCCTCTCGGACGATGCGTGTACATTTAAATAAATGAAAATTAACATAATTATTTTGCATAGCAACAACAAGAGAACCTAATCTCCATACAGGCGCTTCACGAATGCCTCCGGGCTCGAGCCCACGACCTCGGCCATATCTTGGTCGGGGCGAGCACATTTACCACAAGTCGAATCTGCTCGTGATTCTGTACTGGGGCTTACTACGTTTACTTGACATAAATTTAAACATGTTGAGCATTCGTGTACTTTCCGAAGAATCAGTTCAAAGCTGATTCGCTACCCGGCGCTGACGAATACATTTTGTAAAGTTAAATTTATTTCTATTTTATCGGACCATTTTTTTAAATAATATTATACAATAAGTTTTTTCTTTTTTTCTACGTGTCAAGATTTTGCCCCGTTAACTAATAACCTCAACCTCGGCCAGACCTTGGTCGGGGCGAGCACCTTAACCGCTGGACCAAAACCGGCTCGCCGCATGCGCCGCCGCAGCCTGACAGGGCTCGTGCGCCTAAGCGAGCGCCCTCTCGAGTTTCCAACTGCGTTGGCACGATGAGCTGGCGAGTTAGTTCACATTGAAACTCTGGAGTCTTCCGCAGAGATAGGACCTAAACCGTTGCACTGCAGTGCCAGCGATGCCCAGGCGAGATGAGAGGCGCTCGAGAAAGACTCCGATCAATAGAATTTACACAAGTCTGCATTCCTGAGAAGGTCGTCGTTTACAGTCGAAGCAATGCTGACCACGTGAAGTGATTAGCTCTAAAACCAGACTGAAACTTACATGCTAGGTTTGACGTTTCAATATAAGAAGTGTTTAGCTGGTCCAACAACTGTTCGTTCTCTTCGTCTTCGATAGGACTTGCAGTAGGGAGATAGGGTGGAAGTTGCGCAGGTTCTCTCGGTCGGGTGTTGCTTTCGCCAAAATTTAAATATCGCCAATAATATTAAAATAATAACATTACATATGCATACAACATATTGATATACTAATATTACAATAATATTACAAGATTGCAACAATATTTAAATATTCGCCAATAAATAAAAAATTTCGCCAATTTCATAATGAGTGGCCTGATAACAGCCTTTTTTAAAGATGCAGGAACACGACCTTTGGCTCTGAATGCACTAATTATGCTAGCTATGCATTGCAGCAGCAGCAGTTTTTTGCATCACGCACACACACACACACACACACACACACACACACACACACACACACACACACACACACACACACACACATGGGACAGTAGGACTACTTTTTTATGGCTAGTCTTCGTAGATTGGGAGATGAATTTCATTCTGGACATTGTGGGAGTCCCTTGTGTACTGCTATCAGGTAGGGTAGGGTTGTAAACCTTTTTTTATTCACAAGTCACCGATTTCATGCGGAATTCTTGAATGTTTTAAGTGAACCATTCGCAACACATTTAGTCGCGGATAGTGTTCTACCGGAGAGGCGCTCACACTCAATCACCCTTGAACCTGCAGCAGGCAGGTCCGTTATTTCCAATTGTATACAGGGTAAGAGTAGGTGCCCCGAGATTCCTTGTAATGTGCACAACGTCGCTTGCAAGTTACACAGCCACTGAATAGTCACTTTTCCGGTCAACGCAGTAATACCCGACAGCCCCTTACTAGTATTATAATATTTTCTTTTTACAACACCCTAAGAGAGTGAAATCTCTTTCTGGGCACAGCAACATGCTGGAAATGGAGAATACTAAAGAATTAGCGATAATAAAAGGAATCATTTCAGAACGCCTGAGCACATAAATAGCGATTCACAGCGGGAGCTAATGCTGTAAGAATTAAGTGTTTTTTCCCAAGGATATGTTGACGGTCGGTAGAGAGTTTTTGGCTTTGGGAGCATCGGAACTCTAACACATAACATAACACATAACTCAAATACACGTACATACACACTGTGCCTGTACATGTACGTAGCTGCCTGGTTTGGCCCCGCGGTTAGGTGCTCGCCTTGACCAAGGTCTGGCCGAGGTCGTGGGCTCGAGCGCCGAGGCATATGTGAAGTGCCTGAGCAGAGATTAAGTTCTCTTAGGGTGCTATACAAATGAACTTTTTGTCATTGAGCATGCTACTACTAATCATTCGATCGTGCTTTCCTTTGCGGAAAGTTAAAGTGTCCAAAAAGAGATTGAGTTCTCTGAGAACGCTATATCAAATATATTACTATTATTAATATCACTCCGAAAGCGACCGCAGGACCTGGATGTGTGTGCACCGTGGAACGCTGGCGTTTACGGCTCGCAGTTGTCCGTAGCAGAACGTGCGATACTTTGGACGCGCGTGCAAGGAAAAACGTACAAAGCGGTGAAAAATGTATTTCTGCCCCGCAGAATGTTCCATTTATAAAATAAATTAAGACCTACATTGGTCTCTAAAGTCCTAATGGCTCAATACGCTGCGTGCCCCTTGAGGACCAAGTTCTTCACACTCCCGCAACGCGAAACGACGGCACCATTTTTGGAAAGTCCTTGCTCGCCTGGCCTGACCGCAGTCCACTCGTAGACGACTATAGACACCACTACGAGGAGCAGTGAGACGAAGTAGTGCCATTCGGGCGAAAACTTGCTAGGAAATACGAACATGCACACGATGGCGTTAACCACGCCACAGAGTGACTGCGAGTAGATCTTGACGATGTTATCCAGTTTCTTGATCACGATGCCCGTTATTAGCCCCGACACGGCACCGAGCACGACGCAGACGACGAGCAGCACCATGAGCCACGAGACGCCTGGAAATACGACGGGCAAATGTGGGCGCTGCAGAAGCGGAAGCGGCTCGGGCATCGGTGTGGGCTGGCTACGGTGCAGAGGACAGCGAGACGGCGAGTTTTCTCTAGCCGCGCGCGAAAATGCCCATGTTCTTCTAACGCTGGAAATGTGCACGGCGGCTCTCCTTGCTACTCATACATTATACAGAAACACAGCGGAAGCCGACGCGTTGACGCCAGCGAACAGCATCCGTTTCACCGTGCTTTTACTGTGTGCCTTTTCATGTAGAAGCAACGAACTATCCACGTATTAATCTCGTCACTAATCTCAAACACGATCACGACGCCTGCCGAGCGCCTTGGCAGCGACGATAGGATCCACTGTCGTGACTTAGGTAAGTAAAAAGCGAGAAACTACTGTGGACGATTGAAACGGGAAATAAGCAACGAAACTGCAAATTAGCTACTTAGGCAGTGGCTCTCACACTCGATTAAGACGATTCTCGAGTAGGCCTCATCCAAAAATCCTATATTCTGATCCCTAAGAGTGATCGCCCGTCTCATTGGCTAGATAAAGAATCCAGACAATATAGAGCATTTACAGGCATGCGTACTGTGTGAGTGCATGCACAAGCACGCATGACCATATATCGTTGCCCCAAACATTACAAGTCCCCTGGCGGCGGCGGCGGGGGGGGGGGCGTCAAAGAGGACGAGACGAAAGGTGCAGCATACAGGTATGTTGCTGCACCTTTAGATTACGTAGATTACGGTAATCTGGAACCGAATATTAAGAAGATTATAGATACGTATATTTTAGTATCAAAAGTATGCGGCCAATGTAGTTGGACCCACTACCTGGATTAGTAGCTTTATCCAGTGTCATCGATAAGGTTGATGCAAGGATTAGAGTTTTGAATGTCGTAAAATTACTCTTGAATATTACTGTTGCATGAAAAGATTGGCTATGAATTGAAATTCCATAACTATTCTTACCCATTTATAATTCTTTAAAATGAGGTATTTCAGAGTACCGTGGAAACTTTGGCAGAGGAAAGCAAGTCGGTAAGCACGAATGTGCATTTGGGCGACGGGTTCGGTAACAGCGAACCAATTAATCATACTTACTTTTCTGCTTAGTCTAGCCTGCCAGTCATCGGTGGCAATTAATAACAATACTAATCATGACAAGACTTCCAAATAGCGCCAAAAAGAGAACTAGATCACTCTCGATACACTCTACATGTTCTGCGAGTGTATCCTGCCGAACTTCAGGCTTTCGACAGGAGTCAAAATCAGCTCGCTACACTCGGCCGGACACGTCTATAGTGAAATTGCCACAGTGTCGGTAGTACCAAAAAATATGATTGCATGTAATACTAAAAAAACAGCGAACAATGGGAGCCTCGAGAACGCTTCCGGTTCACACCTGCCCGGGGCAACTAGTAGGCACCGAGAGGCATTGCTTAATTTCGATGTCTTTATACCGGATCCGTTTTCGTCCCTTCTTCCCTAGTAGCACTAAAGCGTTACGACCTTCGCATGCGAAGCCACTGCGTCCCCATAGTCTTAGAAGTTGGCTAAATAAAGATGGTTTGCATGATCAAGTTTCGAGGTTGAATCCGCTTTTTGGCTAAGAGCACGGTATGCTGACTTCAATGGAATGCCCCAGGTATAAGCTGATGGCTAAGATTGGAGAGAAAAGCGGCCGGAAGTGACGCGATGAACGAGCCCCATTTTCAAAGTACGAGAGAGAAAACGGCTGCAGCGGACTCAGTCGGACTCACCCAAATACCCGAAGTGCACGGTGAAATTCGGGGGTGGGTGCAGGGGGGGGGGCGGCGGCGGCCGGTAGAGGAAACGGCAAGGCTTAGCCGTGCTTCCTCAGTCTTTCGTCGGCATCCGGCCTGCAGGTCGGGCATCAGAACTCTGGGAGTCTATTTGGACTTATTTCAGAACCTGTGTCGGCAGAGTGCGATGCCACTTTGTGGTCGGGATTTGCGAATATCCCATCAAGACAAAGACTTTTAAACACCGGATTTACGAACTTTCAGCTTCACAATCTCCCGAGATGGCGGTCATGGACTGGCCGAGTCAGTCCTCCGACCGAAACCTTAATCCAGTTTCTGTCGGATGAGATCGAATGACTGGTGAAACAAAGGGCCATATAACATTAAAAGTGGAAGCGCCTTTTAATTCTATCAGAGAAACCTTAAAAGATTCACATTGTAAAGTGCAGGCTTGAACGCCCTTTGCCGAAGCGTCGTGAGTGTCAGACGCCGATCTAGCTAGGTTCCGTGATTAAATCCCGTGTTTACACATGAAAACTTAACTTCATTTTTCGCTCAAAAACTGGTGTCAAACTAGTCTGACCCTACAATTCTTTTTGGAACGGCGAATCGTTTGCTTGACCAATCTGAGAGGACTCACTCCCTTTATATTAAAACAGCATGTCTAATAAGATTTTTAATTTGGTTCAAAATTGCTTCGACTCGTGCTTCCATGACGACAACTCCAACTAATGTGAGCAGTGAGTAGCGACCAGAGACATGAATAAATAAAATTTCTTTCAATAGCACCCCAAGAGAACTTAATCTCTATTCAGGCACTTCGTGTATTCTACGGGGCTCGACCCCTTGACACCGGCCATCAAATAGATTCACCTTGATGGTTGGGCGACCACCTTAACCACTGGGTCAAACCAGCGTGGCAAGCAAGATATTTTTCGAGCTTTCTGTTGACGAAGCGGTTACCGTAATTATGTCGAGTGCAAAGAGCTCACCACCAAGGAACCCTCTAGTGTATCTTCGTCTGTAACTTTCTACAAAACCACAAAGACTATTTGGGTGCTACGCAGGAGAGTTTTGCATGGCGAATTCGCAGCCTAAGCGGCCATTGGTACGCATTTGGTAGCCAACATACTTCATGTCACGTAACAATGAGAAAGTGAGAAGCACAGAGCCGAGTCAAGAGAACAGTTGAGGTGATGAGTAGCACCCTCTTCGGTCGTCAGTGGATCAAAAACTTGGTCCAGTCATAAATTTGGGTTTTAATTGTTTCTTAGAGCATAAAAGGGGTTTTCCAAATTCTTTCAAATTAGCTATCGTTCAACTAGTGCTTGAAAAGCCTGAGTTGGATTCTGAGGTCCTAGTAAACCATCGCCTAGTCTCCCGTCTACCTACTTTGTCCAATGATCGTGAAAATATTGTCGCTAAGAAGCTTGGGAAATATGTTGACAATAACTAATTGCAAGGAGAACTACAGTAAACATTTAAGAGACCACACTGTACCGAAACTGCTCTTCCCCATGCGACCAAAACATTCTGAGAAGCATTGATAAAGGTAATATCACTGCCCTGGTCCAGCTCGACGTCGTCTCAGTTGCATACGGCTCAACTGATAACGGTATCCTTCAACGATTGAGGACAGCGATCGGTCTGTCGGTTAAGGCTCTGGCGTGGTTCGAATCGTACAGCTGTCTAATCATGTCCAGTCCGTGTCGTGTAGCAAACACGTCTATTACAGCAGACGAGTCACCAGCGGACGACTTCCACATTTGGTGCGTTACGGTGCCCTATATTGCTCTGCATTTACGCGATCCTCTCTAAAAAGTGATTAGGATGATTACCATGGGATCACTTAGTGATGAAGACGCCTAGCTATACTTGTCATTATTGCCCCCTACGTCATTATTACTCAGCTGCAGCAACTGATAAACTAACTGAACGCCTGCTTTGAAAACTACTTTTACTCTTACCCAAAAGGCCAGCCATGTG
The DNA here is from genome assembly GCA_009760855.2 of Cristatella mucedo. Taxonomy (NCBI): domain Eukaryota; kingdom Metazoa; phylum Bryozoa; class Phylactolaemata; family Cristatellidae; genus Cristatella; species Cristatella mucedo. The sequence goes on along the minus strand of WPIO01000006.1, from coordinate 5,980,702 downwards.
TTGCCTCTTTCATAGTTAGCTGAACTGTTGCACGACTTTCAGCCTTCATCGCGTCTTCAGGTCCTCAATGGACTATAAGCCAGCTCTTCCAATCCTTCGCTTCAAGACAGTTGACAATACAAACCTTTGTTCTGCATGTCCCAGATTGTGGAAGTAACTTCCACAATTCCTATGCCACATCTACTCTCGTGCTGCCGACTGTAGAACGCTCATCCTTTCTAGCCGATCGGAGGTGCTACATCCATGATATTCACACATTCGACTGCCCTCCTGACTTGGCTATGCTTCTCACTTTCTCTGGTTTGTGCGAGAGGAATTCTGCTGAGCAGCTGGAGCCGCTAAGGCCTTGAGTGTACTACTAAAAGCTCCCCGGCCTTGCACTAACTGAGTCTTGTGGCTTTGTCGAGTTACAGGCGGAAATACATTACATAAATCAAATTCATTTGTATTGCACCATAAGAAAAATTAATCTCTATTCATATATAATATCTATTCAGGTGCTTGACATATGCCATGGGGCTCAAATTCACGACCTCGGTCATAAAATACATTAACCTTGACCTTGGTCGAGGCGAGCATCTTAAAATACGTCTTGGTGTCTGAAGTACTGCTCCCTAATGGGTGCAACAGCTTAATCAGCTTGATAACCGACCATGCCTGGCAGGTTATCACACAAATATAGATGATAATCAGCGTATTATTAGTTCAGAAAATCAAAGACAATATATGCTAAAGCATGCTGCTGACTTGCTGATATCACTATGCATGCATTTACTACGGTAAATAACATACAATTGGCACGAGCAGGCAGCTGTCGTAGCGGTTTCCACAATTTTCCAAACGATCTCGAAATTAGGTGCATATACAGGTGTGTGAACATATGTATTGGTACAGGTATAAGTAACCCTATAATGAGCCTATGTTTGTCTCTCCGTAAGCCCGTCCGTTAGTCTGCCACAGGCACTAATGTCACTTCTATATTGAATCATTTTTGCTAAACGCATTGTACCACTGCGGTACAGCAATACTACTACGACGGTACAGTAATGGTAAGTTTCAAGTCAGTCCACGACCTCAGCCAGGCCTTGGTCGGGGCGAGCAACCTTAAGCGCTGGACTAAACCAGCTCAACGTCAAAGACACTGGAAAGAGTTGTGGCAGACCAGCTAAAGTCGTATATTGAGGCCTCAAACCTGGCCAGTAAATTTCAGTCTGGTTTGAGAGCTAATCGCCCCACAGAGGCAGCCTTTCTTCGGGTGTATAGCGACCTTAGAAATGCAGACTTGGGTAAAGCCTCTCTGCTTGTTCTGCTTAACCTTTCGGCAGTGTTTGATACTATTTATAACAAAGTCCTTCTTGAATGCATCACATCTCGCCTAGGAATCACTGACACTGCACTGCAATCATTTAGGTCTATCTCAGTGGGAGACTCCAGAGTATTGATGTGAATGGACAAACATCATCCCATGAAGCACTTGAGTACAGAGTACCTCAGGGGTCTGTGCTTGGTCCCCTTATTTTCACAATTTATACCTTCCCTCTTGCCGCATTGATGGCCAAGCACGATCTCGGCTTTCACTACTATGCTTAACTAACATAATTAATATGTCATTAGCCTCAGGTCATATCCCAGCACCTTTCAAAAAAGCTGTAGTCAGGCCACTTCTCAAGAAAGCTACACTTGACCAAGAGAACTTGAGCAACTACCGCCCAGTTTCCCTTCTACCATTCCTATCAAAGACACTCGAACGGGTCGTGGCGGACCAGCTGAACTCGTATATCGAAGCCTCACACCTTGCTAGTAAGTTCTGGTCTGGCTTTAGAGCTAATCACTCCACAGAGTCAGCATTGCTTCGGGCATACAATGACCTACTTAGGAATGCAGACATGGGTAGAGTGTCTCTGCTTGTTTTGCTTGATCTTTCGGCAGCTTTTGATACCTTCGATCACAAAGTTCTTCTAGAGCGCCTCTCATCTCGCCTGGGCATCACTGGCACTGCTCTGCAGTGGTTCAGGTGCTATCTCAGTGGGAGACTCCAGAGTATTGACGTGAATGGACAAAGATCATCTGAAGTACCTCTGAAATATGGAGTACCTCAGGGCTCCGTGCTAGGTCCGGTTCTTTTCACGGTTTATACCCTGCCTCTTGCTGATGTGATTGCCAAGCACAATCTAGGCTTTCACTTCTATGCGGATGACACTCAGTACCCGTGCCTTTAGTTCGTATGCTCCCAAAGCCTGGAACTCACTCCTGACTTGTGTCACGACATCCCCTGACTTGACCACATTTAAAAAGAAACTAAAAATGCACCAATTTATCACAGCTTTTAATGAGTCCATGTGATTCGTTCTTTACGTGCTTATGCGTGCTGACACTGTGCATACTGCCACAAACTTTGTGATCGAGTGACTCACCTGAAGGAGCAGACGGATCGGTGAACTTCAACAGCTGTGACTGAGAAGCCGTGCTATGGGCTTCTACTCGGTACAGCAACAAGCTGGCCAGAGCAGCGAACAGGCATAGCTGTAGCTGCTGATCGCCGAACGATCTCTTGTCATTCTTGAAAGAGTACTACAGCGAATGAAATCATTACAAGCATACAGGCAGCAGCAACGATGTCGCATGGGTCAAGAGGATGCTGTCAAATGAGGCATCAGCCAAGCAGTAAGCAGAAAAGGAGGGACGCCCCGAGCCACCAAAGCCAATGCAAGCCAGCACGGCATTTCCCGGATGGCAGCGACAGCTAGCACGCCAGTCTGCCTAAGACACGTCCTTTAATGTATAATGTATCTCCGTCACTGTAACTCCACAAAGTCATAAAGACCATGTGGGTGTTACGCATGAGAGTTTTGTATAGCGCACTCACAGCCTAAGCGGCTTTCGGTACGCATTCGGTAGCCAACAGACTTCGTCTCACGCAACAAAGAGAAAGTGGGAAGCATAGCAGACTCAGGAGAGCAGTTGATTTAGTGAGTAGCATGGAAGTAGCAGTTCAGGAAAGCTGGAAAAGATGTGCCATAGTTGGCAGCAGGAGAGTAGATGTCGTTGCGTAAGAATTGTGGAAGCGAGTTCCACAGTCTAGGACCTGCAGAGCTAAAGCTTCTGTCGCCAACTGTCTTAAAGTGGAGGAATGGGACAGCTAATTTATTGTCCACACATGACCTCAGGGCGCGAACAGGCTGAAACTGATGCAGCAGTTCAGCTAGGTATGAAGGAGCCAAGCCGTGGCGGGCCCTGTGGGTCAGCGTAAGAACTTTGCTCCGTATCCTTTGCTCAACCGGCAACCATCCTAGCTCTTCCAGCAAAGGTGACACGTGCTCAAACCGCTGGGACTTGAAGACCAGCCTTGCAGCCATATTCATAGTCCGCTGTAGTGGCATAATAGCTTTCTTTGGTAGCCCAGCCAAAAGGGAATTACAATAATCACGCTGAGACAGAACTAAAGAGCTAGTTAAATTTTTTACAAGCCACTGTGGGAGACAACTTCTAATCTTGGATAGGGATCGGATGTGATGGCTAGCTGTAGAGGCAGTCTTCTGAATGAAGCTTTTGAAATTGAGGCAGCTGTCGAACACGACACCTAGATTACGAGCACGTGGTGAAGGTCGCACAATAGCATCACCTATTAGAACAGCAAAGCCTTTTAATCCAGCCACATGCTTAGGGTGTCCTATGAGAAGCAGTTCGGTTTTAGGTCTCTCTTAACTGTTACATTTTGATGCACTTCGTCATGTGCAACAGAAGCTCATACAAACTGCTTCTGCACACATAGTCTCTTCTGCGGTCAGCGAAAGCATATGTAGAGCACCTAGAAAGAGACTGAGTTCTCTGAGGGCGCTTTATCAAGTGCATTATTATTATTATAAGCTTCGTAGATAGCTTCGAAGTGCCTAGTTGCACGCACGAAAAACTTCTTTTTCAAACAACTTTTCCCACGACTCTGGCTCTGGCTTGCCAAGATCACAGTAACAGACATAGAGGTAGCAGACCAATGTCTTGTGAGTGGGCTGTCTCCATAGGACCAAAGTTAAAGCGATACAGCTTTGCAGCAACTCGTTATTTGACTCAGTTTGATGTGAAAATATTATCGTAAATCATAAAATATACAGCTTTTGCCCTTATCGCACTACCAGCTTTTCGACATATCACAGCCTGAGCCAAACTAACACCCCCAGCAGGCCCGACACAGAAGACCACCCCCCCCCTATCCAAGGGCATCGGCCAAGTGGTGCAGACCACGCCCACCAGGGGCGTAATGTAATGTAATGTAATGTATCTCCGTCCGTAACTCCACAAAGTCAAAAAGACCATGTGGGTGTTATGCAGGAGAGTTTTGTATAGCGCACTCACAGCCTAAGCGGCTTTCGGTACGCATTCGGTAGCCAACAGACTTCGTCTCACGCAACAAAGAGAAAGTGGGAAGCATAGCAGAGTTAGGAGAGCAGTTGAGGCAGTGAGTAGCGTAGAAGTAGCAGTTCAGGACCGCTGAAAAAGATGTGCCATAGTCGGCAGTTGGAGAGTAGATGTCGTTGCGTAAGAATTGTGGAAGCGAGTTCTACAGTCTAGGACCTGCAGAGCTAAAGCTTCTGTCGCCAACTGTCTTTAAGCGGAGGCCACGAACGGCAGGCCCTGCCCACACACGGGGGGGGGGGCCAGGGCATATTCCAAGCCCGGAAGGCCACAGCCACCCGAAGGCTGCTACCAACCCGTGCGTGCTTCCTCCAATTTCTCCTCGAGTCGAGCATCCGGATTAAGCTCGAGTGTCCAAATTAATGATGACTGCTTGGTCAAGCCAGCATGTGGTAGTGCAGATAAGATGCAAACCACATGGAAGCTCGGTGAGAGCAGGCAGACAAAATAATTATATTTGTAAAAAATACATAATTCCATTATATAGCGCCCTAGGAGAACTTGATCTCTATTCGGTCGCTTCATATATGCCACGGGGGTCGAACCCACGATATCGGCCAATAAATACAATAACCATGACCTTGGTCGGGGCAAGCCCCTTAATCACCGGACCAATAAAAGCAGTCTACTTTCGGGGAGGGGGTCGACTGTGGGAGACTTTTGTGCCTCAGGGTACAATGCTGTAATGAATTCTGAAGGGGGATGTCAAAAAAAAGTACTAACACAATGCATCCAACAATCGAATATTTGGAAAGGGTACTTTTCACACTTTTTACAAAAGACCACTTTTTACAAAAGACCACTTTTTACAAAAGACGACTAAACGAAAACAGGGATCGCTATATCCTATATCCAGAATGCTTCTTCAGTATGCACGAGCACACAAAAGAAAACGCATGCAGTCAAAGCAGTGGTTTTGAGGAGCACGAGGACTTTGGGCTTCTTTTTATTGCGGTCAAGTCAGGGAATGTCGTGACGTCAGTCGGAGGGGGGGGGCTAGTTCAAGGCTTTGGGATCATATGAACTAAGCCATCATGTGCATGGTCTCCACAAGATTTGAGGCTGGTTCGAGGCACGGCTAAGTCGAATTGGCTGGTGGCACGATGCCTAGCCTGGTTGGAAAGTAGTTCAAATGAATAGGCCGTAGCAACAGAATGAAAGGAACTAAAAGCGAGTGACAAAACCTTGAAGTCGATAAGCTGATTGAAAGGGAGCCCGTGCAAATGGGTGATAATTGGTATAACGTGGCAGCTACAAAAATAACGACAGATAAACATAGCTGCAGGTGTCGAACGTACTTTAACCATTTTATTGGACTGGAAGTGGACATGGACAGGAAGTGGACATGGACAGGAAGTGGACATGGAAAGAGAGACCTGCAAGTAGTCCCAGAAATCTAGATGGGATGTCACAAATGCATGGACCAGCTTGGCTATGGTATCTCTACCTAAGGAAGACCAAAGTTTTGCAATTATGCCTTGCTGAAAGTAAGTAGAGTTGAGTGTGGAGATGAAGTGGCCTTAATCTCATAAACAGGACAACCAGATTCCTTGCACAGGCTACATAAGACAAGCTGGTTGAACCCAATTTCAGGGTTGGTCTTGTCAGTTTATTAATTAATACCAGGCTTGCCCAAAAGTAGTAAGTTGGTTTTATCGACATTTACATTGAGAACTTTGGCTGCTATAACAATAATAATGATAACAATAGTAGTAGGCCGATTGTACAATACCCAGAGAACTAAATCTCCACCCAGGCGCTTTACAGCTCACATCAAGAGAATCAATAGCCAATGATTAGTGACGTGCACGTTATCACGTTTAGACGAGCATGGAAAATAAAACAGGAACACACTCTCGGCTAACGGTTAGTAGGATCTCGGCAAAGTAACATGCACTGAATATATGTACAGGTAAGCATACAAAACAATCATGAACAAAACAAGACCAGTTCACTGGGGCGAACGGAAACCTGCCATCCAAGTGCACACGCCAGCGATGCATACTGCAAGAGCGGTAAGCAAGTTAAACGTTCTGAAAGGCAGGGAGGGGTCAAAGCACAGTTATAGCTGTTTTTGGGTCTTAGCCGAGGAGGTAAGGCGGTCTCTGTTCTTGGACCAGAGGTCGTGGGTTCAAGTCCTGCAGAGGGCGATTCTTTTTCGCCGCTGCAAGTGGTAGTGATGGCTGTAAAGGCTTTTCTGCTGCTACATAAATGAGGCTGTTAAATCAGCTAAGCTTTGCCACTGGGTCTTTGCCCAGCAGGTGAGGTGTTTTAGCTTCACGACCCGGCCGCCATGGGTTCAAGTCATGACGTGGCTGATCCTTTTTTGTCCAATGAAGTGCTGATGATAACCGTAAAAGGCTCTTATGTCACTGCATAAATGAAGCTGTTAAATCAGCAACATCTGTATGTCATGTGCATAAAAGCAGATTCCTAAAATGTGCTTGATTGTCACATTAGCTGGAGGACAAGAATAAACTATGAAAAGACATGGAATCAGAATAGATTACCGGTGTTGCTAATACTTCAACGGCTCACTTGATGACCGTTGACATATACGCTCTGAAATGCCTGACTAGGCTGAGGATACTAGGGCAAAACATTAGGCTAAGGACATAATAATAACAATTTATTAGATAAAGTGCCCTCAGAGAACTCAATCTCCTTCTAGGCACTTTACATTTGCAGCAAAGGAAGCACGATCGAACGGTTAATGGTAGCATGATCAATAAACAACATGAATAACACGATTAAGGATGGAATGCACAGGGTCAGCATACAAGTATGGTTACTGGCAGCACGCGCAGTGTCAGCACGCATAAGCACATAAAGAACGAATCACCGGGATCCACTAAATGCTGTAAAAATGAACGTGTTTTAGCTTCATCTTAAATGTGGATAAGTCATGAGATGTCGTGACACAAGTCGGGAGTGACTTAAAGGCTTTGGGAGCATGCAAACGAAAGGCACGGTCTCCAAAGGATTAGAGGTTTGTACGAGGTATAGGTAGACAGCTATTTTATTATGTTAGCATTTCACGGCCGCAGTGAATCAAGTATCATATCAGAAGAAGAGCAGTTCCTGTGGGATCTTGAGAGCTTAAGTAGCCTTCTTAGTTAGTGACATTAACTTTGAGAGGAGGCAGGAAGTAAACTTAAAGATGGACATTTATATAGAGCAAGAAACTCTGGTTGAAGTGCCCAGCACAGTTCCTAGCTGACTTTCTGGTTTTATCCACCTTCCTAACTGATAAGCTAGAAAAACGATCCCATAGATTGCAAGCATCACTAAGGTAAGATGCTGACCTGGGGACAGTTAAGAAGATGGTTGATGGTAGACATCAGCATTTTTGGATTACGCATCTGTGATCCCATCAGTGCTTACAAAAAGATATTCTCGACTTTAGCTAGAGCTGATGGATACGGTCTACAGCACTTTTCATATGCCAGTCGATGGACAGTCATAATTCCTGATCTTTCGTATGCTTAGTGACGCTTGGTCGTGCTTGCTGTAGTAGCACTAACTAGTTCAACGTCTGCAGCAAATTATAGGTCACCATTCAATCAGCAAATGTAAAGTGCCTAGAAAGACATTAAGTTATCTGAGGATGCTATAAAAATGTATTATTATTGTAATTATTACTATTACCATCAGGGTGAAAGTGCTTAATATGCTTACTCGGGGAGCACACTCATTCAGAACATTGGCCTGCGTCGGTTTTTAGATTTCAACCAGTTGGGCGCGTTGGACAAAGGAGTTGAAGGGTCAATGAAGTTATTTTGTAACAGCCTCGATTTGAAGGGTCTGATGTTCCACTATTCACGGATGCTTCTACAAACTTGATGAGACATGCATGTGATGACTTGGGCACAACTTTTAAATAATAGTAGTTGACAGCATAGGAGAATATTTCATCGGGTGTGTATCTGTCTGTAACTCCACAAAGTCACAAAGACAATGTGGGTGTTACGCAGGAGTGTGTTGTATAGCTCACCACGGCCTGAGCAGCTTTCTGTACCGTGAGTTATGCAATGCACTGTGAGCCGCAAGAGTAAACTAATCAAGCCAGGCACACATTTGGCACACGAGGTTCAAGTTTCTTAATCACAATTAACATGAAATCGTCAAATACTAATAGGGGACAGTGGCATCCGAACAAGACTTAGAGCCAACAGCCGGTGCCAGGAGACAGTGATGTTACACCGGAGAAGTCGGCTCTCCCTGCTTGGCAGATGCTCATCTAGAAAAAGGGCGACGTGTGCTGCACACAGCATTGCTGGCAGTGCCGTCCATGCAACTTCTGCCCCAGCCCACAATTAGCGTCAGCCTGAGTCACACGTACCACGTACGGGCTGTCATTCCTTCTCCAGCTCGCAGGTGCTCAATTACCTGATCGAGGGTAAGGTGGGCTGAGTAAGGTGGGCTTGGTATGATGAGCTGAGTAAGGTGGGCTGGGTAATGTGGGCTGGGCTTAAATACTGTCAAAGGCTGCTTCATTAACGGCAAAAACCGAACAGCTGCTGACGTGGGAGCTCTAATGTAGAGGCCAATAGGATTGATTGATAGACTCGCTAAGGGGTAGCCTAGCTGGTGGGAGTGGCAGTTGCAAAGCTAGCAACACCATCAACGTCTGCTTCCAGCCACGCTTTCAGCAAGGCCTAACTTGCAGGGCTTTGCCCAATCTGCCGTGCACTTTCACTGCATCCTAAAGTTGGACTGATGGGTTGCTATCAAGCGCATCGATTTGGTCTTGAACAATTGCAGGTTCACTGGTAAAGTAAGTGGTCAGTAAGTCTGCTGCCAATCTGTCCAACTCAGAGATCTGCTGCAGGAAGATGCCAGCTAGCCAGCCGAATTAGCCAATATCTGCCTAGAGCCCCGATAGAGCTAGCTAATAATATTAATAATATTAATAATAATACATTTTGATAAAGTACCCTCAGAGAACTCAATCTCTTTCTAGGTACTTTACATATTATATATATATATTGCTGCAAAGGAAACACGATCGAATGGTTAGTGGTAGCATGCTCAATAAACAACAAGAATAACATGGTTAGGGATGGCATGCACAGGGTCAGCATGCAAGTGTGATCAGTGGCAGCATTCAGCAGTGTAAGTACGCATAAGCACATAAAGGATGAATCACAGGGACTAACTAAATGCTGTCATAAATAGACGCATTTTTGGTTTCTTTTTAAATGTGGAAAAGTCAGGAAATGTCGTCACACAGGTCGGGAGTGACTTACAGGCTTTGGGAGCACATGAACTAAGGAACGGTCTCCAAAGGATTTGAGGTTTGTACGAGGTATAGTTAAACACATACATTCCGAAAAGTAGGTGGAGCGATACTAAATGAAAGCTACTGCCTGGAGCCAATAAAGCTAGATTTGTAAGAAAAATGGCTCCTACAGTAAGGGTACTCATTTAAGGCACGTTTAGAAAGGCTCTGCCTTCTTCTAACTTTAAATGGAGTTTGCGGACTACTTCATCAGGACTAGCAAAGAAGAATGTCCTCACTGGGAAGCTTGTAAGAGAGAGAGAGAGGAGAGAGAGAGGAGAGAGAGAGAGAGGAGAGAGAGAGAGAGAGAGAGAGAGAGAGAGAGAGAGAGAGAGAGAGGCAGAGACAGAGACAGAGAGAGAGACAGAGAGAGAGAGAGAGGCGGAGGGAGAATCGAGGATCTTCTTCAGGCTTAGATTTGAAGACTAAGAAGTTATAATTTAACAACCAATCAGATCAATCGCGAAATGCCGCTTCATTGTAAAGCAAATGACAGTAAGTTAGCTTTGATGGCGGCGTATAAAGCAAAAGCCTTCGGATTATGAGATACTCAAAGCACCGACACACAGTGAATAACATGAAATAGCAAATAAATATCGCTACAGCCAGCTTGGGCTTGCTATCGGCTGTCCACATTGTGGACGCCAGCTCGTAGCCGTTTGCATAAATTAAAAATAATGGGGAGCTGTTATTTTGCTGTACCGAAGGCAGAGGACTCCTATTCACGGGTAGTGCAGTGGTGGTATGGCCGACGAAAAGGTGCTCCTGTTGTCAAGAGTCGGCTAGCTTCAACAACGGCCAGCTTAGGCTCATCCCACAATGCTCGACTTTAAATCTGTCTTAAGTCATGTGCATTGGCTGTGAATTCCAATGATTCCGCATCTCTGCAGGCCCTATTAATTCTAATACACACAATATATAATTCATTTGTATAGCGCCATAAGAGAAAAAATATCTGTTAGGGCGCTTCACATGTGCGGGGTTCGAGCTCACAAACTCTATCATCGAATACATTCACCTTGACCTTAAGTAAATAAATACTAGTTGATTGAACAGTCTCTTTTATTTAGTGACAGAAGAGCCTCTACGGCTATCACCACCGCTTGCAGCAGCGATAAAGAATCACCCACTGCAGGATTCGAACCCACGACCTCGGGATCGAGGTCGTGAAAAGCAACCGCCTTGCCTAGTGTGCCATCACGGCTCACTAGACCTTGATCGAGGCGAGCATTCTATACCGCTTATCGTGTTACTTTAGTTTCAACATGGGATAAACCTTTTGCAGCCTAATTTCCACCATTATAATCTGTAGGTGAGGGAAGCCACATAGAAAGGGTCAGGGATAGGCTCTCAGAAACACAGCTTGATGGAAAGACATGGTCAGGGCCTGCGAGCTGAAGGATCGAACCACGATGGCAATCTACATTAGAGTGTAGTCGGGTCATAAAATACAATATAATTCGTTTGTATAGCACCCCAAGAGAACTTAATCTCTATTCAGGGGCTTCACATAGGCTCTGGGGCTCGAGCCCACGACCTCAGCCAGACAAACCTTGGCCGGGGCGAGCACCTTAACCGCTGGACCAATCCAGCCACAGTCACTCGTATGTCTCGTCGTTGATTCAACTCGTGCGGCACACAGAGAACATGACTAGAGTTTACAGGCCCACGTGCCCAGTGGCAGCATGCCAACTAAGCAGCTTGCAACTAAGCAACAAGCTAAGTAGCTTTCTGCCTGACCTAATGAGCACTAGAAAGACTGACCTAATGAGCACTAGAAAGACAGTAAATCAGTACCGACAGGCAAGTGCTTGCCTTCTTGCGAATGTATTTTTTTTAGTTGCCCCTGCCACTCCACAGCGTACAGCTTACAAGGCGATTCCGGTGCAGGTCGTCGTGTGTCGGAGGGGGGCATCTGGAGCAGGTATTGAGATAGCACACTGCAATAAGTGACTTGACGTCATCGTTGGAGGAGGGGTAATCAACATAGAGGAGAAATGTTTGTTTGGTCTCACTCAAGCAGCTCAATGAGTGTCGTTCGGCTACACACTGGCACACTCATATATGCACACACACACACACACACACACACACACACACACACACACACACACACATTCACCCAGTGGTGAAGCCAGGATTTTATATATAATATATAATTCATTGTGAAGCATCTGAATAGAGATTAAGTTCTCTTGGGGCGCTATATAAATGAATTATATATATTATATATACACAAACACACACATTCACCCAGTGGTGAAGCCAGGATTTTCATATAGGGGCAAGGCCTATACAACTTTTTATGTAGGGGCAAAACCCGAAAGATATTTATGTAGACCAAGACCTCCAAATTAATGAAAAACCACAGCACAAAATCCTAGTGTTTATTCGACACAAACTCAGCAGTTGCTCGTCGAATGGAATTGAAATGGTGTTACCGGGCTGCAGATACTATGTCAATACACGTAGGTATGCCGACGAAGATGAGCACTGTAGACACTAAAGGAAGTGAGTAGCATTGATCTAGCATAGAGTTGGCAACAGGAGAGAAATCTCGCCGAGTAAAAATTGAGGGAGTGAGTTTCAGAGTTAGTGACATGCAGAGCAAATGCCTCCATCGCCGGCGGTCTTCAAGTGAGAGAATCGTACAGCTAAATTATGGTCCAGAGAGAACTTGAGGGTACGAGGAGGTCTAAAACTATACCGAGTACAGCTGGGTATGAAGGACCCCAAGGGTGGCGGGCCTTGTCGGTAACAGTAAAAAGTGTTGCTCTGTGTCCGTTGGTGAACCAGGAGCCATAACAATTTTACAAGTAAACAAGACGAGAGCTCTTTGGATTTTGTAACCAATACTGCAGCCATGTTCATAACTAGCTGTAGAAGTGCAGTATGTTTGACGCCTAAATAATATGCTTATGCGTGCTGCCACTGTGCTGCCGTTAGCCACACTTGCATGCTGACCCTGTGCATATCACCCATAATCATGGTATTCTTGTTGTTTGTCGAGCATGCTACCACTAACCATCCGATCGTGTTTCCTTTGCAGCAAATGTAAAGCATGTAGAAAGACTGAGTTCTCTGAGGGCGCTTTATCAAGTTTGTTATTATTATTATTACCATTATTATTACTATTATTATTGTTATTACGAGCTCACAAGGACGGTTGCACCACGAGGCACCACCAACTAGAGCAGTAAAGTCTCTTTGTTAAGCTGCAAGGTAGAGATGCTCGGTGGCGGTAGCTGGCCACGGAGCAGGCAAGGGGGAGCAGGCCGGCGTGGGGGGAGGGGGAGCAGGCTGGGGGGGAGAGCAGGCGGGGGAGAGAGCAGGTCGGGGGGGGGGAGAGCAGGCCGGGGAGGAGCAGGCCGGGGGGGGGGGAGCAGGCAGGCAGGCATGCAGGCAGCAGCGGCTTACCTCGATGAATATGCCGGCTGCGACGGAGATTAGCGAGCACAGGGCAGCAATGACCAGGGCGACAGGCTGCAAGAGTGGTGGCCCATCGCCGCCTCCGCCGCCTGAGACGCAGCTCGGCAGCTGTGTCAGGGCGATGGCAAACGCGAGCAGGCAGAGCGACAGCCACTGCAGCCGGGCTATGTGCTTCTTGAATATCAGCCGATAGATGAGCGCCGTGATTATGATGCGACTCTGAGTGAGGATGTTCCACACGGCAGGCGTCGTGAAGTGGAACGCATACAGGTACAGGTTGTTGTTGATGGCGTACAAGACGGACGGAACGGCAAACTTGAGCGACAGCGTCACCTCCCTGAGCGATCTCGACCGGACGAGGTAGGCCACCATTACGATCAGCTTGGCGTCCTCGGTCAGGAAGACGATGAGCGTCTGCTCGACGGGATAGACGTCGTCATTAAAGTACTTGAGCGCGTAGCTCGTCACCAGCTTGCCGACGTCGAATAGGACAAGCAAGAAAGCGTAGAATAGCAGCTCCTTCTTGGACTTCGTCCTGCGCTCTATCTTCGACGCTGGCGGCGGCAGCAGCAGGGTGACCTGCTGCTGGTGGTTGCTGCAGCCACCGCCGAGAGCGGAGTCCACCACTGATAGACTACTTTGGCTGGACGTGTCTGGAACGCAGTCAGTCATGCATGCACGCACCCATCTGCCGATGCGGCTGCAGCAGCAGCGTTGCTGAAAACCGTGAAATGAAACGGAAGAGAGGCAAAACATCAGCCAACTCTCGTCCGCCAGGTTCGCATGGTCAACGACCGGTCACGATTGATTAGAAGGTATTAGAAGGTAGAGAGGGATTGGGTGGACCAGCAGAGAGAGAGAGAGAGAGAGAGAGAGAGAGAGAGAGAGAGAGAGAGAGAGAGAGAGAGAGAGAGAGAGAGAGAGCGAGGGAGAGAGGGGTGGGAGAGAGAGACAGACAGACAGAGATGGAAAGAGACAGAGACAGAGGCAGAGACAGAGAGACAGAGAGAGCTACTGGCAATAGCTAAAGCTTGTATTAGCGTGCTTGCATGCACCTACCAGCATGCACATATGAGTGTACGTGGATGTACTCACTGTCGCATTCACGTGAACACACACACACACACACAGACAAACCACATGGATCTGATTAATCAGCATGCTCACACGACATTATCAACTTTCAAGTAAGACCAAGTACCCTGGCATGACATTTGTAGAGACTGTTCATCTCCAGTGATATAGCTGACAGTTATGAAACAGTTGCTAAGAACAGTATGCCAGCAGCAGCCCGATAATTTTAGTAACAATAAGACATTTGTATAGCACCCTAACATAACCAAATCTCTTTCTAGGCAGTTTAGCTATGCTTTAAAGTAGGCGTGCCAATCGGTTCGTCATAACATGCACAATGTAAGCTTACACAATCACACAAAAGATAATGCACACTGACTAGGCAAATGCTCGGTGGAACAGCTGGGTTTTTTGTTTCTTTTCATATGCCAAGTCACAGAATATCAAGACGTGTCAGTCGGGTAAGTTTCAGGCTCTGTGAGAATTCGGACTGAGAGCAAGGTCAAAGTAATAAAGTTTGATTAGAGGCACAGCTAAATTACTTAATAAAATAAATAATTACCAGTATCATAAAAAGTCGTTTGTACAGAACCCTAAGAGAATTTAATATCTATCCGAGCACTTTCAAAGTCGCTGCAAGAGACTCAATACCCAAGGGGCTTGTGACATGCACGGTATCAAACGTGCAAAAGCAAACATTGAAAGACACTTACGGTTAGCAAAACCTCTCGCTAGTAGCATTCACTGAATATGGCAACGATACCCAAGAAACTCGCTCACACACTGAACAAGCAGACAGCTTGCCAAATTCAGGCAGCTGCTGATGGTGCGGGCAAAGGCTGGACCTACCTGCTAGACCTCGATTGGCCTGACTCGCCGGAGCCATGCAGAGCCGGCGACTCTAGCTATCGTACAAGACGATCTCGCAGACGATGTAGCCACGTCTCTCGCCGGCTGACAGACTGGCCGGCCAACAGAGGCATGGTGGCGTGACGTTGCCAACATTAATCACTTCGGACGGCGGAGACGCTGATGCGCGACCGTGCGCAGCTGCTGCTGCTGCGCACGGTCGCATCGCTGACTAGCGCCAGCTGCTGACAATCCCGGCCGCCTGCCGCTACCCATTAGGTGGATCATCCAGAGACAAAGCCCAACACGCTCTAGCCGGATTGAAGGCTTGCCAAACCGCCGATAATAAGCCCCGCCGGGTGCGGCCGGTAGCTGAGCCTGATTCAGATCGGACCCGAGAAAAATGCTTCCCAGCTCAACTCGGCTACGAATCAACGCTCTACGGTAGCCGAGATCGCGAGCCTGGCGGTCGGTCGGCGAGCGAGCGCCCGAGCGACCTGCTCGCCGTCTGCTGCTGGCGCCATCCTAAACCGACCGGCACGACGAGCGGTGCCGGTTTGCTTAGCCGCGGCCAGAGCGCAGCTGCCGCCGCGAAAGCGTTGAAGTATTTTAGCGTACCGAATATGGGCTACACAGGCAGGAGAAGCAGAGGCGCGATACTTCGCACCGACCGATCGTCGGCGAAGCAAGTAGCAACCGGTGGCTGTCCAATTAGGTGCGGCCATGACCATGACCTGGCGAGTGTGAGCCTTTAAAATAGCTGCACCAATCGCCAATGCGTGCAGCACCGGGTTTGCTGCCGAGTGTCCTCGAGGGCGTGACGGGTGGAGCTCGAACATCACCGAAGTTGCAGTGAGTAGCAGACCCTTTTCTGCCAACTGCGATTTACGAAGCGTCTATTGGACGTCTCTTGCAGCTCGGGCTCAAACGAATGCGAAGTGTTCTCCTCTTTGTATGGCGTGACTGATTAAATTCAAGTAAAAATATATATATATAATTCATTTGTATAGCACCCCAAGAGAACTTAATCTCTACTCAGGCGCTTCGCATGCGCCTCGGGGCTCGAGCCCACGACCTCAGTCAGACCTTGGTCGGGGCGAGCACCTTAACCACTAGACCAAACCAGCTCGGCAGTGGTACTGTCCCAACCTGCTTGCTCGTCGGTGAGGTCAGCTCAATATCGATTAGTCAGCTATGCCCAATCGCGCACTCGGCTTGTGGCAATTGAAGGGGCCACTTCACTCCGGCTGCTTGGGCCGAGCGGACGCTCGCTTTCCTCCGCCTGCCCCGGGCCGGATAGGACATATTCCTTCTCCTACTGGGATGGCGATAAATTAGTCCAGAAACGGACCCTGCATTATATTTCAACAGTGAATGCACGTGACGCGAAAAGAACTCGACAAAAAATGGCAGACAAAATAGTAAGTATGCAGCCGGTTCTTAAACAGATATCTATGAAATGATAGCTATGAAAAAATAGGACAGACTGGACGATAAGGGATCGTGAGAAATAGAAAGCAGGTCGAGCAGCAGGCGACCTGTGCCGAAGAAACTGCGCGACGTTAAAATAGCACTGGCAACAGACTTCAGACTGTTGCGCTTTGCAAAGCACGCTTTTCCTAACCTCTAATGCCTAAAAGAAATAGAAAATAGTTACTGCTCCGCAAGAAATTTGCTTCTGCTGTCAGGAAAGTGATATTTTTCGAAATTCTCAGAATAGATTATCTGCATTTCCTCTGATTGCTGTTCCATACTTCTGCGACGATTTTGCAATGAGCGCTTTTGTCATCCTACCCTTGCCATTCAACCTTAGCACCCCTTGCTTTTTGTGCTGAAATATCGAGCAAACGTCTGCCAAGCCTCTTCGCTACGCGCCTTATGCACTCAAGCTTTTGTACTTCTACGTCCTCACGAGCCTTCGCTTTGCTCACTTTTAGAGAAGATTTTCGAGTCTCCATAAGCTAAATAAGTAACCTACCAGGCACCAGGGGTTGCAAGAGACCGCCGATGTATTCGCGATGCACCTTCACATGATGCACCTTCGATGCACCTTCACATGATGCACCTTCGATGCACCTTCAAATGATGCACCTTCGATGCACCTTCACGACGCCACTCTTCCCAAGTGCACGTGTCAAACACCTGTGCGGTCATGCACCTGCATCGCGACCTCTGCAATGGTTAGTCTTGACTTCCATATCAAAAACGCGTCCAGTCGTAAATGAAGTAGCCGTAGCTAACCCATTTCGGGATGCAGTGTCACGGGTCCTCCAGCCACCGTCTATGGGGCAGCTGTTGCACCAGTAGAATTCGCTAGCTCCACTTTCTCACTCGCGGCTTTCACCATCGACTCGTCCACGACTCCTTTCACTACATCAACTATTTCTGCAAAACATTTGGCGAAAGCTTTATGTGCAATAGGCTGAGGCAAATCGAACGAACCGCAAATTTTAGAGCAAAGCTCGGCTCTTCCTAAACCGCCGCTCCGTCCGGCATATGCCACCCTATGCACATTCAGCAGGTTCTCGTTGCGTCTCGAACGAAACTCAGCTCTTACTCAGCATCTTTGAATCTTTCGCCTTTTCCTGTTGTACTCTCCTTTTACTATGTCGTCTACGTCTTCCGTACTGGATGAGGGATGAAAAGGCATTGCATTATTAGGACGGTCACGTGAAGCGCCGCGCCGTAGGATTAGCGTGCCGCACTGGTTTGGCCCAGTGCTTCAGGTGCTCGCCGCGGGGACCAAGGTCTGGCCTAAGGTCAGGGGACGGGCTCGAACCACTTGGCATCTGCGAAGCGCCTGAGTAGAGATTAAGTTCTCTAAGGACGCTATACAAATACAAATGAATTATGTACTAGCCATACTTTTCAACCTGGTTTCTTGGAACCAAATGTGAGAATTACACCTGGGACAACCTGCGTAAGTACTGACGCTGCTAATTGCTCCAGGTCATATATAAGATTACCGAAAACCTTTCCTCTTTTCGCCTCGATTACCCAGCGCTTTTTGGGGGTGAGCGTGCCAGGTACCGATATGGCGCCAAATACCGAGAGGGACGGAAATGGACGCAAGCTTGCCGGGATCCAAGCAGTACATAGGTCCTGCCTTCACAGCAACCGCCATGTCGGCCGGCTTCCCTAGGCTGCGGAGGTGCTAACGACTACCGCGTATCGCCAGGCCAACAATAATTATTACGGGTTTCACATAATCAAACTATCCTGAGGATTTTTATTTCATTACTGTCTGGCAGCACAATTCTTGGCGTAATAATACTTTTGCTCATATCCCGCCGCACAAGCGGTACAAGCCAAGCCACAGTATTCAGCGCAGCTCGAGTGCTTTAGTGCTAACGACATTCGAACTTTGACCTTCCCTTACGGGCACTCCAAAACCACTTACACATAACAATGAACTAATGGCTTATTTTTATTACTTACTGAACTTTTTAAAGATATAGACTTGTTATTTTTGTATATGTTCAGGTGTGGTACACCGAACTGCTAGAACTTGTGCTGAAACTCACAACAACAAAGGCGGCGAGTCATTTCCGGTTTATTTAGGTTTAGGTCTTTAAATTTTGCATTTTTTCACGAATTTGGTCGGTCATCAGAACGCGGGATTTCATTTGTGACATGTAACCCTGCTGAAAGAAAAAAATTTAAAAACAGTTTTGACCCATTTTTGTACATTCCCCCGTTCAACGAACGTACACGCCGAGTTGGAGAATATTGAACGATTATGTTTAATTGAGATGACATCAAGAGGTTACTTAAAACCGGCAGATGCATTTTGTAACTTGTACTTGTATTTGAACAGATTATCAAGATAGTGACTAAAGTTACTGGGTGAAAGCGTATGATTATATAAGCACGATACCACTCATCATTCGATCGTGTTTCCTTTGCAGCAAATGCAAAGTGCCTAGAGAGAGATTGAGTTCTCTGAGGGCGCTTCATCAAGTGTATTACTATTATTATTATCCTATTGTATGTGAGAGGGATACAACGCATACTTCGGCATGCCTTTCGGCGATCAAACAAGTCATGGGCATCTCCTTTTACATGCAAACACTGCGAAAGAACTCTTGAATTAAGGCGGGCAATTGCTGTTCGCTATATGGAATTTATCGAACTTTATTTGTGATGTGTAGAATTTCATTTTATGGTTTCAATTATTCCAGTATTTTTACCATCTGTCACTGGAAAGAATAGAGAGCCGCGAGGCTTGCTATCACAAGAATTTGACGGAAGCCGACTGACCACTCGAGCAACTCTCATGTCGGAATTGTGATCCCTTTATAAATTCCAACTGGCGCAAAAGCGCCTCCCATCCTGTGTGTATCCACACGTGTATCCCTGCGCATCCACGTGATCGCATTCGAGTAACGATCAGCCCTGAGCTTTCCCGCTTCCACCGGACTGAAGGCGCAATCTTCAGGAGAGAGAGAGCAGCAGCAAGCCAGAGAGCTATGACAATATTGCAGAGTCGGATTCTAATTTCGCAGATTCGGCTGAGGCGAGAAAGTCAGACTTATGCAACCAGAAAGAACTTGACGATCAGGTCAGAGAAACCGTCTTTCCGCAGAGACATCTTTCATCAGTGAGATGTCTTTCCACGGCGGTCGAAGGTGAAGGTTTAAGCCGGCATCTTCGTCTGACCGCAGATAAAGAATATCGTCTGGCGTAAGGCATTGGACTGAGAAAGCGGCCTGAAACAGTTTCACTGTGTTGGCTCATTGGTTTGTTTCTGGGAAATCGGAAGACTCAAAAATTTAAGCTTCTACTCCAGGATATCATAAAGAAAGATTCTAAAATATTCTTTTCCTGCAGTAGAGCTTGTCGTACGCGACGTGTCTGTGGGGTTGCGGCAGTATGGCACTGAGTGGCTTCCGTTGTTGCTTGTTTTTCTAGTTGTTTTCCGAGATAGGTAAACTAATAGTTTACTCGTTTAGCTCTTTTTTCCCATTTCATCGCTGTAAAAACTGGCTGGTCCCCAATGGCGGGCGGAAACCACGGGCTCTAAATGGAAATTAGAATGCACCCATGAAAAAGCACAAAAAGCGAGCCTGAATGCCCGCTGACCTAGCAGGTGAGCCAAACCCACTGACTGGAAAGCTTAGCGTTATCAGTTAACTGGGCAAAATCTGTACACCTAGAAAAAAGAAAGCGTATTATATAATCATATTTAAAACATTTCCGATAAAATAAAAATAAATTTAATTCTATAAAATGCATTCGTCAGCGCCGGATACCAAATCAGCATTGAACTACCTGTACGGTACGCAGACTAATGCTGAGCATATTGAAATTTATATCAAGTAAACGTAGTAAGCCCAAGTAAAGAATCACGAGCAGATTCGACTTGTGGTTAAAAGGTGCTTGCCCCGACCAATGCCTGGCCGCGGTCATGGACTCGAGCCCCGTGGTATATGTGAAGCGCCTGAATAGAGATTAAGTTCTCTTAGTGTGGTATATAAATGAATTTTATTTACTTATTTATATTTACGAAAGGCTGGCGCAGCACGACTTCCGGTCATTCACGCTCACTTTGGCAGCTTTCCAATATGCCATCTCAGTTGGCCCTAACGGAAGCTGGGATGGGCAGGGAAAGCCAGTAGTCGTTCTGGTGATGGTAGAGGGGTTCGGAGAGCGCAAGCTGCTGGAATAAAATTTTCGCCCACTGGAGACCCCATTGAGTTCATAGTTCCGTGAAGTTCTAGCATTTCAATGTTCAAATTCAACAACGACAGTACCCGTTGCAGCTACATGTGCAAATTGGCATCGCATCAGCATTTTTTCGGACACTATCACTACAGTTATTGCTGCACCGTCGTAGCAGTGCTCAATGTACAACATGAGACTTAATGTAGACGCGACATCCGTGACTGTGACTGACTTTTGGAAAAATCAAGCTTATTACAAGGGTTGATTATAAAGCATCTGCTGGGCACATAAGTAGAGCTCAGTCTCTCTCTCTCTCTCTCTCTCTCTCTCTCTCTCTCTCTCTCTCTCTCTCTCTCTCTAGGAACTTTACGTATACTAAAAACGAAGCACACGCATAGCTAGTAGTAACATGCACAGTTTCAGGAAGAACGAGCACACGACGGACGGACGATCTCACGGACTGAGCAAGCACTTTGAGAGGAGCAGGTGGGTGCCGGCTTCTTTTTTTTTCAATGACATAAATTCAGGGTACGTCGTGAGTGAGCGCAGTCTGTTATGAAAGAGTCGGTTTCGGGCTTTGGTAGCCAGAACTGAAAGCGTGGTCTCCAAAGGATTCTATGTTGGTCATGGGCAGAGCGAACTGACCCGAGTCAGACGAGCAAAGGCGGGCGCTTCGATGCGAAGCGGAAGAAGATGGAATTTCCTGTAGGCTGGCGGCCCAGATAAGCTCGAGATAAGGAAGAGACCTGAGGGCTAGTGACGGAAATACAATTTCAAGTCGACATGGTACTTGACGGATAGCCAGCACAGATCAGACAAAAGCAAGGCAAAAAAGTGCTGCGGCAACAGTGACGTTCTCAAAAGGCAAGCAGCCCAGCGTCTTAGCACTGGGGTTAAGGTTAAGGTCACTCCTCTCGAGCAAGGTCGTGAGTTTAAACCCTGGTGAGGGCAATTCGTCGTTACACACTGAAAGCGGTGCTGATAATCGTCATGGCTTTTGTTGCGTACATAAGCCAAGCTGGCGAATTTTTTTTAGAAACTAAGAGTTGTATTCCACAGGCAGGAGTATCTGCAAGTAGTGAGTTGAAGAATTCTAGACAGGCGGTCAAAAATGCACGAACGAGCTTAGCTGTGGTATCTAGGCAAGCCCGCATTTTTTAGATGCTACGGTACGGAGTGCAACGTTATGGAATGCTCGTCAAGTTACCTACAGCAAGCCATTTCCAGGACAAAGCGGGTTGCTTTAGTCGACAGACGGACGGGGACGATGTGGCTGCTTCCACTTCTCCGACAGGCCAGGCCAGGGTAAATGGTCGTTAACAGCAGACTGGCAGACTTCTCTAGTTCTGGAAGCTTGGAAGACCAGAGTAACCGGCTCACATTTCTGCAAAAATGTCAGAGCCAAGAATAATTTTCTTCTGTATTCCCTAACAATTTACGGAATGGAATAGGGACGCGACAGTCACGTGATCATCAAAGTTATCTCCGTCAGCTACACGTAGCCCTCAGGGATTGTCGAGTAATACCCAACCCATTGAAGTTTGGCGTAATTACAAAAAAAGTAACAGTAACAAACTTGATGAAGCACCCTCAGAGAACTCAATCTCTTTCTAGGCGCCTTACATTTGCTGCAAAGAGAAACTCAATTGAATGGTGAGTGACATCATGCTCGATAAACAACTTGAATATCACAGTTAGGGGTGACATGCACAGGGTCAGCATGCACGTATACTTAGTGGCTTTGGTCTGGTGAAGTGTTCCACGCCATCTTTTACAATATGCTGCCCAAGCTACAGGCAATGTGGATACACCCACTACGGATTATACAAGCCTCTCATTGAAGAAGGTTAGCATAGTGCCTTTCTTATCAAATGCGTATCTCACTTTCTATCATGCATTCTTATCTCTTCCACTTCGTCCTTTTCACTCTGTTCTCAGAATATACTCACGCTCATGCTGACCATTGTATGTCCGGCGCCATCATACAGCGAATCATATAGAGACTCACTGTGCAGAAAGCCTTGTCGACTAGGTAGTACTAGACCCTCCCCCCCCCCATTCCGGGGAGAGGCCAGAAGCCGACTGGAGGTACGGCTATTCACTAACACCGCTGGCAAATCATCCCTTACTGCATACTCATGTCGCGTTAAAATTGAATATTTTCAATTCTCCGTGACTCGATCGAGACTTCCGTTGCCGCTTCCTCGCCAGATTACACACCCAAATTTAATACAACGCGTCTTCCTAAAAAGCGTCACAATGGCGGAGGGCTCAACGTAATGCATTTCGAGAGACACTCACCAGCATCCGTTTTTCGTGGCATACGCATCTGAGGTTTTAACTGCTTGATTATGGTGATCGCCATAACGAGCGATCGTGGCACGAAGCAGAGCTCTTCCCACGTGAAAGTATTAGCATTGACGAGTTCGTCATCGACTGCTAGCCGAAAGGCTGCTAGGCCGTCGGAGAGGCCTTTCACGAGGTCGGTGCAGCGTCAGCGCCAGCGTCCTTGAGTTGAAGACACGGCGGCACGGGTAACGCTGCAATGTACACGAAGCAGATTCCAGAGAATCGATCGGGCAAGCCATCTAATCGACAAGCTACGCAATGCCGCAGTTAAAAATGCAGCCGCGCGGTCGGCGGCGGGATCGTGCGGGCAGCTAAGATAACGCCAGGACGGATGCAGCACGAAATGAGAGGCGTCAGCGTTGGGTGAGAAACAGAGAGCGGGCGTATTACACTGCAGTAGCTAGCCGAGCAGTCCGAACCGATCAAGCAAAGGGACGGTAAGTCAGTTTGCAGATGCAGATGCAGTCTGAGCATGACTGAATGCAGGCTAAAATTCGACACGCAGCTCTTGCGTTTCAATGTACTTGGCTGCTATTGAAGGCGCCTGGCTGCTCATCGAATGTCGTTGACCAATAGGCCACGCCTCGTTGAGCGATCTTGACTAACTCGAATGAGACCCTTTAAAAAGTGGGCAATGGGACAAGGTTATTTACGTTACTCTTCGCTTATCGTGGTTCCAACGAAATGGCCATCTCGAGCAGTCGCTGGGGGGGGGGGTTGGTGGAGGTTCAGATCCAATTCAGCAGATCAAGATCAGCTGGATTGTGGCAGGAGCCGGATAGATAATAACGAACAGCCCGCCCCAGAACGAACTCGATGCAGGTCGTTCTATGCCGAGCAAAAGAGGAGTCTGCCTGAATAGTAAAAACCCGCTCTCACGTTGGCTAGCTATATCGTGCCCACTCACCTTAGATCGGGTATATAACGATACCGCGTCATGTGACGGATCTTCTTGGTCAAAACCAGGCCAAGTTTAGCCAGAGCCTGGCTGAGCCGATCGAAGTACTACTTCGAGCCAGACAGGTCTGCTTGCTACTTAGAGCCCGTGGAGGATGTAGTCATCGTGAGAGCATAGTTGGCTTCTCGTTCTGCATCGAAAAGGGTGGCTCGAGTGGGCTCGCCTAATTTTGACAGTCCTCTCACCACGGTCCAATAATTTTGTATAGAATGAGTCAAGAAATGACAAGCGACCGGTCAAGAGACAATCCTCAATCCGACAATCCGCCTTTAGTAAATGAAGCAGTATGCCAGTTCACAAAGAAGTAAACGATTTCGTAGAGATCGACAGAATAACGGGAATCTCAAAAAGGTTTAAAGCCGAATTCTAACAGCAGCAAATGGGCCACGTTTGTGAAAGCAGCGAATCTGCCTGGAAGCAAGATTTCTTCTGTAATCAGTGCTTCGTCGCCGCAGTATTCGTTGTACTGTCATTTACCTATCAACCGACCTATGTGAGTAATAAAGGACACGGAAATATTTGTAGCTTATCAAATCTAATAAAAAACTGACCATGCTACATTGCCTGGAATTCTCACCAGTACAATCTCATAGCCAGGCCAAGAGCCTATGTGACTTTACTACAGGGGAGAAGAGCTCGTGGCCAGCTTCTGCTAAATTTCGTTAACTTTCACAGAGTATATGCTAATAGAATTGCTGCAATACTATAAAGGTCTCCAGTCGTTTACAAACTCGCCACAACTAAAGCAATAAGCCTTAAAGGCCAGTTGTTCTTTTGGCTGACAAGTAGTACACTTTGGCTGTCGTCGACTCATGCGTTAGAAGGGGATTTCGAGCTGCAGATTAAGTTGATCTACTAAGAGCAGAGACCATCCAGCAATTGCAATATTTACAGTTTAGCAACATTTATTACGCTACTATACACGGCCAAAACAGCTCCTAGTCGTTGCTCACCAACTACAGCACGACAGCACATATGTAAAATCGTGCACCAACGACAGTGCTCAGATTGACGAGCTTGCTTTCACGAGCACACAAGCAGGCTAAAAACCAATAATTAATTTACACACCCATGCAACTGCTGCGTGAGATGAAGTCTGCTGGCTACCGAGTGCGTGCCGAAAGCCTATTAGGCTCTGAATGCGCTATACACAACTTACCTCACGGCAGGGAAAACGGCAACCAATTTAGAACCGACCAACTGCCGTTGCCAATTGGCCGGGAGCACCACTTTGACACCAGCTGACTCTAAAACTCGCATAGCCTACGCCTAGCGTATGCACATGTTTACATGTGAATGACAAGGTGCGCGACGAATAAATGCAGGTCAACAGGATGAAAGGACCAAGCGACGGCTTTTTATTGGGTAAACCAGAGATAGACCAGCCATCTTACTCATTGGTTTTCACTCCCTGAAAGCACCGATGCATCACATCGCCTGGCAACAGCACCAACATGTCAGCAAAATCATAAAGTGACCTAAAGTCACAGCAAAGTCACAGTGTGCATAACAGAAAAAGGAGCTATTCAAACATTGCTGGTAAGACTTATCAACCTAGTGCCAATGGCAAGACAACTGAGTGTCCGAGCAGATGCAATGCCTATAATTAAGTGTCTTATTTATTGGTGGACGGCTGGATGATGGCAAGAACAGGGACAAGTGGAAATCGGAGCTCCATCGGTAACTCTCACTCACGAAAACCTATGATTTGATGGAGCACTTTATAGCACTGCTCTTTTCGTACATAAAAATTGAAAGTATCACTAAAACCAGCGAAACAAAGTATCGCCAGTCAGGAAGAAAGTTGTCTGGAAAGATAGCCATGCAAATGATGGCATTGATGATTCCACATAGTGCCTGTGAATAAATCTTAACGATGTTGTCCAATCGCTTGATCACGATTCCCGTAATGAGTCCGCACACTGCTCCCAGCATGACGCACGCCACGAGCAGCACCGGCAGAAGCCCTGCAGTAAAAAGAGGCATTTATCACGGGATGCTAGTGAGCAACTACCCATCAACCGCTGTCAAGTTGGTGGCTCTATGGCTCATGCAGTGTCTCTGTCATCTCTACAACAGCAATCGATTAATCTGTAAGATGCGAGGTTAATTTCTGCCGAGGGCCCTTAAATACCGCCGAGCTGTCTAGACACTGGCTGGTGTAGGGCAAAAATAGCTTCGCGGTTCTTATGCTGGAGACCCGTTTTGACGGCAGCTGTTTTGGCACGTATAGTCTCACCCATAGCGGTACACCAGAGGATATCTGCCCATTTCATGAACAGCTCACAGACTATTTGTCTTGTAAAATACCTTGACCAACATTAGTGGAGGACAACGGCAATACCATTTGGAATAAGCTAGTTTCGCGTAATTAATGAACAGCATCATTCGCCAGCCACGGATGTGCTCTGCTGGTCCTGACTTGAATCTACTACTTATGTGCTGGGTCTTAGCACATAGCTCCCTGGTGCTCCCACTTTCCCCATCCGGGGATTTGAGAGCAGAGAAAGCCGTTGAGACACCCCGGCCACTATAAAATAAGGATCGGCCGATGTTGTCTTTTCTCTTTACATATCGTTAGGAGGCAAAACAGCTAGCTAGCTGGCAGCCAGTGGTCAGGCAGTATCGGTCACTGACTCGATAATAAGGGCAAAACTGCTGCTCCTTGAAAGTTGGCAAGGCACCGAGTTTAACAGTGTCCACAATGGCAGTTTGCAGGAACCCTCGGAAAGACGAATGGCTCAACAAAGCAAGTCGAAATGACTCAAATTAATGCTCGAGTAATACAAACATATGCTTTATTTGCATAGCAATGAGCACATCTGGTAGTCGGCCACTAACAATAACTAGACAGTCACACGGGGGACCCAATGTAAACTTTCCTGGCTTGGAAAAAAAAGCTTCTGACCCTTCGAGGTTCATAGTAACAGATGCAAGCACAGCTAAGATGGAGGGGTACTGGCAGATCCTCTCACACTAGCCTAGCCGGGTGCAGTAGCCAGCACCAGCAGCCCTCATATGGTGGCCATCCCGAACTAGGTCAAGACGCAGCCTATTCTAGCTGCCAGCCTTTCCCCCCCCCCCCCTAGTTGATGACAAACTCGCACTGAGCAATGAGCCATTAGCCATGAGCCATTAGCTCGAAGACCGAGAGTGGCAATTAAGGTCTGACTAAAGAGATCTTTTTACACAACCAAAAAGAGGAATACCATACAGATGCAGCAAATCAAAACTGCTTCAGAAATACCATACAGGCGAACCAACCACAACTGCTTCAGCAAATCTCATGTTATTTTATTACTGGATACGCATTCCACCGTCCGGCGACGGTGGCATGCGTATAGCAGGTATTCACAAAGACTATTATTGTTGATACTACGAAAAACCAGGCTACTTCTGTCGAAACAGCCGTCCAGGTAGACTTACCATTTGGCTATAGGCATTGTTGTCGATTAAATATTAATAACATACACTGTATTTAAAGATGATAAGAACTGACGGCTTATCATACGAAAACTATTGTAGGCCTACCAATTCATCGTACCAAATATTATGTCTAGCTTCTACAAGAACGTAGAGGAATGGCAAATGCATGATCGACAAATGCTTAAGTTAATTACCAACCATCTCCATAACCCCAGATGTGAATTATACCTAGTGATCAATGCAGAGATCTAATAACAATAATAATAACAAGCACATGGCACATTTGCATAGTGCCCATAGAGAACACAATCTCTTTCTAGGAGCTTTATATGTGCTGTAAAGGAAGCGTGATCACATGGTAAGTGGTAACATGCACAATGTCAATAAGCATAACATAGTTACAGGTAGCATGCACAGTGTCAACACGGGTAAGTGCACACTAAAGGAAAAATCACAAGGACATTCAAGCAAATTCTCTGAGAAACAAGAACCTTTTTAGCTTCTTTTTACATGGCTTCGAGTCAGTGGATGCCATGACCTCAGTCGACAGTGAGTTCTGGGCATTGGGAGCATACGAGCTAACCGAAGGGTCTCCAATGGATTTGACGTTGGTTCGAAGCACAGTTAAACGACTTCAGCAAAAAAAACTTGTGGTACGATGCCTAGTCTGGCGGGGAAGTAACTCTGATAGGAAGGCAGGAGCCAGAAAATGAAGGGACCTAAAAATGAGTGACAGAACGCTGAAGTTAATCCGTTGCCTAATGGGAGCAACTTCAGGTCAGCGAGTAGGGTGATGTGGCAACTTCGACGCTCACTACAGAGAAGCCTAGCCACACAGTTTTCAAACAACTACAATAATAATAATAATATATTTTATATAGCGCCCTCAGAGAACGCAATCTCTTTCTAGGCATTTTATATTGGCTGCATATGAAGCACGATCGAATGTTGGTGGTAGCACATGCTCAATTAACAACAAGAATAACATGGTTAGGGGTGACAGGCACAGAGTCAGCATGCAAGTCTGGTTAGTGGCAGCATGCACAGTGTCAGCACGCATAGTAAAGGACGAATCAGATGGACTCACTAAATACGGTGATAAATAGATGTGTTTGTAGTTTCTTTTTAAATGTGGTCAAGTCAGGGGATGTCGTGACCCAAGTCGGGAGTGAGTTCCAGGCTTTGGGAACATACGGACTAAAGGCACGGTCTTCAAAGGATTTGAGATTTGTGCGAGGTATGGGTAAACAGTGAGATTCCAAAAAGCAGGGGGCACGATGCTTCGCCTGGTGGGGCAGTAGATGTGATAGGTAGGCTGTAGCCCAAGAATGAAGGGACCTAAAAGTGAGTGACAAAACCTTGAAGTCGATGACTGTTTGGCAGTGCACTGTTTTGCTGGACTGTTAGGCAGTGCAAGTCAGCAAAGGGTGTGGCAACTGGGATGCTCACGACAGACAAGCCTAACTGCTGAGTTCTGCACCGGATGTACGCACCTGAGTGCACAGGCCGGTAGACCAGCAAGCAGTGAGTCACTGACGTCAAGACTGGATGTCAAAAATGCATGGACCAATTAAGATGTGGTATCCCTGTCGAAACAAGTATCATCATTCAATTAAGGAAAGTTTGCAGCCATCCATGTGCGGATGCCATCAATGATTGCAATCAATGCAGCAAGGATGTTGAGAGAATTCGACGTGCTGGAGTGCTGAGAGAGATAAAAGCATGAAGGTACAGCTGAGTGTCATCTGCATAGAAGTGAAAGCCTAGATTGTGCTTGTCAACCACATCGGCAAGAGGAAGAGTATAAACCGTGAAAAGAACCGGACCTAGCACGGAGCCCTGAGGTACCCCATATTTCGGAGGTTCCTCGGATGATCTTTGTCCATTCACATCAATACTCTGGAGTCTCCCACTGAAATAGGACCTGAACCATTGCACTGCCAGTGATGCCCAGGCGACGTGAGAGGAGCTCAAGAAGAGCTTGGTGATCGATAGTATCAAATATATGAATTATATCGATAGTATCAAATGCTGTCGAAAGATCGAGCAAAACAAGCAGAGATTCTCCACCTAAGTCTGAATTCCTAAACAGGTCATTATACACCCAAAGGAATGCTGACTCTGTGGAGTGATTAGCTCTAAGACCAGAATAGAACTTACCAGCAAGGTTTAAATCAGTGGGGGATTTCAGAGAGTAGACACTAACAGCCAATTGTCATCCATAGAACCGTTTAAGTATGGGATGCGCCAGGATCTGTTTTACATTCGCTTCTTTTTCATAATTCATACCTTCCCTTTAGCCGATGTAATAATCAAGCACAATCTAGGCTTTCGTAGATGACACACAGCGGCAGCTGTTCTATGATCCGTCTCACCCTTCCAGCATTTCCAAGTTTCTCAGTTCCCGGATAGTATTGAAGACACTTGGATGGCAGCAAGCAAAATCCAATTGAATGGACATACAACCAAGTTACTGGTCATGGGCAAACCTAGTACCAATCAATTTATGAAAAGCTTAAAAATGGTCGCGTGCGAAACTGCTGTAGCACCTGCATAGAAACTGGGTGTCCTCATCCAAAATACTATCACAATAGACGATCACATCGGCTCTGGTCAGACCTGCCTACTTCCACTTATGGTATATTGCAAAAGTTCGGACTTGTTTAAAACGAGGACACCGGAGCAAAGCTGGTCAAGGAACTAGTGAAATCTAGCCTAAGTTTTTTTGACTCGCCACTTGAAGATCGCCCTACCTGAGCCGTAAGACACTTACAGTTGGTGCAAGCCTTTGCAGCCAGGCTTGCCTGCCGTGAATGTTGCAGCTGCCACATTAAATCACTTCTCACCAATCTGCACTGGATCCCAATCAACAAGCAGGTTATCGACTTTGATATACGGTCAATCATTTTGTTTTACGTCCCTTCATACTCTAGCTCCGGCCTACCTACCGGACATAATTCCTAATCAGGCTTTCCATCGAATCGCTTCTCTGATTTGAGGTCGCTCGGTTGAGCCTCTAGCAAAGCTCAAATTGCATGTAGACATTGCCTTCAGCTCCTCTGCTGGCAAAGCTTGAACTCACTATCACAGACTGAAATCAAATCATCTCCTGACTTGACAACATTTAAAAAGAAGCTACAGGCCTACATGTTCCTCACAGCCATTTCTCAGTTCATATGAATTGTTCTTTGTGCGCTTGTCCGTGTTAAAATTGTGCATGTTTTAACTAACAAATTGACAAGTACCTCGAACTAACCTGAAATCCTTTGGAGACGATGGCTCCAGTTCCTATGCAGTCAAAGCCTGAACTCACTATCAGAGATGGAAATCAAGTCGTCTCCT
Organism: Cristatella mucedo; assembly: GCA_009760855.2. Lineage (NCBI taxonomy): Eukaryota > Metazoa > Bryozoa > Phylactolaemata > Cristatellidae > Cristatella > Cristatella mucedo. Next base: position 5,949,920 of record WPIO01000006.1, on the reverse strand, counting down.
GACCTGACAAAATTTAAAAAGAAGCTATAAGCCTACGTGCTCCTCACTGGCTTTTGTCGGTCCGTATGTACTGTTCCTCTGAGTGATTGTCCGTGTTAAAATTATGCATGTCTTTAGTAACAAACTTACAAGCACCTCGAACTAACCTCAAATCCAATGGGAACCATGGCTTTAGTTAGAATGCTCCCCAAGCCTGGAGCTCCATCCTAACTGACGTCACGACATTCCCCGACTTGACAACATTTAAAAAGGAGCTAAAAAAGCAATTGATCGACACAGTATTCGCTGGATTCTCCACAATCGTCCTGTGTGTGCTGGCGCTGTTAACACTAACCATAGTGACAAGCTTTGTTTATATCCTATGTAAAGTACCTAGATAGGAATCAAAATCTCTAAGGGCACAATGCAAATGCATTATTATTATTATTATTATTACAAGCTAAATGTCTAGCACTTGCAAAGCGCCAAGCGAGGGAATTGGTTTTTAGGTGCAATTAACTCTGTTGTATATAGAGCTTGAAGTTTTGATACAGTGCTATATTCGCCCTCGACATGGTTGCTCTCCAGGGTAAGGCAGCGCCAAAGTGTAATACCAACTGCTAGATGCGCCGCTAACGAAAAGCCGCCGAGCAGAGCCGAACGCAAGCGCTCACATCGTCAGCCCCAGCCGCAACAGCAGCAGCAGCAGCCACCTCTTCTTCTTACCCGAGCCATGCTCAGCACCACCATGCCACAGGCCGATCGCGCCACCAGATGAGGACGTGGCGGACAGCAACTCGGCTGCGTGCTGCTTGCTCGACCTCGCCTCGAGCGAGTAGAGAGCGAGTGACGCCAGAGCGGAGTACAATGACAGCTGTAGCTGCTGATCGACGAACGAGCGCTTGTCATTCTTGAAGGTGTACTGCAAACAGAGCTCAAGGCTTGCTAGCGCACGAGCTCACCACGCCAGCACGGACCCGGTCGCGCATCGGCACGGCCGACACGCACACGGACCGCTCTTCCAGGCACAGGCGTCGAGCATGAGCTTAGCAAAGGGTACGGCTGCCAGGCTCTATCTAACTTCCTCCTGCCATTACCATTTCGAGGGCGTGGGGCCAACTACTCATGAGGGCAGCGTGCCCCACAAGCCTCTCTACTACACACTTCGGGTGGGAGTAAGGTCAAGGTTAGCTCAGTTGCTAAGACGCTGGGCACATCCGGAAGCTCGAGCGTCCCCTCCTCCTCCTCCCTATACGGTCGCCAGCAACGGATGAACGGATGCGCGCACAGCGCAGGCTGCAGCAGCTCAGATTCACCGGATCGCTAAGGGGCGAGTGCGTGGCCTCGGTGCATGCGACAGTGGGCTTCTGCCTGCGCACCCAGGGGCGGGCAGGTGGCCTTTACACGATCTGCTGGCTGCTAGCAGGTGCACGCTGTTGTAGACCACTCGGGTGTACAGCACAGGCGAGCATGAGAGAGAGGTAGAGAGAGAGAGAGAGAGGAGAGAGAAGAAGCGCATGAGAGAGACAGAGAGAGAGAGAGAGAGAGAGAGGAGAGAGAGACAGAGAGAGAGGAGAGAGAGAGAGAGAGAGAGAGAGAGAGAGAGAGAGAGAGGAGAGACAGACAGACCGACATACAGACAGGCTGAAAAACAGAGAGAGAGAGAGAGAAAGAGTAGAGAGACAAAGATAAAGAGAGAGAGAGAGAGAGAGAGAGAGAAAGAGAGACAGAGAGAGGGAGTAAGAGGGGAGACGGACCGACAGACAGACCGACGGACAGATAGAGAAACAGAGAGAGAGAGAGAGACAAAGAGGGGAGAGACAAAAAGAAACAGAGAGAGGGAGGGAGAGAGACAGAGAGAGGGAGGGAGAGAGACAGAGAGAGGGAGAGAGACAGAGAGAGGGAGAGAGACAGAGAGAGACAGAGAGAGGGAGAGAGACAGAGAGAGGGAGAGAGACAGAGAGAGGGAGAGAGACAGAGAGAGACAGAGAGAGGGAGAGAGAGGGAGAGAGAGGAGAGACAGACCAACAGACAGACAGACGTAGAAACAGAGAGAGAGAGAGAAGGAAGAGAGAGACAAAGAGAAACAGAGAGAGAGAGAAGGAAGAGAGAGGAGAGAGACAAAGAGGGGAGAGACAAAAAGAAACAGAGAGAGGGAGGGAGAGAGACAGAGAGAGGGAGGGAGAGAGACAGAGAGAGGGAGAGAGAGGAGAGACAGACCAACAGACAGACAGACGTAGAAACAGAGAGAGAGAAGGAAGAGAGAGACAATAAGAAACAGAGAGGAGAGAGAAAGAGAGCAGCAGCAGACAGCGCTAGATCATATCTAGCGCTGTCTGCTGCTGACAGCCATATCAGCCGGCAGAGAGCACAGGTGAGCAGCAGTGCAGCTGCCAAGCACCGGCAAAAGTACAGCGGCCAACGGCTCTCACTCGGGTGACGGGACACTCGCATCCCCGCCGGCAGCGCTGCCGCCGCCGCCTCGTGCTCACGAGAGCGCAAAAGCCGAGCAAGAAGCTGTGGGCTGTCTTGCCTCCATAAAAACGGCGGCAGTCACCGACAGAGCGGACGACAGCAGTGCCAGCAAGATGGCGTACGGCTGGACGAGCGTGCCTCCACCGCCTGCGCCGTCACTTCGGAGCTGTGTGAACGAGATGGCGAACGTGAGCAGGGCCAGGGCGAGCCACTGCGTGGCGCCGACGCTCTTCTTGAACAGCACCCTGTAGACGACGGCCGTGATGACGATGCGGCTCTGCGTCAGAATATTCCAGACGGCGGGCGTCGTGTAGTGGAAGGCGAACAGGTACAGGTTGTTTGTGCATGCGTACAGCGTGGACGGTATGGCGAACTTGAGCGACAGCGACACGTCGCGGTGCGTGCCTCCTCTGTATGCCAGGTAGCCGACGACGGCGGCCAGCTTGGCGTCCTCCGTCAGGAAGACGATAAGTGTCTGCGCCACCGGATACTTGCCACCGTTGTAGTACTTGAGCGCGTAGCTCGTGATCAGCTTGCCGACGTCGAAAAGGACGAGCAGAGCCGAGTAGAGGATGAGCTCGCGGCTCGACGTCGTCTGGCGCTCGATGGCCACCACCACCGCAGCGGCAGCAGGGTCGGCAACTGCGGCGGTGGTGGCTCCGAGGCTGGCGCCGCCCGAGTTAGGCTCCCTTGCGGCGGCAGTGGCTGCTGCTGTGCCCACTCCGTCGGACATTGTCACTCGAGCGCGACCTGCAGCACCAAAGCCCACCGATGCTGTTGCCTCGGCAGTTGCCTTGTTCACTCGGGGGGGGGGGGTGGGGGGCACACACGCATTCCTTTGCAAAAGTTTCGGCTCAGCCACTGCGAATGCACAAATCGATCAAACGGAGCAGGAGTTCAACGTGCCACCATCGGATAGGCGAGCAATCAAGCGATCGAGTAATCGGGTCGAAGTGGAATGGCTGCTGCATGCAGTTAGCGCATCGTGCACGTTAAAACTGCAAAATCCTGCTGCGTGGTTGCTATGGGGATTTGGACGGGTATTTCGACGTGACATTTCTACGGGCTGACAAGTATGCAAATGTAAAGCACTTTGCTCCTTTCTCTCTCTCTCTCTCTCTCTCTCTCTCTCTCTCTCTCTCTCTCTCTCTCTCTCTCTCTCTCTCTCTCTCTCTCTCTCTCTCTCTCTGGTACGTCTGCGCAGTCGCTGTGAGCATGAATGGGGGGAGGGTTTGCTACCAACAGACAAAGAAACAACAGAAAAACAACAGAAACAAGAAACAACAGAAAAAGGACCAGACGTCTTCCTTTTTTTGAGGACGAGCCATAGGCTCGTCCCCTTCGGCACCTAGTGGAGATATGCTAGCCCAGCCTGTTTTAAGTAGATGTTTTGCCAAATTCTAGTTAGCTCTTGGTTTGCCAATGACTAGTAAGTTGGCTTCATCGCTGCACAGGTTTGGCCCAGTGGTTAAGGTGCTCGCCTCGAGGTCAAGGTGAATTGAATGCATTTGATGTGGTATACAGTATGTGAAGCTCCTGAATAGAGATTAAGTCCATCTGGATAGAGATTAAGTTCTCTTAGGGTGCTATACAAATAAATTACATATTTTTTGATTGCCATTCCATTTAAGATGATTGTTGTCATCCATATGCAAATGTCAGCCGGCAAGGGCGTTGGAAGAGTTTGATGTGCTAGAAGGCTGGGAGGTACCAAAGCATAGGTACAGCTGAGTGCCATCTGCACAGCAACACAGGCCTAGATCGTGCTTCGAAATTACACCGGCTAGAGGGAGAGCATACACTGTGTAAAAAGTGGACCCAGCACAGATCCCTATGGTATCCCCACCTTGAGAGGGCTGCTTGGATGACTGTTGCCTGTTTACATCAATGCTCTGGCGTTTTCCATTGAGATACGACCTAACTTATCGCCGAGCAGAGCCAGTGATGCCAGGGAGAGATGAGAGGCGCTCGAGACAGACTCGGTGATCAATAGAACGCTGCCAAAAGTTCCAGCAAAACAAGCAGAAAGACTCTACTTAGATCTGCATTTCTGGGGTCATTATCCAACCACAGCAATGCTGCCTTGGCATAGTTCTTAGCTCGAAAATCTGACTCACACCTACTTGCTGGGTTTGCTATTTCGATACAGGAGTTTCGCTGGTCTGCCACAACTAGTTTCAGCCTTTGAGAGGAAGGGCAGTAGTGAGACTGTGCGAAGTTGCTTCAGTTCTGCAGGTCTAATGTAGCCTTCTTAATAAGAGGTCTAACAGCTTTTTGTAAAGGTGCAGGGACAAGATCTGAGGCTATGAGCATTTTTATTTTATTAGCAATGGATGGCGAAAGGAAATGTATGCCTCATAAAAAGAGAACGGTAGGTATAATGTCAAGAGGGGGAGATGAACTTCGAGATCCGGTCTCTAATGGCCGCTTGAATGTGGACACAGACTGGCAGCATGGAATCGAGGGAGAGGAGTCTAGTGGGGATGTTATGGTGGTACAGGATTCCAGTGGGGGGATGTTACCTTGCACGTGGACACACTAATCTCTCTCTCTCTCTCTCTCTCTCTCTCTCTTGCCGAATAAGAAACTAGAGATGCGGGATGTTCTGTTGGATGATCTGTTGGATCGACCGCAAGAATCACTAGGTAAGTTGCCTTGCCTTGGCCTACTTAAAGGAGATGGTTGATGGTGGTCGACAGCAGCATTTTTTGGATGGCGCATTCGTGATTCGATTATGTTTACATAGAAGCTAAACGTGGCCTTGGCAAGGATAGATTGGAATGACCTACAGTCACCGTCGTCATCGTTGCATGCCAGTCAATGGACAGTGAGTTCTGGGCCCAATGGGCTGAGTGCGCAGGCAAGCAAATCTGGACAGCAGAGACCATTGGGCCCAATAATCACTGCCACCGGTGGCAGACAATAGAGGATAGACAGAGAGAGAGAGAGCTAGGCAAGCCACCGGAACTGCAGCTAAGAAAGCAGACCAAGGAAGTTAGAGGAGTGAGCTGCTGCATAGAAAGGTTGGTGACAGGGCATATCTCTAAGCAACCAGACAAGCTGGCTACACCTGTGCCAGGCACAATGTGACCATGGTGCGAACATGGAAGCAGATTGCATTCGCAAACACGGCTATCAGTAAGCCACACCCGGAGCTGCTATAGTATGCTCAATGAGGTCAAGGTCAAATGATGTGCTACCACTGGTGCAGCACTGGAAACTCGGTAACTCCTAATGATTATCAACGAGCTCTTTCCCGAGCCTGCATAACATAGTCGGACAGTTCGGCTTGCATAAGAAGCAAATGGGAGAATACAAAATACGAGTTCAACTGATGGACATAGCCATGACTGACTGACCAAGGCAAGGATAGTGACAACACAGAGCCTGATGAGGAGTATGCAGATAGATAGTGTCCTCTGGTTTAGAGTTGGCTGTTTGGACTATCAATAAACGTTGAACCGATTAAGCTAAAGCCTGAATAAAGCCACATCTCGCATGAGATGAGTCACGGGAAGAACGCGGTATGGAAGCGAGGCGGCTGCTGTTTGCCCGGTGAAGCTATACGTTACGACAAAAGAATCTGGCAGACACTTTTCATTGCAGCAAATGTAAAGCAACTAGAAAGAGATTGAGTTCTCTGAGGGCACTTCATCAAGTGTAGCACTAGTCTACATATGCGGCTGTCTCATATGCCACTCTGCACATGGCAAATACTCCAGCCTTGTATACCCATAAAACGTACCTAATCGTTTCCACCCGACCTGTGCAGCAACTCAATGAGCCGGTACAATTTGAAATTGAAATTAGGGAAATTGTCCGTTTGCCTCTTGGGCGATAATCCACCAATACAACTCAAACCGATTACTGAGCAGAGTGGTTGACGACAGCAAGAGTAGCAGCAGCAGCAACTGCAGCTACCATGCCAATCTTATAAGTGTGTTCCAAGAACAGCTAAATCCTCCGTTACATCTGAGTTACCACCTACAGCAATGACACTGGTTCCATTTAGAAATGCCTAAGGACCACGGCAGACAGCAGAATTTCACCGCAGACGTCATATTTAAGACTGCAACATCTTGCCGAGGAAGGCAGGGGCTTATAACTGAGGGCAACTGAGCGACAGGTGAAGTGTTGCACATAGGGAGAGCCTCTCATGAGCAGTGCGACAACCCACGTGTCACCAAATGTCAGACTTGTCATAAAGCGAAAATTATTCAAGCCTAACCAAAAGAATCGTCGTCTTGTGACAAAAGCCTGGCTTACATGTGCGCAACAGGATGCACAGGTAGGTCGCAGGGGACGTCTCGATCACTTGTTAGTGAAACGCAAAGAGAGTTGGCAGTTAGGCTGATCATACCAGATGCAAGCTCGAGCTCAAAGGAGCAATGCAGTTCATCAGAGATCTTTCGCTTACTGGTGGCGGATTAAAATTGGCAAAAATAACGTGCCACGTTCACCCTAACGATCCATGCCAAAGGAATGATTGGATTCAGCAGCTGCGCTCGCCCTCAGTCGCATCGGTGTGCAGCGAAGGAGGAAGGAAGTGAGGGAGGAAGGAAGTGAGGGAGGAAGAGCCCCAAGAAATGCATGGCCGACCGCAAGCAGTGGCCAAAGGCGACACATCCAAGCTTGCTAGCATGCAAAACAGAAGGTTAGGAGATGAAAGAGAAATTAACGCAGCAGCGGTCCGATCAGCTCCGGCATGAGAACCCAGCCGCCAAAACCTTGCGTGCACTAGCGCAATTATGATTTGACGAAATTCGAGTGCAGCGCTCGCCTTTCTGCTGCATCGTTCGCGTAGACAAGTATATATTATATGCACGCACCGACCGTCGGTACCGTAAAGCTGCAGTAGGGCTCAAATCGCGGCCACCGCAGCAGACGCTTTCCTTCTTGCCAGCAACCGTGCGTCAGAACGAATCAAGACTGCCCCCTCCCGCTAAAGCGATGTCCTTGCTGCCTCTCCAACATCTGTGAGCAGTTCTTACCTACTCTTCAAATCCAGCAAAGAGCGAGCGGCTGCTGCAGCCAAGCGGCAGCAGCAGCAAACCACGTGACAGCGATATCGCTGACGCGGATTAGCACAGATTATTTGCACCGTAAAACTCACGCCCGTCTTTAGAGGCCCGCCATTCTGCAAGAGGATGCGAGGAGTCGTAACGGTGCTTGCCTGGAGCTAAGAGCACCAGCTGCCGGCGCCTGCAGGGGCGTCACACTCCGGCGGCGGCGGCGGTTCAGCGCATTGCTGGAAAAAATGCACACGTTTAGTGAACCTTCCACTTCCCAACGAACGCGCAGGAGCCGTAGTCACCACCGCTATGCAGGTGAAGGGTCACGCAAGAACGGCAAAAGCAAGCTACCGGTTAATTTATATCGACAACGGCACAAGCCGGATGTCGAGAACGGCAGCAAAAAGCTGGGATCGCCCTTCGATAAGTCAGAGGTCAGCGAGAGCACTGCCACTTGTTAAAGTACCGTGTGCTGAACCAGATCCATTTCAAATACTGATCAAGACATCCAAAAGACGGTAAATTTTATTTCTATCCGAATTTAAGCTGAATTCCCCTTTTCGGGCATTTTCAGAAAGTCTAATAGTTCCGGACCGCTAACGGGCCGCGCCGGCAGGGCTCAGTGGTTAAAGTGCCCGTCCCAACCAAGGTCAGGGTGAATATGCTACCAAGCCCAGGTACGTGAAGCGCCCGAATAGAGCTCAAGTTCTTTTAAGGTGCTAAACAAATGAATTAAATTTTCTTTACCGATAATTGAATGATCCACGGGTGTGATGGGGTGGCGAATTAGGGATCGCGGGGCGAAGCTGAATCCGAAACGGACCACTAGGCGGCCACTTGCCGTGCTCGTGTGGCCAGAGAAATGAGTAGGTGGGTGTAGAGAGTTCAGTGCTAGCCTGGCAGCGCAAGTGACAACCACGGTTGTGCGGATGAAATGGGCGGTAGGATTTAGCGGCCTCTTTAGAGAATCGTCGCGTTGCGATAGCAAATGCCGCGCGATTATAAACTTGCACTGGTGCAGCTCTCAGCTTAGCCGCGATGGGAGCCCATGCCTTAGCGGGTCGACTAGGGCGCCCAGTACAGACCCAGCTCCTGATCCACCTAGGTCAGGTTAGAATGGAGCTTTATGCAGGCGGTGCTGTTAGGAGACGGAGCGACTAATGTGCTTTTCTTAGCGGGTTTGACTAGGACACCTAGTACAGGCCCGGCTCCTGGTCTACCCGCTAAAGTTAGAATGAAGCCTGGTGCAGACGATGCGGTCAGGATGTGCACCGACTAATATGCTGAAGTAGAAATAGCAGCTACGCGCGAGGTCAGGAGTTTAAAGGAGAGAGAGTATAATGGGACGACTGATAGAGCTCGGGGGGGGGACAGCTTGGGTAGTCGATGCGAGACTACGCTTCGAGAGCACGAGAGACGAACCTATGGCGCCGAACAGCTAAGTGCAACTTAGGCTGGGCAGTTGTGTACTGCCGGCTACTCAGTTAGCTGCTCGTATCTTGGGGTGCTGTAGCGACCCGCCTTCAGGGTTGGGGCAATCGCTAGCGACACACGCATAGGATTATACGCTGGCTTCGAGAGTTCGTGCAGTTAACTCCGTTGGTCCGGAACGCGCTGCGAAAAGCGCTTGCGCCGGCGCGTAACCACTACTAACAGGCCCACAATAAACTGTCGCTTTCGGCGCCCTGTTGTGGCCGCTTGTGTTTTAACCGCACTGCAGCAGTGCATCACACAGTCCACCGGTAGAGAGTCGGGGACGGGCTTCTCTGCGAGGTTACAAACTGTTAGCATGGCCGCTGACTTTGAACAAAGAAGTGCCGCGATGAAAGCCGTAATAAGGCTGGGCTTATGAGCAGCACGCGATAATAATTATGTATGTAACACGATTTATGTATTACTTACGACCTGGCCTGTCAATACGGTGCCACTGAGTCTGCTTCTCCGCATATAGCTTCCGAAACGTTTCGAGCACTCGGTGGGTGCTACGTAGGAGAATTTTCTGTAGCAAACTCACAGCCTAAGCGGCTTTCTTTGCCCATACGGTGGCCCACAGACTTCGTCTCACGCAGCAAAGAGAAAGTGAAAAAGGGTATCTGAGTCAAGAAGGCAGTCGAGGAAGCGAGTAGGTGAGCCGTGATAACACACTATGTAAGGCGGATGCTTTTCACGACCTTGGTCCCGATGTCGTGGGTTCAAATCGTGCGGTGGGCGATCCTTTATCGCCACTGCGAGCGGCGGTGATAGCCGTAAAGGCTCTTCTGTCGGTATACAAAAGAGGCGGCTAAATCATCTAGTTTTTTCTTACTTTGTTTTTAGGACGTAAGTAGTGGCTCAGGACATCTCCGAATGTAACTCCACAAAGCAACAATAGCTATGCAGGTTTTACGGAGGTGACTTGTGCATATCCCGCTCAAAGCCGTAAGTGGCTTTCGATGTGCATTCAGTAGTCAACAAACAGTCGTCATCTCACGTAGCAAAGAGAAAGAAGCATGGCAGAGTCAGGAGAGCAGTTGAGGTAGGAAGTAGCAGCTCAGGACAGCTGAAAACGATGTGCCACAGTCGGCAGCAGGAGAGTAGATGTCGCTGCATGCGAACTGCGGAAGCGAAATCCACAGTCTAGTACCTGAGGAGCAAAAGCTTCCATCGCCAACGGCTCCTTTAAGCGTAGGGAATTGAACGACTAACTTACTGTCCACGGATGGCTTGAGGGCGGGCGCGAGGAGGTCAAGCTCGATGCAGCACCGTAGCTAGGTACGCAGGAGCCGAATCGTGCGGGCCCGAAACTGACCACCGAGTAGCTCCCTGAGACCGACGGCGACTGCCAGCCAGCGAGTGTCTCCATGCCGAACTGTGGCTGCGTTAAGCTTGTTAACGCGCCTGTCTGAAATCACCGGCGAATCGCCGGCTGTAATTCGCCGGCCGGCAATCGTTGGCGTTTTTGCCAATTCTGTCCTGCCATGAAGGCACTGGTTGGACAATGTCCATCTTTTCATCATTTTCGCTTGGCGTATTGAGATCTTTAGGTCTCGACACTTTGCACGCGTGGTGGGTGCCGCCGCCTGAGCGCCACAGTGGACGTAGCCGAGCCGAGCGAGGCTGCACTTGTATTTGCTAGATAGCGAGACTTTTCAGGCAACACCGTGTAGTAACACAGTTTTTGTCCCTGGGTAGCGAGCGTTATTTCCTAATTGATTATGCCTCTTGCGGTCTCGTTTAAACGGTTGCGCACCGTCCCTGATCATTGTACGAATGGGCTGTGACACTTCATGCGATATACGGTCGGGATGTGCTGCTAGTGATTGTTGCTACAAGGGCACTCGGTGGGCGAGAGGGGCGAAGAGAGTCGTGCTTCGCCCTGCTCCGTGTCTAGTAAAATAAACTGGCGGCGTGATCGTCAGCTGGCATTCTTCAGTTTTCGAGAACCAAACTACAAGCCATGTCTAGGGATGGAGTCGATGGCAGTGCTAGTCAAAGCCGCGAGCCACGATGGCAAAACAGACTTCGTCGAGTGGGTACGTCGACTTGATACCGTAGCCAAGCTTCGCAAAGTTAAAAATGACGACTTTATCGGACTCGTATTTGCCCTTACATTTGACCGGCTGTTTTTTCGCTCTGTGAAAGGCTGACGGACGGAGACAAAAGTGATTATGCGAAACACTCCGAGTTTTTGCCTGATACGTTAACATTTTGCTGTTCATAGGCTGTACGTCCAAGCCTCAGCTGACCATCATAACCCAGTGGTGCGACGGCTCGAGCCTGTACAAGCACCTTCACGTCGACTAGGTCACATTCGACGTGAATCAGATATTGAGCATCGCCCGGCAGACTGCCCAGGGCATCGAGTGAGCACTCACACTGTGCTTCAGCGGCCGCCCACGCACTGCCGCCGCCCACGCACAGCCGCCGCCGACCTCTGCCCAGCTGGCTCAAACTGTGTAGCTGACCACAGGCATTGGCGTAGCGCTCAGGCCACGTCTCAGTCTCGCTCTCCGTTGACAGCTATTTGCATGCCAAGAGTATCATTCATCGCGACCTCAAGTCAAACAACATTTTCCTGCACGACGACCTGACAGTCAGGATAGGTGACTTCGGCTTGGCCACCGTCAAGACCCGCTGGATGTACGATAAGTTTTCGAGCAGAAAACTTTTCGAGGTTAAGATGTCGGACGTCTACTCGGCCGACCTTGTTCGCTTGCCATCCATTGTCTGCGCTGTCCAGCCACAAGCGGAGGTACGTGCGTATCCCCGGAATCTTTGCTAGAATGTGCGTTTGTATCAGGCCTATCCGGTGTGGAAAGCGACAGCTTCGCGCAGCGTACTCGCATATCAAAGCTGTGTTCCCGTGCTGGTTGAGATGTCGAGGAATTTTTTTGTTGCCAAGTGAGGCCTGTCTCGCCGGTCATTTTGAGGATCGACGCGCCAGACCCGAGGCGACGCGGTGCAGCCTAGGCTGGATTCTCAAAGGCGGTACACCGACCAGCCTTTTCAAAGCAGGTCTCGAAAGCGACTCTGCTGTGTCTGAGGTAATCCGAATCACCTAGCTGCGGCGCGTGCCAACAAATTCTCGCGATCGGGGTGATCAAAAACGACTAAGGGAAAGCGTCAATACCTGAGCCAGCATTTCCCCTTGTCTTCGCCGAGGATACCTTTCATTGGTGTGATTTTGAATGGCAAGCGGGCTACCACACTGACTGTTAACGCACGGTGCTTGCAGCAGTGCGGGCCTCCTCGCGTGATCTGCAGCCTGCTTGGAAGGTTCTTGATGAACGGTGACCTCTCTCCGTGTACCTCTACATGTGAGGCCAGTTTGTCAATTAAAGGAGTACCCCTGGAGGTTAATTGCTTGGTGACCGATATAATTGCTGGCTGGGACGTCGTCCTTGGGATGAATGTCACAAGAGCACTAGGTGGCATCCAAATTGAACACGATGAAGGCTAAGTTGACTTTGGTAACGAGGCGCCCAAGACCGGAGGTATCCGTGATGAAAGAACCGGTGTGACTTGCCTTCGCGTTCCCCGGCCATCGATGTCTCGCTCGTTGCAAAGGTCGGCGATTCGAGCGAGCTTACAGTAACCGACAAAGAGTTCACTGCCGTATTCCACGTTGGAGCGTGGCACGTTCCCTGGAACTGGAAAGAAGGCCTACAGGCACCCTTACTGCAGAACGGCGTTCCCACTTTTTGAATTCCAGCTGAGGTAGAAGCAAAATACGAACGGGAAGTGAAGGACTGGATAAGGTGCGGTTGGCTTCAACCACTTGACGGGGAGTTCAGCGGGCTGATTCGCTTGGTGGCGGTAGTCCAAAGCAACAAAGGGCAAGTGAGGCCCGTTCTCGACTATCACGAGCTCAACCATAGCGTGTCGAGCCACACGGGTGAAGCGGACGTGTGCAGTGACAAACTTTGCGTGAAGCGACAAATGGGAGACAACGTAAGCATCGTGGACCTGCGTTAGGCATAGTTGCTGATTCGCGTAGACCCGTCATTGTGGAAGTACCAGGTGGTTGAGTGTCATAGCCGGTGGTACTGTCTGACTCGCCTGGGTTTCGCCTTAACGTTGCACCGAAGATAACGATTGCTCTTCTAAATAAATTTTTGTCCATGGACGAACGAGTCAAATCCAGCACTGATTCGTATGTAGAAGATATTGTTTTCGAACAATGATATGGTCTCAAACGACCGTGCAATCGAGCTGCTTCGCCAATAGGGTCTTGAAGCAAAATCACCCGAGAAGGTTTGAGGGTGGTCGACCCCTTGGCCTCCGCGTCGACAGGAAGCGCATTGAGCTCACACGGCGCCGAGATACTGTGAGATAATGGCTCCGTGCAGCCAGCGAACGCATTGCCAGCGGTCGGGACTGGGGCAGCAAGGTGCCCAGTGCGATTCTGGAAATTGCTTACGACATCAATCGTTGGGTGTTAGTTGCTGAGCCAGTCACTTTAGCATGGCAGGGGCCCAGGGTCATTAGTGGGAAACTGTGGTACAATGGGTGCAGCGTCGCCGTTGGAGTGTGTCTTGAGATCGACGTTAAAGTGTTTGAGAATGCCTCGTGGCTCCGAAAGCCAAAGGCTACCTCGCATATAAAGACCGCCGATCTAGAAGCTGCCATCAAAGGCCTTAACGTTGCCACTGTGTAGGGACTTCAGAAAGTTTAAATTTGTACTGATTCGACAATGGCTATCGGTTGGCTGAAGTCAATGATCGACGGGTATAAACCAGTGAGGACACGTGGCATGGGAGAGGCGGTAGTTCGACGACGACTGGGCCTTCTCTATGATGTTGTAACGGAATGCAGTATTGAGATTATTGTAAGCCCAGTAAAGTTGCGGGAGAGCAAAGCAGGCCAGCTGACGAGACTACCGCGAAAGTGGCTGAAGTTCACCACTTGCTGTCCTAGCGTTGTTACTCCTGAGGTCACTTCCGCGTCTCCCGAGATCAACCTCAACCAATTTTACAATCTGCACCACCTGGGCAATAGGACGCTATACTTGGCGAGGCTGTGCCACCTTACGAGGACATCCGCAGAACCAACGTAGAATGGATTGTCCGTCCTTGTCCGCATTGCAGATTAGTTAATGTGTCTCCAATTTCGTGGCATCGAGGCAGTCTTTAAGTCGCTGATCACTGGTCTAGTATTCTGCGATCGATTTCGCACACTACAACAACAAGAAATATTTGACGGTGGTGGACTGCGGGCCCAGAAGATGTATGCTATGGAGGCACATTCCAAGTGAAAAGGTTCATCTTCTGACGAGAGTGTTGGAACAAATCTTCCAAGAGAGAGATCCGCATGCACAGCTCCTGGTGGATAACACTGCTTCATCCCGGTCGGAGGCAGCTCGGCGCCTCTGCGAACGCTGAGCCCTTGAGACCGTTTACCGGTGTGCTGGATTGGTCCAGCGGTTAAGGTGCTTGCCCCGATCAAGGTCTGGCTGAGGTCGTGGGCTCAAGCCCTGAGGCATATTTGAAGCGCCTGAATAGAGATTAAATTCTCTTGGGGCGCTATACCAGTGAATTATTTAATGAAATAACCATAAGGCAACGACATGGTCCAAGGCATGCGTAGGACTATCGAGGCCATGGCCGCGAACACCTTTAGAGGGTGTTGGATATGGTGCATTGGTACAATTCGGCACCGAAAGAGGGGATAAAAGGCGAAACTGTGCTTCACGGGCAGTTATTCACGTATGAATGGCGGTGCCCACTCCAGCCGAAAAAGGCACAGCAATGCAACGCTCAATCTCCCTTCAACTACACGTCGGGTTTTTGGGAAACAACCCGGTGCACGGTGCACGACATAGTTGCCAGGAGGGACTGTAACCTCGGAGAATCACGGCCTCGGCATTGAGGTCAACAGAATCCGAAGACGTGTGGCGGACGTCAGGTTAGTACCGAAATCTGAGCCAGTAACACCTGTTCAGCTGCTAATACCATTCCAGATACGAGGCGGTGATGATCAGTACGACGGAGCAGAGGATCAGTACGACGGGGCAGATGAAATTGGCAGCCGCCAGCTTCGCATGCTGTCGGAACTGCAGTGCCCGCTTCGGTTCTCCGACTACGTCGTGGACTGATTTATAGATCAGCGGGGCACGTGGTTTCGTTTAAATGATGAAACTGCTGCTGATCGTTGTATGGGTTGGCTGTGGCACTCGATATGGTATGCGGTCGGGATGTGCTGTTAGTGATTGTTGAGACAGGGGCAGACGCAGGCACTCCGGTGGGTGATAGGGGCGAAGAGAGTCATGCTGCCTCCTGCTCCGTGCCTAGTGAAATAAACTGGTCGTGTGAGTCATCGGCTGGCGTTCTGTGATGTTCGCAAATCAAGCTAAACCTCAGAAGTACGTAACATGGTTAGTATTTTCCCTTTGTAGCAAATGTAAAGCACCTAGGAAGAGATTGAGTTCTCTGAGGACGCTTTATCAAGTGCATTATTATTAATATATAATATATATATATATATATATATAATATATAATTCATTTATATAGCGCCCCAAGAGAACCTAATCTATATTCAGGCGATTCACATATGCCTCGGGGCTCGAGCCCACGACCTCAGTCAGACCTTGGTCGGGGCGAGCTCCTTAACCGCTAGACCTATTATTTCACACCAACTTTGCTTGTGTGAGCTGGACAGTGATTGACTTGAAATTAATACCGCACCGGCTTGGCCCTGCGGTTTAGGTGCTTGCTCCGACCAAGGCCTGGCAGAGGTCGGTGGCTCGAGCCTCGTGGCATACGTGATGCGCCAGAATAGAGATTAAGTTCTCTTAGTGCAGTACACAAATGAGTTACATGCTATTTATCTATTTAAGCCATTTCCCATGAGACAATCGATAAGGTGGTGTCTTTTGGTTTACGTTTAGTTAACCCCAACTTTGTTTCCGCAACAAGGACAGTGATTAACTTGAAATTCAAAACCAGTTTATATTAGGATATACATACGTTTGCGTCTTTTGGTTAACATTTTATAAGGAGAGCAGCAAATGACTCAAAATAAATACGTATTTACTCAAGATTAACCCTCACGTTTTTGTAACATGGTCCTTAGTCACGACGTTCAAATTTCAGTGTATACCACGGTATCCGATTGTAACGCCCGTCTTGCTCCTCCGAGTAAGCTCCCATGTCCTCATTGATTTTTTCAAAACGAGCATCGAGAGATGAACTTTGAGTTATACGATTCCTCCCATTTTGGCACAGCTCTTAACGAGAGCCCGAACCAGGAGCCCATAGCGTTCAGCCTTGTGATTGCACTGAAAGCCGTGAGCCACTGCAAGGAAACTGCTCCAATCCGATGGCAATGCCTCATGCTCAGCTTGCTGGCGAATTCTTTCCACTCTTTTTTTATCTTCATTTGCGGTCCGATGAAGATACCAGCTTTGAGCTTAGCCTCCGGCTGCAGTGGGAAGAAAATGTCGGGGGGGGACTTCAAAGCTGTCGACTTGTGGTCTAGAGCAGTGTCAAATTCTTTGACGAGGTTTAACTTAATGTGCAGCTATGGAATTAGCACCGTCCGAGGGTCTACCAACTTCTTCATATTGATGTTTTTTTTCTCTGCATAGGGTTTGGTGCGATGTGGCCAGTCCATGTTGCGATAGCGCGCCTTGCTGTCAGACTATTCCGTAGGCACAGAAAACAAAGAAACTTTGTGAAACCGTCTCGGGGGCCCATCAGGAATGACTTTGAACTTTGAACTTTTAACTAACCTCCCAGCCTTAGTTGCCATACTTGAAGGCACTCTGCAATATCACAATATGTTGGTAAGGGCTTAGGCCACTTTAAGGTGCACAGAGTGAGAGACATGAAGAGATCTGCTAACGGTCCCGGTTTAGCTATTGCTGAACTCACTTTTAGTAGGCTTTATCCGCCTTAGTTACAGACGCTATACCCTCGAAGAGACAAACTGTATTATTCCAGATGCACAGCCTCTCTTACCGACTGAAGAAGCTGGAAAATATGGCAACGATCTCTTTGATATTTTACTTTGGGACTTTTCTCCAACAAGCTTCTTTCGCTGAGACTAGGTGTTAAAATATATATCTGCATTGTAGCTGGGTTTAGATCTCTAGACAGATCGTTGAGGTCTTTCTAATTGGGAAAGTGTGGCTATGTCTCCTCAACCGCATCTGTGAAGGAAGTTGTTATCTGGATCAACAATGTTTTTCTCGCTTGCAGACCTGCTACGCTCTTCTGAAGATGTCTGATCTTTCTCCGAAGGGTGACGATGTAGGCTTCAAAGCAGTGAGCTACTGAGGCGACATGCGTGGACCCATGATGTGCCGTGCCCACTTGCCAGCTCGATATTTGAAAGGGTGGTCCATCGTATGGAAGTAGCAGTCGCTTTAGTAGTTGCTCTGTAGGCGCCAAATTCGTATCCAAATTCTTAATTCAATTTCAAATTCTTAATTCTTATGGTAGGAAACTGCAGAGCTCTTTTTCCTTCCTTTTACCTGACTGTAAACACACCAGAGTTTTTTAAATTAAAAAAACCATCTCACTCAGTACCTAATGCTTTGCAAGAGCTTCTATCTAGTAAGCAGCAAGTGTTCACGTTACCTTTAAGAGTTCTCTTGTAATTTCTGTGCATACAGTTAGATGCGCGAGACTTGTCTGAATCATCGGCAGGCATGCCGGAGGAGTATGCTTCCTAGTCTTCGTATATCTGATGTAGTATTACAGTGGCTCCGGTGGCGGCGGCAGCAGTTCTAGTCCGAGTCTCACGGAGACATGGCGCAGACGTGAGCGGCAGACTAGATTCTATATTCCTCTCAAAGCGTACATACATGAGAGGTCAATGAATCACAGCAGACGTCAAGGAATGTAGCATACGTTAGTGGCCTGACGCTGCGCTGCGTCGACGGCTTAACTACTGGCCACAGGCAGGTGAGGATTAGGCCGCTCTTTGTGAGAATGACGTAACTATTAGCTGCAGGTGATGCATACATTAGTGTCAGGGCGCTTCGCCAATTACAGCAGCAGAAGCCGCAGCCTCGCGCACAGCACTGAGCGGAAGCCTTCGCGCGGTACCTTTCGCTCTTGTGCCGATCAACTGTCCACAAACGTAGAAAAATTGGACCTGCTGTTCAAGCAGACCGTTCGTGCCGAGTCACTCGCACGGAGTGGCTGCTGTTCGCTATTTTCTTACTCTGCAATAGCACAGACCAACAAAAGCTCGTTTAAGGCACTTTTACCGTTGTATTTATACGGATACTACTCTGTAGTGTTGTTTTGCATAATCCTCGATAATTCGGCCATTGCGGCACACGGCGAGCTGAATGCGAAAACCTGATGTCAGTACCGTTCCCGAGAGCTTAGACCTAGAGAGCCAAGACCAGAGAGTTTCAAAATACCATTGTCCAGCCCACGGAAGCGAAATTGCTGCGGAAAATAGCCATGCTCTGTTCTAACTAGAAATTAGCGATTAGGGAAACACGCTATTTACCCAAGAACAAATTGTTTAAATCTGTTGGATAGTGTGATCTGCATTCCAAATGGTTCTGGTGCAGGCAGCAGCGGCGGCAGAAGTAAATTACAGACATGAAATCGAGATCCAGCCGTCTGTTCTCCGCGTGCACCTATACAGAAATTTGTGCATGCTAAATTGGTTACATTATGCAAGTACTCGAGATTGATAGTGATAATGGTTCAATAATTGTAAGAATTAGGAACCGGATATTTCTTAATCTGCTGTTGAGACCGTATTAGCTGTAGGTACATCTGCCGCGATTGTCATTGGGTTGTACTTATTTTTTGATAATAATAATAATATATTTTTAAAGCGCCCTCGGAGAAACTTAATCGCTTTCTAGGCACATTACAGATGCTATAAAGAAAGCACGATCAAATGGTTAACTGGCAGCATGCATAATATGGCTCGCGATTATTGTACTTCATTGCTCGGCCTGCACGGTTGCAGTCTCCGTGGCTTTAGTGAAATAGTCTTTTCTCTCCACTAACGGCACGGTTTGGCAGCACGAAGGTATTCGCGCTCCGCTGTGCCCTACTGCTACCGTAGGCGTACCGGAGTTTGTTGGCGTAGCTGACTCCACGGCCGTGCTTCGAGGCGCTAGCTCTCCACCGTTATTGCCTCGGCCGCCAGTGTCCAAGGACTAACGCTGCTACCCTCGCCAGGTTTCTGCCAAATGATGTAAAGACGAAAGGGGACTCCATTTGGATATTGGAAACTCCGTATGTGCAAAGGCCCTACCGGGATTCTGCCAAGAGTCCTCGCCTTGACCTTGCCTGGGCGACCAACCGCAGGAAGGCTGAACAGACATTTCAAGTGGCGAGCCTTCCTCCACGCCTTTTCCGGGTCGTTTCGAGGACAGGTCCTCTGGGCCTCTGGTCTCCGGCTCGGTCGGATTGCTGAGATTTTTTCGGGTTGCATATGCACCGATGCACCGGGCAGCACGCACGCCCTATGCATTGCTTTAACTACTCACCGTCACTGCGAGTGTCGAGGCTGAGCATAGCCTCAAGAAATTGCGTCCCAAGCGCAATAGAGCGACACGCTAGTGAAATTAGTGCGGGCAGCGGCGGAGCCAGAGTTTTTCATCTGGCTGGCAAGATCTGCAATATTTTACCAGGGGGGCGGGGGCTAGACGCGCCAAGTGCTCAGTCAGTGATGCGGGGCTAGACGGCGAAATATTGATGAAAAATACGTACAGAGCAAAATCATAATGTTTCTACTGCGGGAGTTCGGCACTTGCTCACGAGTGAATTTAATACGTAATTTCGTCGTTGGCGACGGTCTGGGGCCTAGAAATAGGAGGCGGCTCGGCTCGGGTCGCTGCCGCCCGGGGGGGGGGGCCGCTAGATATAGGGTGGGCGGGGCGGGGGGGGGGGGAAGGCAAGTACCCGCACTGCCCCCATTGGCTCCGCTCCCCAGGCTGCCGGCTCGAATTCTGCCGCAGATGAAAATGTGTTACAGCTCCTTTTAATCCACCCGCCGAGCTTCGAGTAATGTAGACTTTAAATTACCACTCATTCTCTGCCACTTCTCTGAAGCAGCCAATAGCAGCTTTCCGCCGCCGACAATTAACTGAAAGCTCTCGTTGCTTTGGTTTGGCCTTGGCATTGTTGCAAACTCGGTGTGCGACTTCCACGCGGGGCAGAACTAGGACGCAAACGCAGCGCTCGTAACTCTGCTCGTCTCAGCCGACGCGCGACGACTGCTGGCGACGCCGGGTGAAACGCGTAGCACCCCTAGCGACTCTCCTATGCACGCAGGTCCGCCGACGGAACGCAGGAACGCGGCGCGGCGATGAAGAGCGCTCCTTGACCTTAACCTTGACATTTTAAGTCCTTACCCGTAATGGTACACGAGTCTATTTGACAGCAGCGGAGGGTAACAGGCGTAGGAGATCGGCAATGGCGTTCAGCGACAGCTCCGCGGCCTAGATCTCAATCGGCTCAAATGACAACGCCGAGTCCGGAATCGCGACTGTCCGCCTATCTCATTGCGCTGGCTTTTATGCCGCCTCGGCAGTAGACTATCGCGCAATTGCATAATTGCGAACGGTGAATACCAGTCACGATCTAGCTGATTCAGTTCGCCGCCGTTTCAGGGGTAAGGTTCTCGCTTTCGAAGGCCAAGGTCGTAGGCTCAAGCCCTGCGGCATACGTTAAGTGTCAGGATGGAGGTTAATTTCTCTCAGGGTATTATCCTAAGGAAGTAGTTTACCTTTATTGCCAGCCATTTTCGCGGCTGGCGGAAGGCGCTGCGGCAGGGGCGCTCGGTCGGCTGCGATCATTTGCTGCTTTCGTTAAGCCAGACTCCCCCTCTATGCCATGCGGTCCCGCGGTTTTAGATCCTGCAGTTTCGCCCGTCTTTCAGCGCTCAAGGCGCAGAGAGCAACTGCTGAGGCCGCCGCGCGTAGCGTCGACTGAGCCCAGCTAGGTAGCTTACGGGTCGACGTCGTGGGTTCGAATCCTGCAGCGGGCGATTTCATATCGCCGCTGCAAGCAGAGGTGGTACCGTAAAGGCTCTTCAGTCGCTATACGAAAGGGGGCCGTTAAATCAGCTAGTGGTTTCTTTTTCTTCCTCCTACCCACACGGCGGCTACCGCCGGTCGGAAGTGACGTCAACGCAAGCTCGAACCCGAGCTGGACGCGTCGCCGCCTCGCCTCCCTTGTTCGGCGACGCCCGAGGCGCCAGGTGACAGCGATTGGACGGCACTCGCCGCCGGCCGGAGCGGGGAGCAACTCGCAGACGGCGGTTTCGTTCAGCGCCAATCATCGATCGCCAGCTTTCGACTGAGCGCACACCGAGAGCTTAGAGCATTGAGCGTCAAGTGAGGCGAGCATCTAAAAGGATCGCCGCCGCGGCGGCCGCCGAGGCGACCGCTTCGCTCTCCTAGCCGAGTGCGCCAGGTCTAGCGACTCCCATCATTATGAGTGGCCGCCCCTCGTCACACATCGCTCGATCGGCCGGCAATCGCGTCGCCTCGCGAGCGCAGACCACGATTCAGAGCGAATAGCTGGCGGGCGGGCGGCCAGCCCGGCCGCCGGCGGCGGCGGCGGACGCCTCGCGGCCCCGGCGGCGGCGGCGGCTGCTACGCTACGATCAGCTCGCGTGCCGCCGCCGCCTTTTTAACGCCGGCCAATTTACCCAATGGAGCGCTGTGTACATTACACAAGCGGCGTGCTTGCAAACAAGCGCGGCGAACAAAGACGGCGGCAGATGGGCCTCACGGGCGGGCGCGGGCGCGCTCGAGGCTTCGACCGGCAGCAGCGGGCGCCTTCCTGCAGGCCGTTTGTCGATAGAGAAGAGAGGGGGCGAAGAGAGCGCCTGCGGTACCGCCAGGTCGGAGACCTCGCCGACCGGAGACCTGGGCCGCGGCCCGGCGGCAGCGGCCCGGCGGGCCACGGGTCAGGTCAGTGCCGAGCGGCGGCGCTCTCGCGAGCGGGACTGCTTGAGCGGCCGGCGCGCGGTCGCGCTCAACGCCCGGCGCTGGCTGCGCAGCAACGCGGCCGCGTCGGCTCGACCGACCGCCGTCGCCGCTGCGCACATTCAAATGGCCGGCTAGCTTCGGCCGGCGCGGGCCGCGGCGTGCAGCAGCTGCACTTCCACCGCCGCCGTCCTGCGGCCCCCGCGCGGCCACCGCGGCCGGCCTCTCCCACGAGCAAGAGAATGTGCGCAGCAGAACCGCCGGCCGGAGCGGTAGGGCGTCGGACGTCCCGAAGGGATGCGTGGCACCGGAGCGTCGCTCTCGGGATTTGAACATATATAATAGAATAATATATAATACAATACACATACAATGGAATAGCGTCCGAACAAGAGTCCGCTCGCGATACCGACTTACGCATTCCGACCGGTGAATGCGACGACGACGACGCGTCGTCGTCGTCGCATTCTCCGGTCAATGAGCTGCGGTTGCTCGGGCCGTCGCGAGATGACAGACGCTAAAGAAACAAACATTCGAGGGACAATCGAACGCGGCTCGGGAGAATGTCTTGCGTCGTCTGCCACCGACGGTTAATTGAAGGTGGGGGTGGGTGAGTGAGACGCCGGGCCGTAGCTCGTGCCGCACAAAAGCGGAAGTCCCAGCGAGATAATCTCGGAAGCGGCGCCGTCGCGTCACTGAGGCACCCCTTCGCCAGTTCGGCCGTTAGCTCGAAGAGCTGAGGCGACCGCACACTACGTTGCTGCGAGGAATTAGTCAAGGCGGCAGCCCAGAAGGTAAGGTGCTCGCTCTTCGCGACCGAGGTCGTGGGTTCGAATCCCGCAGTGAGCGATCCTCCATTGCAAGCTGCAAGAGGTGGTGAAAGCCGTCAAGGCTCTTCTGCAGCTATACAAATGAGGGTGCTAAATCAGCTAATCTTTATTTATTCTTATAGGGGTAGGGCTGAACCTTATGCCTTATAAGGCCGAGCTGGCTGACCCAGTGGTTAAGGTGCTCGCCCCGACTAAGGTCTGGCCGAGGTCTCGGGCTAGAGCCCCGTGGCATATTCAAAGCGCCTGAATAGAGATTAAGCTCTCTAAGGACGCTATACAAATGAATTGAATATATAACAAATATAACAGTAAAAAAAGAATGAATATATATATATAAATATATATATATATATATATATATATATATATATATATATATATATATAAGACTATGTCGCATGTAGAGCATTAGGAAAATTCTACTGCATTCTATCTACGACTAGCCCGAGAAGTAAGCAATTTCTTCACCGACTGACAGTAACAGCTGGACTAAAGATCACTGGGCTCACAATTGTAGAAACATATGCAGTCACAAAGAATTGCATCAATACGCAATAAGTTACGCTCATGATTAGATCTGTCTTGGCTTTAAAAATGCACAACAAGTAGTGAGTTCTTAAATATCTATTTCTTATTTGCTGGGTCAAGACAAATTTGAGGGCTCCTCGTTTACTTTCAATTTAGTCTAGGGATTCGTTGTCGGTTGATGAAAGTGCAGCCAGTGAGTGTGCAGGTTCCCGTCGCAGTCGGAAACGCTGTGCAACAGCTTGTAAGTATCCACCGCCCCTTGCACGATCTGCTTCAGACCTAATGAGCTCATGGCTGAAGCTCACGGCAGTGGCTGACAGCACCCGTGGTGCCACTGACTACTGCCACTACGGTCGTCCCAGCCTGCTTCCTAATGCCAGGCTGCTGGCGTGCTGCTGCTGAAGGCGAGAAAGCGTTCGACTGCCTCTCTTTGCTCTGCTCCATTTGCTGACCCTCCTTCACCGTCATTCGCTGAAGCCAGTGTTTTCCTGCCTGCCTGCTACTATATTCACGTGACTACTTATACCCCAACTCTTAGGAGGGGAACGGAAATTGTCTACTCCTCATTGTGTCTCTCTGTACGTCTGTCTGTCTCTGCCTATCTGTCTGTCTGTCTCTTTCTGTCTCTATTTGTCAGTCTGTATGCCTGTCTCTCTCTCTCTCTCTCTCTCTCTCTCTCTCTCTCTCTCTCTCTCTCTCTCTCTCTCTCCCTCTTTCTCTCTCTCTCTTTCTCTCTCTGTGTCTCTGTCTCTCTCTCTCTCTCTCTCTCTCTCTCTCTCTCTCTCTCTCTCTCTCTCTCTCTCTCTCTCTCTCTCTCTCTCTCTCTCTCTCTCTCTGTCTGTCTGTCTGTCTGTCTTACCCCTCTTTGTCTCTCTCTCTCTCTCTCTCTCTCTCTCTCTCTCTCTCTCTCTCTCTCTCTCTCTCTCTAGCTCTCTCCTGGGAAAGAGGAAGGGTTTGGTCTTTTGAGTGGATTACGTACGTTGTAATGTAATGTAATGTATCTCCGTCTGTTACTTCACAAAGCCACAAAGACTATTTGGGTGTTACGCAGGAGAGTTTTGTATAGCACACTCATAGCTAAGCGGCTTTCGGTACGCATTCGGTAGCCAACAGACTTCATATCATGCAACAAAGAGAAAGTGAGAAGCATAGCAGAATCAGGTGAGCAGTTGAGGTAGTGAGTAGCAGGGAAGTAGCAGCTCAGGACCGCTGAAAAGGATGAGCCATAGTCAGCAGCAGCAGAGCAGTTATCGTTTCGTAAGAATCATGGAAGCGAGTTCCACTGTCTAGGACCTAAGTCGGCATGTGAAGGCTTCTGCAACTAGCAGACTGCTCAATACCAAACGGAGCGCAAAGCTGCCTATCTACGTGAGAGTGGCAAAGAATTGAGATCGGTCTGCCGCTTGTTTCGGAAAGCCCAAACTTGTTAGCTGCCTGCCTGACAAGGACTTCCTTATACAGCAGATCCTGTCGCCGATTCGCCAGCAATTGCAAATATTGCAAACAACAAGCTTGCAGCCTGATTCTTATAGAAGATGCCAATCTTAGAGTGCAAATCTTACTGATACGAATGTCGGATTGCAGGCAGCATTGCTGGGCCGGTGACGCAGTCGGCGGACGGACGATCGACCCCGTCCTCGTCGGTTGCTGCTGGTCGGTCACCATGGTGGACACGTTAGGCGCAGATGCCGCTACCGAGTACAGCCACAACGGCGACTGCGGCAGCTATTCTCCTCCACCTGTGCGAAGGTCGAAGCGGTATGAAGAAGTCTTGCTCAAGCAGCTAAGAAAATCGAGCAGGCAGCTCTGCCTGGAGACAGCCTATGCATGCGACAGGTATAGCTCATCACTCACCCGGAGTCCCAGCTGCAGCAGCCATCAGTCCCTTCTGTACGCTGCTGCAGTGCCCGATTTCAACGAATCCGGCTTCGGATCATCGGTGCCTATGTACATGTTGCGGCAATAGGCTGCGATCCTTAAGTCGGCTCACTGACTGTAACACGCGTTTGCTTTTGTAAAAAGGGAAGAGATTGCAAGAGGTAGAATTTTTAGTCTTAAAGAAAGTTTCTGAAGTAGAGTCGGTAGGTTTAATAGTCGTGATCAGCTAAGCAGAGCCATTCGGAAGTGCTCACCGACTGCGTTACTGCGGATTGGGCATGCATAACAGGCCGCAGCCATAATGAAATGGTGACTATTGTGAGACACGTGAAGGCATCCTTAGGTAAATTCCAACCAGTAGTGACTGTGCATACTGTGCACAGTCACTCATGCATGGTCTAGTGGGCTAGATGGGAAATGCCAGAACCGGAAGCCACTGAAAAATTGTATTCTCACTGACCGAGACTGGCTTGCTGAGAAAGCGGTAAGCAGGCAGCACTACATAGATATGCACTGCTCTGAGCTGACACGACACGAGGATGCGAGACGACTGGCGACTGCTGCTCTGCACCTAGACGCCGAGTAGCAGCAGTGGTGCATGCATGCATGCTAGGCTCTCGAATCTGAATGCATCGTGGCAAAGCCTCTGATGGCCATCGTGATGGCCATCGCATCCGAAAGCACTCACTTCGTCCGAGTTCTCCTCTAGCTGAAGTCGTACCCACATCCTTCGAAGTCTTGACCTATCGCTGCCTTGACCAGCTACTGCTTGGACTCCCACCTCTCACGAAGCCATCTGTTGAGGGTGTGCGACGTGACACCGCCCACATGTGTAAATATGTCCCCAGGCGAGGCCAGGCATCATTTGCTCGAAAAAACTGCGAATGTGCTCATTAGGCTAGCAATGTGCCCAGGCAGTAAATACCTGACGGCTTCCGGCGACAGTCTTCCTGGGCCGTCAGCTGCTGCCTGCTTGATGATGTTGGACTCGAGAGCGGTTTTCGCAGGAAGATTTGAAATAGTCAGTCGGCTTGTGCACAGTGGCATCGGCACAGTTGCTTGCTTGGATGTAATTTGCGCCGGATCCGGCAAGCGTCCAACGTAGCCATTCGATGACCATGTGAAGGAATTCAAGAAAAATGTGGCCCCACAAACAGCAGTCAAGACTGGCGTTCCCTGCTGGTCGTTCGGGCAGAGGTGATTTTACTGATCAGATGGATCGCCACTGACCGCTGCCAGTAGCAAGGACATCCACAGCCTTGCCCCTCTCTCACTCTCTCTCTCTCTCTCTCTCTCTCTCTCTCTCTCTCTCTCTCTCTCTCTCTGTTGCTGCCACCGCCTGTGCAGCCCAGGAAGGAGCCGTACTCTGTGCTATCATCTGCAGGCACAGCGTCCACTACCAGTCCTCGCTAGAGCTGACTCTACAGAGGCATGACGGTAGCATCGGCGAGGCGATTGCTGCGACTGGTGCAGGCCAACGGCTGCAGCTTCGGCAGCAGCAGCGATCGTCTACTGAGCCTGAAGGTAGCGAAAGTGGCACCTTCCGCTCGACATCCCGCGACCCGGGCGCTTACTGCAAGGACGATGCAAGGACGGTTCAGCACAATGGCAGCCAAGCAGACTCTGCAAATGCTGCTACAGCTGTCGTCTTGCTGCCAAGCCCAGCAGTAAGTGCAGCAGCTGCTGCTGCTGCTGCACGAGCACGAAGCTCCCCTCTCTCTCTCTCTCTCTCTCTCTCTCTCTCTCCCTCTCTCTCTCTCTCTCTCTCTCTCTCTCTCTCTCTCTCTCTCTCCCCCCCCCTCCCTCTCTCCCTCCCTCTCCCTCTCTCTCTCTCTCTCTCTCTCTCTCTCTCTCTCTCTCTCTCTCTCTCTCTCTCTCTCTCTCTCTCTCTCTCTCTCTCTCTCTCTCTCTCTCTCTCTCTCTCTCTCTCTCTCTCTCTCTCTCTCTCTCTCTCTGTCTATGCCAGTCTGGCCACGTGACTTGTGTGTCACAATACGTGTGCTCATTTCTGGCCAGTTTCAAGCTGGGCATACTGCTGAAGAAACAATTCCTTGGCAGCTTAGAGGCATCTCGCGGCTCGATGTGCTCATCGATTAGGGGCAAGTCGGCACTGCATCACAAACCAGGTCCCTGAAGATGGCCTCTACGATATGTCTTCTCTGCGAAAAGCCATCAGAAATTGCTTGCATCTTTTTTCAGTGTGAAACTAATAACGATTCTCCAGGGTGGGAAAATAGTATGCGCATGCTTAACCTCAACCGACAGTGATAGTAATGATGATAATAGTAATAATAATAATACGAAATTATTTGTAGAGCAAGCTAAGAATTATAGATCTTTTGTAAGGCACTTTGCGAATGCTGGACAGAAAGCAAATGACAGTTCGGCAGAATAGACTGCGGTAGTAGCTTGAGAGTCGCCACCTCACGCCTGCCTCAACTCTTACTGTGGCTCACTTGCAGACTCTAGCGTTAAGTTGCTCTTCTGGTCATTCGGGAATTTTTTTTTTCGTTTTGGAAGCAGATACAGACATTTCGAAAGGTAGAGCTATCCTCCTCCTCCCCCCCCCCGTGGGTTTGTGCTTCTCTGTCGTAAAAGGATGAAGGGTGCTGCTGTCACTGTTCACTTGGCAGAGCACCCGGCACTCTCTAGCCACGGTTCGCTCCGATGTTGCGCATCTGAACCATTGTCTTTGAATTGTCAGCCCCTAAACGCCCCAGAGGGTCACTGTTTGCAGTGCTAGAAGGAGAGTCGATTACGGATGTGTCCTCAGGATTTGCCCTCGGAAGTAAAACTCATATATATGTATATATATGTATGTATATACACACACACATATATATATACATATACATACATACATATATATATATATATACATATACATACATATATATATATAAATACCTACATATATACACATGTTAGATATATTAGCTGATTTATCAGCCTCATTTGTATATAGCAGCAGAAGGGCCTCGGCGACTATCACCCCCCTGATTGCAGTTGACAATAAAGGATTCGAATCCACGATCACGGATGTGAGGATCGAGCACCTTACCTCCTGGGCTATCCTGCCTTGTAATCCATGCATAGAAGCAGACAGGTATCTAAGCCTGTCACTCAAAACAAATCAAAACAAAACAAAACCAAACAAAAAACAAAACAAAATACAAATGATTTTCTTTCGCGGTTGCATGGTTTCTTTTTTCGCGTACTGAGTTGCCTGGAATGCGTACTAAGCTCCTGTCCTAAACGAGTGGCTTCAATGAAGATTAATGCCTTCTGTTTTAAAATTGGCTGTTGTTCCTTTCGCTTCAAATGCCTTAGTCAGCTTGTTTTACGAAGCTGCTCATGTGATGTGGGGTGTGGTAGGGAATCTGAGGTAACACATTAGCTTTATCTCGTATCTTCAAAGAAGTGTGGTAAATTCCGAGACCTTTTATTTCCTTCCCAGGGTGATCTCGATAACGTGGAAATGCTGATGGTTACAAGCAGTGCATTCTTACTACGGTGATCAGATGTGGCTATTAATTTTCTTCAAAAAGCCAACTATATTTGTAGTCTTGCTAAAGAGGTAAATCGTTTTAGAGGCGTTTCTAAAGGGGCTTGCTGAGCTGCTGCTCAACAGTGAGCAGCAGCTCCAGGCTGTTAGGTCCAAAAAGTAAGGAGACAAAATTTTAGAGCATGAATGAGGCTTGGTGAGAGCTAAACTAAAATTTTAAGTGAACAGTTAAACAAAAGTAAGAGTAAGTTTTAATGGGTCTAAGCAACCTTTCCGAGTGAATTTCTGGGTGAAGCCCTTGACCTTGTTCCACTTCCCACAATGTCAAGGTTCATCCTCTCAGCACCGAAACTCCGACATTGCTTTTACTCGATGTTAGCAAATCCTTAATGCAATGCATGCCCTTATTTGATGATGCATGCAATTTGCAATCGGCCTCCAATCCACAGCAATACCTGGCATGACATCAGGAGTCATGACCTCCATCTAGTACCTAAACCTGCAAATTCTTACGAGGCTGAGCGCATTTCCAACACATGCTCTGTCCGGTGCTAGCAGGGACTTCCATACGTGCTCCCCTCATACCATCGTTGGAAAGCATCGGCTCACAGTCGGTGCTTCATTTCGACCGCCACTCTCAACCATAGTGGACCACTAGCTGGCTGGAACTTTCAGCCGGTGCCACCGACCGCCAACCAACGTAACTGAAATCTTTGAATGCAGATTGGCCAGATGCCGGCGACCACCTCAGTAAAGAGGAGCGGCGATCCTTCTGGTCGCGGGTCTGCACCGAGCTGCAGCAGCCAGCAGATCAGCAGGGAACGCGATGAGCAATTGACGGCTGACAGCAGCAGCTGCAGCTGTGCAGCAGCAGCAGCAGCAGCAGCAGGCGAGCCAAGAACTATCCAAGGACGTTCACATCCAATGGGCTTCTATGGTGCCTCGAGGAGGCCAAAAACCGCCGAGATCAACTTCCACAACGTGGAGCTTTTCGGCCTAACATCAAGCAGTGATATGCCGGCTCATATCTCTGGGCAGATAAGCTTGCACAAAGATCAACTTCCTAGGCCGAAGATGCCAGCCGTGAATGATGCAAACGATGCGTGCCTGCTGCATACACCTTGTGCTCCTACAGCTGACGAAGCAGCGGTGGCAGGGTCATTCAGCCATCTGCAGGTTTGTTTTGGATGTGCGCACTCTCAATCTAACTTTGCCAAAAAAGTGTATTCAGTTTAAACTCTTGGTAGCATGTGTTGTGAATTTGTAGCAACAACGGTGAGCCTCTTATGCATAATTATGGGGGTATGTTGGCTAGCTGGGCATGCCGTACTGTAGTCATTCCTGCTAAGTGAAGACTGCTCTTCTATTTGCTTTCTAACCCGGGAGGAAAGGGAGATTGACTGTAGTCCCTTTTGTTTAGTGCATGTGATTGGCTGCGCATCATTTTCGTCAGCTGGTGCTCAAGAAGCGAGCTGGTTTGGTCCAAGAGGTAAGGTGCTCGCCCCGACCAAGGTCTGGCTTAGGTCGTGGGCTCGAGCCCCGAGGCATATGTGAGGCGCCCGAATAGAGATTAAGCTCTCTTGGGGACGCTATACACATGAATTATATTATATTAACTAATGCATTCTCTTTTTTAAAGAGGAAGAAACAGCCGAAGTGGCACCGTTCCTTTGAAAGGCTTAGTGTTTTAAGATTTTTCACTTAAACACAGGCCGGGATCGTGGTTTCAGCAAACTACCACTCGCAGAAAGTGTTACCAAAAAACCCCTCTGGATAGAATTAAAGTTTTAAAATTATTAAATCCGTAGTCAGGTTTATTTCCACAAAACAAAATGCTCCTGCAGACACGAGCCCTTTAATTATGTATGGAATCCTACTTTCAATCGAACCACTGCCAATTAGTAAATGGAATCTCGTTGGTGTGCTGGTGCACCGAATGACAAAGCTTTGTCTTAATGCGTTTCAGAGGACTAGGGGGTCTATCTATCTCTCTCTCTCTCTCTCTCTCTCTCTCTCTCTCTCTCTCTCTCTCTTTCTCTCTCTCTCTCTCTCTCTCTCATACACATACAAGCAGCCTCTGATGCCATCGAGTGAATACACACCTAGGAATAGTTTTGCCCACAAGCGATAGTTTCCTGGAGCCTGTTTGATCCGGTTGGAAATTAGTTGGTCCATCTACCGTGGCTGAGGTGCCAGATTTTGCATCAGCAAATCAAAGTCCAGTTGCCAAAGTTGTCTAGATCCGATGCCGACTCCGGTGGCTTATCTTTCCAGACCACCAATAGCATTCGGGCTGAGCTGCAGCTGCCGTCTAAACACTATTCAATCCATTACTATACTTGCATTTAAGGTACAAGCACGTGTCGTGCTCCGCTTTACATGATGCCTCGCGCCGGTGAGCCGAGACAATGAAAAAGAAACCGGCTAGTCTTATTGACTGAACCAACGTCCTTACTAAGCACTTCCTTTCCTGTCACCATGATCAGCAGGGTGACACTGGCCAGCATAATTGGCAGCCGATGCAGGTCTTCTCCGATATGATTGCTAAGAGGTGGCAAACGAGCTGTTGGACCCTAGGCTTAACGTGGTAGGAAGTCAGCTGCAATCTGCAGCCCTTTGCCAGTGCAGGGAACAAGGCGACCGGTGAACACGACAAAGGCGATGCAGCCTGTGCAAATCTGCGCTGCACTGTCAGCCAATGTCGACTGAGCAGTTGGTCCATTCAATTTGACATTAGTATGCAGAAGCTGAAATGTCTCACATGCTCTTCACAGCATTTGCTTTGTCCTTGTGAATTGTCGTGCAAATGCTTACGCCGCGTGCTGACTCCGTTATCCGGCCAAGTTATCCCAAGCAATTGGCATGCTTCGTTTACAACAGATGTAAAGTGCCTTTCAAGAGATTGAGTTATCTTAGGGTGCTGTGCAAATGCAATATTATTATTAGATTGAAGATGAACGCGAGTCTCTCACCAACGAAAGAGAACCCCACATGACCGAAGTCCTCAGACACCACACCAAGCCTGACGGCCATTCTCCGGCAGAAGCAGACAGATCAGACGAGCAGACGAGTGGTGACGAGTCAGCAGCTTGGCAGGGAAGACGTGGCGATGAGAAGGATGGCTCTGACAGCGGAACCGGAATCGAAGCATATCACCCTGACAACCCAAGCGTATTGCGGAAGAAAATAGGTTAGTGACTTCCTGCCGAAGCTACTTCTGCTGCCAAACCATCACTGTCAATAATAACCTAAGAAAGTCTGGACAACTGGCCGGCCAAATCAGAATACATGTGGAGAATACCTCTGAGTATTAAAGTGCTGAAATAAGCAACAGCTTGAGGTTTTGACAGCGACAGAAAGTAAAAGACAGTTTCCTAAACCTTATATACCGCATATAATATAGTAATGGGAAGCTGCAGGCAACTATGATTATTTGATTAATTATCCTATTTTGTAAGCATATAGTTTTCAATGAGTAGTCTAAGCGAAAAATATCGTTATTTAATTTGCTGATCGTAGGCTGCATTAGGTACACTACGAGCATTTTCTTGCCACCCTCTAGGTTCATCACCACCAATGTAGTCTGGCAGCCTGTAGGATTTAAGCGACGCATGTAAGTGCTGTGTACGCATCGAGCGCTCCTTCGAGTGCAGCAAAGCCAAGATTCGGCTAGCGAGACCGTACCTCCGGCTAGCGAGACCGTACTTGCCTCGAGCGTTCACGGCATTTTACCAGTTTGCCTGTGCTTGCTCTTACCTCGCCGGACAGACTGAACAAGTAGCAGCCGGAAAGCTATAAAAACGTAGCGGTGAGTTAAATCTGAAGTGAGTCGAAGCATACGGCCGCTGCTAGCGGGCCGATTGGACAAGAGCCTATAAGAGCTGCCGGCCAATGTTGAATAATGGAAAGAAATGAGGATGCGGGCGAGATGGGCTTGTTTGTGGATTGTAGGCTGTATTAAGATTTTTCCGATGCAGAGCCGCCAATCCTTGTCGGCTATGCGGTTCATTTAGGCTGGATGTATGCATCTATAAGCTAGAGTGAGTGAATGAGACAGCGACGAAAGTCTAGGACAGAGGGTGATCAGACAGAGATCTGAGATGGACACTAGGAATTATCCGATTGGCATCATCAATCAAGCGGCACGTTTAAGTGAATAGACGCAGTTTCGCTCGAGCCATTGCGATTGCAGCAATGTAGCAAGGAAAAATGCACGCAATGAGTGTCGCTGGGAGAGCGATTTTTCCAACGTGGCGTGCCTAACAACGTTGCCTTAGACTTACAAATACACTGCCAGATTAAGCCTTGTCCAATTTAGGCTTGTGTGATATGTGTATCGATATAAATCTCTATCAAATATGTTCTCTATTGATACTTTTCCTTTTCTGCCCGCATGAATTACATATAACGAGATTTAGTTCTCGCACGGGACTCTATATACAAATGCTTAAGGATAATTAGTTTTGCATCGCGTGCGTGTTTATAAAGTTCCATAAATATTGGTCGAACTCGGCCAGCGAGTATTCAGATGCTGATGGCCAGATGACGACCTTGGCTGAGCTCTCGCTCTGCATCTTTACAGACGATCTGGAGAGCCAAATTCAAGATCTACATGAAGCCAACGTGGCAACCTACGAGGAGGTCTTGCGGCTGCAGAAGGAAAACAGAATACTCAAGGAACAAAGCTGTCCTAGACCCACTGCCGGCGGCCTGACTGACCTGAGTCTCTCGGTCTCGGCTGACCGAGATGAGGTAAATACAATGTCTTAAGCGAACACCCTGGACGGCACGAAGTGAACTGGACTTAGGTCCAGCAAAGATTCGCTCTGCAGCCAGCGCGAATCGCCCGAGAAGCAGCCACTATGTGGCCGCCGAAGCCAAAGCCATCCGTCTCAGAGCTCAGGCTCTGATGTGCGTAGATATGCCAAGTTATCCGCCTTAGAGACCATACTAGCGAGCTTATTAGCAGAAACGTTCTCACTCAGTCGAACTTGGACAGGAGTGCGAAAAGAAAAACTGCCCTGTTCGTATAGAGCTCGCGTAAGATTGCTGGTCTGAGATGGCGTATTTAGCATCTAGATTTAAATTATTACGCAAATATGGTAGCTTGAACCAAACGAAATAGCACAGATGAAGCTCATAGATCGAAACGAGCTGCCAGGTCACTAGCGGTAGTGCAGAATCTATGAATGCACGGAAAATAAATCACTACTACATTATATTAGTAGAATATTACACCTTACTAGGAACATCATCAGGATATTATTTGAGGAGACCACAAGATTTCAGAATTTATCGGAGAAGCCAGACCATCCAGCTACCGCTGCCGAAAGCTTTACCATCCTGGAAGTCCTCCAATCAGCAGCAGCTCACATTGGAAGACTCGCGAAGTGACACAAAAATATGCTCCGCTGTTGTTCTGAGTAAATACCATTCATAAATAAGATGGCGACGACCGTACTTATAAACATACACTGTGTATACTTGTACTTCCTTTCATAGTCATACATACTATATGTACTACGAACTTGACCGTAGGACTATTTATTAGTCACCAGAATCCCCCGTTTTTCAGAAATATGCATAGAAAATTCGTATTGGCCTTACGGTAGCATAAAAAAATTAAATATGAACGCGACCTCTGGCTACCTGATTCTTACGATCAGCGCTTGGAGATTACAAAATAGACCTGCTCGGCTCCTGCGAGTGTGCGAAGACTAGCGCGCGTACCACGTGACGTTCGCCCAATCTCCGGTTTCCGGCTTCTGCCACTCACCTGCTGTGGAAGCTGCGAATTCGCTTGGGTTTAAGGGCAGCACACGTTAAGGATCTGGCGGTGTGGAAACCCTTTTCGCTCTAACTTGGGATGCAGTTTAAAAAAGTGATACCTAAGCACTCTACGTTTCCCTACCAATCGGAGTCAGGCTATTGAGATCCTCCCCTCCCCGATCTAAAGCTCTTTTGAATGGACTCATTGTAGTTTTCTCTTTTGCATTGTGTTAACCCCTCTTAAACTAGCGAAACATAATAATAAAAGTTCTGAAGTTTGATGCCGACTTTGTAGCGTTCTAGTAAAAATCGGCACCTTGGATAACAGGTAAACTCTGGTCTAGAGTTAGAACACAAGTCTCAGCTATATTTTTGTAACATAAGACAAGACGTTTTCTACTATCTGCTAATTTTAAAGCTACGATTGTGCTCGTATTTCAAAGCTGAGAAGGGCTGCACGATTTGGAAAGCTCGCACAGCTAAAAATGGTCCCACAGCTACACAGCTTTTTTCTTTTCTCACTTTGCTGGGTTCAGTGGATTCAGTGGGTTCAGTTCAGTGGGGTTCAGTGCCTAGTGCTGAAACTAAATCAAAAAATATATGATTCAAAAACTACCCGAGGTTGAAATTAGTTTATAGTAATAATAAAAATATTATTAGCTGATTTTACAACCTTTGTGTGTAGCAGCAAAAGAGCCTTAAAAGCTGTTAACCTAGCGCTTGCAGCGGCAATAAAGGATCGTCCACCGAAGGACTCGAACCCACGACCTCGGGTCAGATGTCGCTACGAGCAACCGCCATCGAGGTTGTTTACGATTCTGCCCTGATACTATGTACATAGACGAGCGTACACAAATCTATACCTGTGTATAGACGGAATAGTTTCAAATTGTATGATTTATTCATAGAAACAGCTAAGATGTTGAACGTATAATACCTATAGTTCCTGGGATGAGTGCCAGTGGTGGGGCAAGAAGAGACATGAGTAGTGCAGAAACAAAGAGCTGTGCGATCGGGTGAGCAACCGGGTCGGCTTGCTTCGGATGCTTTCAGTGACTTTTGCATACCTTGTGCCGTGCTGATTAGTAGCACTAATGAGCGGCGATATACCAGCCGGTATTTTGTTCCTAACTAGGCAAGCTTAAGGTGAACGCGAGTGGGGTTATTCACTCCTTGCAGAATTCAGATGTGCACGGTATTTTTCTTAGCATAGCCACAATCTAGCACTGGGCTGCAGAGGCATGACATTCTACCTCTCTCAACACTATCCGTACGTTAAAGTCCGTTATATTTACCTGTTTTCCGAGTCCTTTGAACTGAAGCCGCTTTGTTATCCGGTCACCTCACGCGAATGTGCACACAATCTCACACATTCATCGCATGCACACGGCTCAGGTGACTGAGGGATAATAATAATAATAATAAGTCCTTTGTGTAGCGTCCTAAAAGATAGAAATATTTGCCAAGCCCTTTTTAACTAGCTGCAAGAGAATCAATAATCGAGGTTTAATAACATGTGAGTGCTACCAAGAATGCAAAGCAAATCAGTGGCATGCTTACAGATCCTGCTCGGCGGACACGTCGGCGACACGCTAGTGGGAATCCTCCAGCAAGCCTTCGAGACAAACGAATTGTAAAAAAATGTTCAGCAACAAAAAACTTAGGATTAAAAACCTGCAAGTGGTACTTTAACGATAATGAGCATACCCTTAGCAAATTGCAGCTCGTTCGTCATGAGCAACACACTTTCAATACAACGTCTAACTGCCTGAGACAAAACGGGCCAGCATTTTTAATTTCAGTGCCCCATACGACAGTCTCACCTAGCATTCACAGACTATTCGTAAGTAGGGCACAAACCATGCACACGCTCGCACGAACGCATTCACATGCAAATGAGAAAGAAAATGAGCACCAGCGTGTTTATAGGGACAGGCCATGTATTGAATGTGTACGAAGGGTGTGGCTTTTTCTAAAGGACTTGAGTGACGTCACCTAAGCCAGAAAATTTTAGATTATCGATTAAGATATCGACTTTACTGGACTCTGCTTTTGTAAAAGAAAAATTATAGGCAATGTATGGGCTTTCGTAAGGGAAGCTTAGTTTAGACGCGAATGTGCAGTGAAATTTCTGCCAGGAAGCTTATGCGAAACATATGCCAAGCCTAATTTCTTGGCCTGCTATAGTGGCTCTATTTTAGTTGCTGATATTAAAATTTGGTATAAGCTTTGGTTTTATTCCTACTAGCGGCCACCATGGCAATGTCTTACTTGGCTAGCAATGTACGACTAGCATGTGGCTCATTGTTGATCAGACCTGTGTGGTTCGGGTACCCGGGTGGGCGCGGCGTTGAAGGTCAAACCATTGAAAAAATTCAAAGACTGCTTGTCTATCGGTTGCGAAACCAAGACTGTTGCAGTTTATAACGAACCATCCTAGCTACGGCCACTTATAGCTCTCAACATTCTGTCGTCGTCGATCATCGATCGTTTGTCCTAACGCAAGCTGGTCAGCACCACACCTAGCGATCCTACCGGCAATCACACGGATTTCAAATGTGTCGTAATGTATCTCCGTCACTGTAACTCCACAAAGTCACAAAGACCACGTGGGTGTTACACAGGAGGGTTTTGTATAGCGCACTCACAGCCTAAGCGGCTTTCGGTATGCATTCGGTAGCCAATAGACTTCGTCTCGCGCAACAAAGGGAAAGTGGGAAGCATAGCAGAGTCAGGAGAGCAGTTGAGAATGATGATAGGACCAACTAATAGCTATTGGAAAACCAACTGTCACTCGGAAACTAGAAAGCCTTACTCTTGAAATTTCTTGACCGCCCTATAACATATAACATATAGCCTCTGCATGGAGTCTGTGCATCCTGTTCCAAACTTACTTTTTTGTGCATCCTGTTCAAAACTTACTTTTAGCAAGCTGACCGCTTCAGATCCGAAGTCGAGTATGCCTGCTTTCGCCTAGGTAACATTGCATTAAATCGGGCGTGCTGAGATAACGATACCACGCTCAAGTTACTTCAAAAATGCGTGAGCTTCCGTCTAGAATCCTGTAAATCAACTACTTGCTAGACTCCCTGCCTGTGCAGGAAGACGCTTGTCGTTGGGAAGAACTCTGCAGCTAGGCTTGTCTGTCACGGACGTCGAAGCCACCACGTCAGTCTACTTCTCACCGAACTTCACTGGCTCACCATCAAGCATCGTATATAGGTCAACGTTTTTCACTCACCACTTTTTTGTGCCTTCATTCTCTTCTTACGGCTTGCTTACATAACCATTGCATTCCTGAGACTTCCTCTCGCACCACTCGCACACCTTTATTTGACCACGGTCGCATAACTGTGCATCTGATCAACCACAAATATCTTAAGAGACCCTGGCTCCAGTCAGTACGCTCCTAAAGCCTGGAACTCACTCCCGAAGAACGTCACAACAACCAAGGACTTGACTGGACTTGATACAAACCTTCTTCGAAACACTCTGCAGACGTGCGAGGCTTACATGTGGTGTACGAAGTGGTAGCTCAGCAGCTTGTCGGTGGTGAATATCGCTTTTGCCACACGACACCACTCGCCGTCACTTCCTGCACAACCTGCACTGGCTTCCTACCGATCAATGCCTCACCTTCACTGTCTGTCCTGGCGCTCATTTCTAAGCCCCTTCGGTCGTTTGTTCAGACTTTCTTATCGGAACTAGTTGTTGCTCAGGGTCTCGCAGCGCCCGCTTGTCTGACTGTCGTCGCTTAGCATGCTTACAGCTCTGCAAACTCAAATCGCTTGGAGACCCTTGGAGCCTTCGAAGCCTTCGATGCACCCAAAGCCTGGACCGATTCATGTACAGATATCATGACATTTCATCATGACTTGAGAGTTTTTAGAGGAAGATGAAGCGCGACCCACTTTCCTGGTAAGGCGGTTGCTTTTCATGACCTCGGCCCCGAGGTCGTGGGTTCGAATCTTTCGGTGGGCGATCCTTTATCGCCACTGCAAGCGGTGGTGATAGCCATCAAGGCTCTTCTGTCGCTATACAAATAGAGGCTGTTAAATCAGCTAGTATTTTTTTAAAGTCTCCGCCCACGTGCATTGTCTTCGGTGTTCTCATCAGTCAGCAGTTAAACTTCGCTTCCAGCCTCTGTGCAGTGTCTATGAAGTGCTTTCATTCTCTATTCATTTCCATAGCGCCCTGAAAAAACTTAATCTATATTCAGGCGCTTCACATACGCCACGGGGCTCGAGCCC
Organism: Cristatella mucedo; assembly: GCA_009760855.2. Classification (NCBI taxonomy): domain Eukaryota; kingdom Metazoa; phylum Bryozoa; class Phylactolaemata; family Cristatellidae; genus Cristatella; species Cristatella mucedo. The sequence continues at coordinate 5,911,300 of WPIO01000006.1, read as the reverse complement.
ACGACCTCGATCGTCAAACGAATTCACCTTGACCTCGATCGTTAACGGCGAGTACCCACTGGGCCAAGCCCGCGAGGCACGTGCTGTTATCATTACTGTTATTCCCGTTCTTGTTTGAGCGAAGGCGGATCGGCTGACGCTCATAACAGCTGCGGGTGCTAGGAGCATTGGCGAACGCTCGGAGAATTGGCGGACGCCCAGAGGTCAAGGTACTGGTAGAGCAGCAGAGAAAAGCCCAGAGGTCAAGGTCAAGGTAGAGCAGCAGAGGAAAGCACTATCGGCAGGTGAATTCCAGAGTGCTGGACTGTAATGTGCCAGCTCTTGGCACTTTCCCAGGTCACTTCATTGACGGCCTTCACTGACGGTCAACCGACGCTCAAGGGTCAACCGACCAAAACTTGCTAAGGTCGCTGAGCCCTTTTATGAGGCTCCACTGTGCTAGGACGATGCCGCACGCCACAAGCCAGGCGTCGTTGATTGGGGCGAAGGTCTCGTTGTCGAAGCTTGTTCGCAGCGAACCCGCGCTACCCTTGCCTAGCGGTGAGAAGCGGATGAGTGCGAATGACTTTTCACGTTCGGAAAACTCACGTCCGAACCGCGAACTGCATTGATGGTGGGCCATTAGCTTCGGCTGCATTAGCCTCACTTTTAATTGAACGGGATGTTAAGCAGAGCCGCACCAACATCGCCACTTTTGGACGCCGGTCGATGCCATTCGAAGTGCGGTGCTTTTGTACGATCGTCCTGTCAATCAGATAAAAAAATTAGGGACTCGTTCATCTTCACACCAGGCTCCTCGCGTACAAACATCGCTTTGCTACGAAGTGCGTATCTCGTCGGTGTCGCTGCTTTTGTTTAAGCTTTTGATCTGCTTTGCAGCCAAATCGGCCTGAAACTCGAAACGAGCTCGCCCAAAACAGCGGAACAGACAAATGCGCTAGCAGGCCGAGTGCAGATCGAATGTTCTCGACGGACCTAATGTGGGAGTCCGACGCTATTGCCGACGCCGAACCGCCTCAGACGCCAACAGCGCTCTACAAGCGGTACGTAGAACGAGTGGGCGTGCCTCGCCGACGCGTGTGCTGAGTGTGGTTTGATCAGCGCCGATCGAACCAATAGGCGGGAAGCGTTGCACCCGGACATTATGACAGCCGCAGTTGACGTCCTCTCGTACCTGAACGTACCATGCGGCATATAACGTTCGCCAACATACTCAGGCTTCCGTCATCGGGCAGACTCCTTTACTGGAGCCGGATCGCCATCGGTCAGGGCCTATAAGGCATTAATCTTAGGCGATACTTCCGGTCCATTTTCACGATATACCAAAGGATTGGATTCGGTAACTCTGTCTTCGGACTAAATTTCATATTTGTTTTAAGCTATTTTTATTTATAAGTGTGAGGACCTTAGTACTGGGCCTGTCTTTCTTGAGGGCCTGCTAGAGACGCTCTTTACCATTTCCTGCATTGTTGGTCCGATGTGATTTTGCCTTTAGTTATTGAAGGCTTACCCTCCGGTGCATAAACAACGTTCCCGTCGGCGCTCATTGACGCCGCTTAATCTGATCATATTGCCGGCTAAATTCGTACTGAATTTGAATGTTTCGACGATCTAGCCTTGAGCTTGCATGAACCAAAGGTTCGGAACTCGCATCCAGATACCGTTTATATTCACAACGACTTTGCATACCCCCAAGTCTCAGCCCATGACGAATTTTTTTCTGGCCAGCTTTTCTTCACCCAAGCGAACACGCATCTTTTGTTGGTTCTCTTTTGCTTTGCGTGCGTACCGTACATGGTTTAGTGTTTGTTAATTGCCAGAGGTCTTCCTAACCTGTGGCCATGTGTGTTTTTATGTTGGTTTAGCACGGTGGTCCAACCACCAACCACGGTTGCTCGTGCGTGCTTGATACCATATGTTTCAAAGGCTCGTGGGGGCTGATTCTCAGGCAGGTTTTTTCTAAGGTCTTCAGTAGAAGCTAAACTCTCTTAGGATGCGACAGAAATGACCTATTGTCGCGATCGTTCCTATCCCCGCGGTGCTCTTGATTGTGAATGCGATCTAATCGCATTCCATCTATCCTTCGAACTGCTGCTGCCTACGTCAGATTTTTATCTGTACAGCGACACATCTGCCGTCGACGGATCCTGCGGTGACGACAGAGACCTCTTCTTTCTCGGCAGCGAGATACGGCGAGCCCGCTGCGACGACGCTAGTCCCCGCGGGCAGCCGTATCTGCGGCCCAAACGACTGACGTACGACGAGGACGCCGACGGCGAAGTCGACAGAGTCCGTTCAGCTGGTCGGGCTCGCGGTCGGCTCGTGCGGCAAGCTCGAGGAGCACCCCGCGAGGTGGCGCTGCGAGAGGAGGCTCGAGGAGCACCCCGCGAGGTGGCGCTGCGAGAGGAAGCTCGAGGAGCACCCCGCGAGGTGGCGCTGCGAGACATGCTCGGTAAGCAAGCGCAGAGGCGCCGCCGCCGACGCCTCCGACGGAGGACCGACGCCTCCTACGTCTGTCGCGGCCTGTAACTGAAAGAGAGCGACCGCTGCTCAGCGAACTCGAACGACCGTCGTAAAATAGTAATTTCAGAAACGGCCACCTTTGGGTAGGAACAGTGCGAGAGCATAATGAGCGAAGTTCTCCAAAGACGATCTAACGAGACGACAAAGCGCACGGACTGCAGGCTGCACGGTCGACGCGCTCGCTGTATCGATCGCTGTGCACTTGGCGGCCTGCCTTGAATGCTGCGCTTTCATGTCCGATAATCGTAGCCACTTCGGCCGCTCATGTCCAAGCGCATTTCACTAGAGCCCGCACTCAATCGTAGCTCGTTGAAGGCGGAGTACTCGGCTGTGCGACATACATTCTGGAGTCCTGGGAAGTTTTACCGACTTCAATGTAAGAACAGTGCAACCTGATACGCCTAGAAAGAGATTGAGCTCTCTGAGTGCGCTTTATTAAGTGCATTATTATTATTATACGCGTTGGGTCAACCGGGACAACTAATGCGGCGTCGGTTATGCATACAACCAGCTCACTTTCTGCTATGGGCACTGTGGCCATGGCAGGCCGTTCAGCACGGTCGCCAGCACCTTTTTATATTCATGTTAATTAAGCACGTTTTGAGCTATTTTTCAGCTTAGGCTATGGATTTGTGGTGCAGTGTTTAGAGGTTGCATGTTTTTGGCTTTACGGTTCAGGGAATAGTGGTTAGATTGCCGCACTGGTTTGGCCCAGTGGTTAAGGTGCTCACCCCGACCAAGATATGGCCGGGGTCATTGGCTTGAGTCCCGTGGAATATGTGAAGAGCTTGAATAGAGATTAAGTTCTCTAAGGGTGCTATACAAATGAATTTTATCTTTTTTCGGTTATACATATTTTTCTACTTTGGAGTTTAGGTTTTAGTGTTTAGGATTAGTGTTTATGTTTCAGCGAGAAACTCTAAGCGGAAAAGAGATCTCCAAACAGTTTTATATAACGCAAATGCAAGCAGATGCTGGGGATAATAATAATAATACACTTAATAAAGTGCCCTCAGAGAACTCAATCTCTTTTTAGGTGCTTTACATTTGCTGCAAAGGAAACACGGTCGAATGGCGAGTGAAAATATCATGCTTGATAAACAACATGAATAATATGTTTAGGGATGACATCCACGGGGCTAGCATGCTAGCATTGTTAGTGGCAGCATGCAACAGTGTCAGCACGTATACGCACGTAAAGGACGAATCACAGGGACCCACTAAATGCTATCATAAATAGGGATCATATTAAACAGCCTGCTATATGCACGGTGCCAATAGCAGATAGTGAGCTGGCTGCATGCATAGACGACGCCGTATTAGCTGAGCGGAAAAACTTGTTTAAGAGACTTGTTGAGAGAGGTACAGTGGTTACATCACAGTCGAGACACATCTAGTTAACACAATCGTTACTGATTTCGCCAGTTTTACAGACTTTCATTAGTGACGTTGCTCGCTGTACCCGGCTCAAGCCTCCAGTGCGAAGCCGCGTACACGACCGCCGCCTTTCAAACTACGCTAACTGCAAGGAATGGGCCATCGACGACAGCTTCTAATCCGATGTTTTCAGATCCCTCACAACTACGAGGCTGCTTTCATAGCAGAGCGTCTGATTTACTGCTTCTGTGCTGCAGGTGCAAGTGGCTCGCTGCCCCTGCAGCACAGAAGCCTAAGCTAAGGTGCTCGCTCTTCATGACCCGGGTCGTGGGTTCGAGTCCTGCATTGGGCGATCCATTTTTGCCCGCTGCAGGCGGTGGTTACAGCCGCTAGGGCTCCTCTGCCGCGACGCGAACGAGGCTTTTGAATGGGCCTTGACCTTTTTTCTGCGGCTCCACCGGTTTTCATTTTGTTGCAGCAGCTAGTCCTAAGGACAGCTCGCGATCGCTGGATTGGTGAGCACAGTGAGCGAGAATTGCTTCCTCTGACCTATTTGGCCAAATAGTTGGCGAAACGCATCACGAAACGCACAAATGCTTTCGAGATACTCCGACCCCTTCGCCTTGCATCGGTGTGGCGGCGCGCATCACTTGCCCTTTCACCCGATGCTGATCACTCTGGCCCACAATGCTCCAACCTGAATCGCTGTTTCGAACCGTGCTTGCCCAATCGGCTGACGAGACTCTATTCTGGCCCGCGCTGCTGCATCTTGCTTCGGTGCTGCACGAAGGGGCGGCTCGGTTCTGGCCGCACTCTGCTTCGTCGCCTCGCACTGCTAGCCTGAGCAGGTGTCTATGCTCTCTCAAGAGACTGGGCATGGAAATGTTGTGCCAGCACGACCTGTTTGTGCGCACGGCACTCAAAGATCGAAGCGGCTGCTATCGTAGATATTGAGAGCTAGAAATGCCGAGAGCTGAGAGAGCTCACTACTCATTAATTCTCTCAGCTGCCAGTCGATTGGTTCACGAGGTAGATGAGACAGCGATGCTTGAACAGCTACAGTGTGAATGCAGTGCAGTCGCCCTGCTGTTTACCTCTCACGTATGGCTTCCTTTATTGCAAGCGAACTAGCGGGTTTCAACCCAGTTCCAGCTTTAATCGCTAGCGTTACTCTTAACGTTTGATACTTAGGAACCAGCTGTTTCCTTATATTCCGAATATCCGTAAATTTTGAATTTTGCCTAGGGAGTTATCTCATAATTTTTTCCAGCTTTATGTGAAGAAGTTATTTGGAACTCCCAGTGTTAAGCTTAGCAGAGTGAATCCACTGGCTATTAACCTTTTCGACTTTCACTCCTCTGGAATACTACATACATTGACTGCCACGTATGCCATCCAATTCTTATTCAATGTCGTCACGAAGACTGCTCGACATCTGACTATCTTAAGCTAATAAAGTAGAGATTTAGTTATTCTCTGTAGAAAAACAACTACTGCTAATAATAAAATAATTTTCAGAAGAAAATGCATCAAGCTAGAAGGACCCAGCGTCTTTACCTTAATTTCAAGGCAGTCGAGAGCCGAAACCCGGACGGCCTTTGGCTTGTAGATGTTTCAGTTGACGTAGGATTGACCAAAGGCTTACAATCGAATTACTTACAAAAGTGATAAGACTGTCTATTGTCGTACTCAACATTGCTATTTGAAATCAGCTTTAATTACAGAGTGGGTATGGTCAGTGAAGCATCTCAAGATGAGCTGAAGTAGCCTCGCATTTTAGTTTGTTATTGATGATTATCAGAAATAACACAGAGCGACGTCAGCGGTTAGGTCACTCTTTCCGGCTTGCTATAATTGCGAATCTCGTGGACTCTCGTTGACTGCTACTTCGCTGCCATAGCTTTCTACCTCGCCTTTTTGATGCCTGGAATCTTTATTACAAATGAACTTTATTGTTGACTTTTATTAAGAGAAAGTGAGGTGATTAAATGCCAGCCACGTTTGTGGGCTTTATTGTGCATTATAGTGAATCCCTTTTTTCCACCAAATACACGATAATGCGACAAAATAACTCCTGTTGCTCTGATTACATGGGACTTGGCAAAGGCATGCAAATGCTTGTTCTGCAAGCTCGTCTAGACGGATTGTTGTTGACAGAGCTCATCATCAAGTATACACACTCAGCTTCTGGACCGCCACTCTAGCAAATATGCAGGTGCTACCAAAGCCTGCAGCTCTCCGAAATTGAAGCACAATTTTTGCGCAAAACATCTGCAATGTCAACCTTTTGTCAAATAGATCAAGTGTAATGATGGGATAAGAATCCCTACTCTCACTTGAGTTGTGATTGATAATTCCACTTTGCTTTAACGATAACATGAATCCGAGTTTCTTTTAGGTAGCCAGCCGATTGATAAATAAAATGTGGATTTATGTCCTAGGTGTGAATTCTTAGGTGAGGCATGCATTCCTTTGGCTTAGCTACAAGCCGCCTGTCATGACTGAGATACGAACCACATCAAAACACTACATTGCCTTTACAAAATGATTGCAAATTCATTTTTTTTATATTGAGTCCACGTTGACACTTATTGAAACAAAAATCCCTTAGTATCAACATCTAATGGAAAATTCTGTAAGAATTTTCATTAAGATTATTCAATCCGTCGTTTTATCCTTGACTAGAGGCTCTGGGCTGTTCACAGGCCTCTGGGCTGTGTAGCTTTTTTGCATATATTGGCTATGTTTATAAATTTCGTGTAGAATTGTGTATTCTAAAATATTGCCGCTTAAGTTGAGATTGGTTATCATGGTAGTATCCAAGTGCCCTCTGAGAACTGTGTACTAGCTTGGTTAAGATCAGCTGGCATAGCAGTTCTCGAGAAGTTTGCATTGGTATTTGTGCAGTGAGTGTCAAACCGCATACGTGATTAACGAAATAATTGAACACAAGCCAATTCTACGTGCACCGGACTGCTGGCAACACAGCTATCTATGCCAATGTATCTCTACTGAGTGTCCCGCGGGCTATGTCACCGAGGCGCTTGCACTTAACAAGCCAGGCTGTGGATTCGAGAACTGGAGGAGGCAATCCTTTAATACTCACTGCAAGATGGGTCACAGCCGCTGTGTCAGCGGCTGTGACCGATCGGTGTCTCGCCTCTTCTCAGAGGCACTTCGTCCTCCTCCCATTCTCTGGCAAAGTCCCGGATTATTTTGTAGACTGCTGGCCTGGAAAAAATCAGTCACGAAGCCGTGTCCATGATACTACACTGAGAACTTCTTCAGATGTCAAACCTGGCGATAGAGTCATTCGGTAAGTCACGGCGTTCGAAGATAAATACTTTAGCTGCTTTCTCATTTGAGACTAGTGGTGACTGCTACTGTCTCATCTGAAACCAGCCAAGATGACTTTTTTGGCCTAAAGGCTTCCTTTGCGCTGTGTAGATGATATTTCCTTATGTACTTCCAACACGATGCGACATTCCTGGCGTACGCTGTTTGCAGCTGACGACATCCGGTCGTCTTCGGGCTGTGCTACTCGAGCGATCGCTTCTTTTTTATTTGTCCAATAGTGCTCTGCCGATCCACTTCCATTTCCGGTCTCTGCTATTGTGGCGTTTGTACCTGCTTCACATAAATGGGAATGTGCCGAACCTGAGAGCTCTGATGAGGCACGCTCACTGAGCTAGCCATTTTTATTTCCATCTCGTGGAAGCAGCTGCATTGAACGGCTTTGTCCACGTGGCTTCATGAAATTGCTTAGCAGAAACATGACCTGAATTTGCTCTGCTTCTGACTAAATAGTTTCATACGGTCAATGAGACCAGTCCGATTTCTGGCGAAACAAAGGGAACTACTGCATACCGCAAGAGGTTCGCGAGTTTGGTGTCTAAAATACTAACGTCTCTCCACTGGCTGTTCTTTTTTTTGCAGCATCTCACGAGAAACTCGGGCGGTCATTCCTCGAACTCTGACTGACGTAAGTATTGGCGATTCCATCAAATACACAAGGCCGGATGGACGCGTCGGCAGAGGAGTCGTCTCTTACGTCGGCTGGTCCAAAGAAAGGAGAGAAATGTGCGTCGGCATAGCAACATCCCTCGCAGGTACGCGATACTGCTGCCGCTCATGCTCACCCTCGTGACCTTCGTCCCATGCATCTGGAAATGCACGTAAAGTGCTAAGGCCTGAGACCGCATGCAGCCAGTGAAAGTTCGGCCGAAGGATGTTGCATCCGCAGAAAGAACATAGAAAAACAAGCGATAGCAATTACTCGAGAGAGCTATGAGGCATAGGGGAAACGGTGAGAGGAAACTTTGGACCAAAACGTTGAGAGCGAGGTAATTCATCCAGGTCGCGTTGAAATTCTTTTGACCATAGGACGATCTCTCAGACGCCTTCAATTCAGATCGATCCTTTTTGTGGTGCAGTACAAGCGGCCACATTGAAATCATCCTCCCGTCGCTTTCTGCTGCATCACTGATTTCTCTCTCTCTCTCTCTCTCTCTCTCTCTCTCTCTCTCTCTCTCTCTCTCTCTCTCTCTCTCTCTCTCTCTCTCTCTCTCTCTCTCTCTCTCTCTCTCTCTCTCGCTCTCTCTCTCTCTCTCTCTCTCTCTCTCTCTCTCTCTCTCTCTCTCTCTCTCTCTCTCTCTCTCTCTCTCTCTCTCTCTCTCTATCTCACTTTCCTTCTTTTCATCTCTCCGACGGTATGGCTTTATTGGGCAGAATGCCAAACTAGCTCAGGTACGCGCGTCAACAGCTGTGGACTCAACATGCCGGCGAGTCTGCCAGGGTGCGTTAATTGGGTCTTATTATTAACTTTGCCTTCCACTCATCGCCTCGCAAAGCTAAAAATTGAATTCGAGCTCTAGCTAGCGACAGTCTTTGAACGCGGGCAATTATTAATTGGGCTTAGTGCGGGCGGTCGCCACTTCTTGGGTAGCAACCTTTTCAGAGGAACTGAGAAAGTCTTGTGGCTGTGGCCGTCGCCGACTTTGCTTAGCGATTGCATTAAAAGAAAAAAGGAAAGAATTCTTTAATCGTAAAATAACTGACAATTTTGAAGTCGTGGTATCGCTTAAAGATCGTCGGTTACAGAAGCTTTCGCTCTGCAAGTCCTAGACTTTGGAATTCACGTCCAAAATATTCTTACTCAAGAATGCCCTCTTGACTCAACTATGCTTGTCACTTTCTCTCTGTTGCTTGAGATGAAATTTGTTAGCTACCGTATATGTACCAAAATCTGCCAAGGCTTTGAGTTCGCTATAGAAAACTTTCCTGTGGAACACCCACTTAGTCTTTGTAGCTTTTGTGGAGTTAAAGAGGGAATTACGTCCGAAGAAATCCAGAAGCCTCCTCGGCTATCTTCACTGTCTGAAACCAAAAAGGCGTGCCCCCCCCCCGTTCATTCAAGGACGCTGTACTGCAGGTTTTTAATCCCGAATATGGGCCCGTTGTGCCATAATTGTGAGTCAAAGTGTGCCATAACTGTGTGCTAGGGAAGGTACCATCTGGCTGGAACGAACAGTAATATTTTAGTGTAGCTCAGCAGAAAGTCTTTTTCGACTGCTTTGTAGTAAGTGCACAAGTAAACCACGTTGTCTCTTTAGTAAGCACGAGAGACCGACCGTTAAGTATTCATACCGAAGGGCATTATATATATGTCTTTGCATGCTTACCCCGGGCGGACAGATATGCCGCGTCTGGTCGAGTGAGTTCCTTAGTGTTGCTCGTGTTTATGTAACCGAGCGAGTTCCTTAGTGTTGCTTGTGTTTATGTAACTTCAATCTACCCAATCAACCTTGCAGAATTCAAATTATGAATTCACTCGGCATGAAATCCCGATCACCACTAACTCGTTTTTTATACCATTTAACCATGTTCCGTCTGCCCGTCGATTCAACCAGACCATTATGGAGGTCTGCGATAGACTCAGCGGTACATTTTTGTAGGCACCAAATGCTATATGAATATAGCATAAGCGATGCTATGCTGACACGTTAGGTAAAAAGCATGTGCATTGCTTAACGTGTAAAAAGAAGACTGTTTATCTCGTTTGCCCTGGTTTTGTTGCAGAGGATTGCAGTTCCTTGCATATGCCAGCCAGTGGTAGTTCAGCAGCACGGTAAGCACTACCACCACTGTGCAAGCATTGCTATCCATGTTCTATACTTGTTTTGATAGTTTTCAGAAACACTCCGCCGCCTTATTTTCAGGATTAGAAAAGATGTCGTCATTCCCTTCCAAAAGGTGCTCTTGATATGGAAGAAGGCAGAGCTAAGCTGCGGCTGCTCAGGCTGAGCAACAGCTGCCATTGGACTAATTCTCAGTAAGAGATTGTAGCAACCGGCAGTCAGGACCGCGGAATGCCATTCGAACGACGACTACTACATGAAATCTCTTTTTTTGGATGAGATTATCGTCAGAATATTTGAAGTCTGCGAGTCTATCGTTTGTTTCCAAAACAGCCAGCACCTGCGTTGTTAGATAGCTCCAAGAATATGTGGTGTGTGTTTGCCTTTTATTGAAAACTGCAATAGAGTAATGGCAGCTACTCGTTGTTGATCTTTCACTGAGGTGAGGTTTACTACTTGGCAGCTACTGCGACGCAGAGCTGTACGGTAAACGATATGGCGGTTGTCAATATAAGAATGACAGCGAATGTTGTCGGTGTTGTCGCAAGGCGAGGTTTAGGATTTGGCGGCTACTGAGAAGCAGATCTCGGCACCTTACTTGTGCTTTGCGAGCGCTCTGCACTTGCTTACAGGCGCATGTGTACTAAAATTAGGCCCAGCGGGCCCTGACTGCCCCTTTGACTTACCCGAAAAAGGGGCTAACCCATCTCGCACACCCCTTCCCCCGGTCAGCCCACTACGACCAACCCATAGGGCTGGTCGTAGTGGGCTGGTGGTCTGGTTTGGTGGTCTGGGATCGGCCCCGTCCCCGGGGTCGCTCCTGAGTACGCCAGAGATTGCGATCAGCAGATCAGGCTGCTGGGACGTAGCAATAATAGCACATCTGTTATGCATGACAAGTTTCAAAGTGTCAAGCTCGTGAGTCGCGTAAGGCGCGACGGAGTACGATAAGCATCCAATCAGGGTACGTTTTTCTGGCACGCCGCTACACGGCTTACTTTAATCCGTTTATCTGGCTGACTCTCGTGGAATTACAGCATCAAAAATACCCACGAGAGGTTGAGACTTGTGCAGGATAAGCCGCTGTCTTTTTCTTTGGTACTTGTAGTCACAATGGCCAGTTTAGGCTTTGAGTTTGACCGTGAGTTTCCGGTCCAGAGGTCAAGGAGGTCAAGCTGAAGCTCGTGCTCAGGGTCGACGGTCAGGGCGAGACTCAGAGTTCCCTGCTTAGCAGAAAGGTGCGTCTTAATAATATAAAATATAATTTAATAAAACTCATTTGTATAGCGCCCCAAGAGAACTTAATCTCAATTCAGGCACTTCACATATGCCTCGGGGCTCGAGCCCACGACCTCAGCCAGTCCATGGTCGGGGCGAACACCTTAACCGCTGAGTCTTAAGCTGAGACTTGAAGATTCAAAGGTGGTACCGGTGGTAACAGTTGACGGAAAGCGAGCTCAAGACTTTCGATACAAGCAAACTGACCGTCCAATCACCAAAAACTTTCGATCGACGAGAGAAAAAATAACTGGTAGCAGGGAGGGAGTGGGTGGTCCGAGAGCGCACTGGAGGAGCAAAGAGGTCGGACGAATAGGCAGCTGGTGCAAGCGAGCGAGCCAACCTGCATGCCAGACAGACGGATCTTGAAGTTGATTATATTCCCGACGTGGGGGGGACACAGTGGAGCACAGACTTTAGTAGCATGATGCAGGCCGGGTGGTAGAACAGACAGACAAGCTGCTGGATTTGCACCAGTTGCAGACGACCAAGAGCGGGTAGGCCAGGAGTTTCGGATAACGGTAATTGTAGTAATCCCGACGCGATGTCGCAAATACGTGACCTAACTTGGCATTCGCACTCTTGCCTAAGCAGACGCCGACTTTGACGACATTCCTCAGCGGAAAGTAGCTCGATTTAAGGGTGTAGGCAATGTGCTCATCCAATGGCGTGCTCCCTTGAAATAGCGAACCCAGATTCCGGGCAGACGTCGCTCGAGTGAGGCAAGATGAACAAACCGGTAGCGCTATTAGGTTAATAATAATAATAATACATTTGCATAGAGCTCTCAGAGAACTCAATCTCTTTCTAGGCACTTTAAATGTGCTGTAAAGGAAGAGTACTTATTCTTGTTATTTATTGAGCTTGCTACTACGAACCATTCAATCATGCTTCCTTTACAGCAAATGTAAAGTGCCTATACAAAGTTTGAGTTATCTGGGGGCGCTATATCAAGTGCGTTATTAAAATTATTTTTATTGTTGATCATAAGGTCTGCCGGCTTCGGCCAAGGTTACTGGGTGTCTGCCCAATTGTCTGAACAAACCGGTAGCACCATTAGGGTTGGCTGACTGTCGTTCAGCTGTTAAAATTGAGTGGTAATTCAACTGGCAAATGTCATCGATGCACGTATTCTTACTTCAAACAGACGTACAGAAGCAAAAAGCATCATGCTTAGACAAGCATGCAGAAGCAGGCAAGAGGACAGTCGAGACCGCTAGCTAGTAGGACTCTTGGTTAGTTGCACATCCTGAATTATGCACGTGCAAGAATGCCAACGTGCATTAAAGCTGCTTCAGCTACGAAATCAGAAGTAAAAATGGGTCAAATTGCTTGAGTCTAGTCTCGCGATACGTTTTGCAGTGCAAGTTACATAGATTAAATGGACATGAAAGCCAGTGCAGTTTGCCTTCACTCGTTTAGCTGCCATCCGATTTATTGGCTACTCTCCTACTTCCGACTTCGGCACATCCTCTCCAGCCGTCCTGCCCTAATAATTCCAGGCTGCTCACTATCTCAAATGCCCTCCTGAATCAGCTATGCTTTTAACTGTCTCTTTGTTGCTTGAGATCTGCTGGCTACCGAAGGCGTACCGAAAGCCACTTAAGCTTTGAGTTCACTAAAGCAACTCTCTCCTGCGTAACACCCACTCAGTCCTTGTCCAGTTGCAGACAGATACAGAAACCTTGGTCCATTGTCACGGCCATATACCAAAACTATTGCTCGCTATAACGTAACTTGTTTCTAATCTCAAGCTCTGAAGGAGCAGGGCAGAGCCACTGAGTGATTGGATACACGGGCGCTCGCGCCCTGCACGACCAAGGTCGTGTGCTCGAGTCGTACGGCATTTCACTTAGGGTGCAGGACTAGTATAAGCAGTTCGCTCAGGTCCAGAGGAGTGCTAGCGCTCGTGCTCAGGGTCGACGCTCAGGGCGAGACTTAAGAGTTCGGCCCTGGAAGGAGGGGATGTTGCTCGTGCGTCCGAAGCTTCCGGTCTAGGTCAGGTTCACGGGTCAGGGGTCCGAAACTTCGGGCCTAGTTCGGGGGTCAGGGGTCATGGGTCAGCAGTCCAAAACTTCTGGTCTAGCTCGGGGTCAGGGGTCGTGGGTCTGAAGCTTCGGGTCTAGCTCGGGGTCAGGGGTCACGGGTCAGGGGCCCGAAGTTTCGGGTCTAGCTCACGCTCGCGCCCTAACAACGGGCCGGAGCTCACGTTCAGCTCCGGAGCAACGTTTTATCTCGATCTCGATCTCTTCATTCCCATCCCTTTGCACATCCAGCGCCGAACACGTTCACTCTTCTTATTCAAAAGTAAGCAGAGCTAATGAAAAGAGGCGGTTTGCCAGTGGCTGCAACAATGCCTAGCTGGGTTGGTCCAGCGGTAAAGGTGCTCTTGCCCCGACCAAGGTCTGGCTGACTGAGGTCGTGGGATCGAGCCCCGAGGCATATGTGAAGCGCGGGAAACGAGATTAAGTTCTCTTGGGGCGCTACCCAAAAGAATTATATATATAATTATATATAGCATTATGCCGGGAAGGTCCCTTGCCCAGATTACCAGATGATTCAAATGACGACAGATGACGACCCAGATTACTCAGATGTCGACAGCTGCTTAATAATTTATTACCGGAAACACTGCGACTATTCAGTCACATTACGAACAGACAGTGCACTTCTTTCTGTAAGACAGAACTCTGAATCAAACTAATCCTTCGTGCTGACACGTGACAAGTTGCAACAGTGAGATGAATCGCTCGCTCAGGCGCTCACAAGCACGGAGGTTGGGAGGTTTGTTTTTTCCCTCGGTCATTTCCTCCGAATCTATCTTCTTACTCTTACTCTTAATAGATGCACATCGACTTACTAAGCAGCAGGAATTAACGCGCCTATAGCACACAACGAGAACTGCACTTTGGCGCCTAGCCGCCATACTTACACTATAATTTCCGGACCTCGACGGAATGGGCCAGGCTATAACTAAGACTGGCCGAAATCAGTAGCTGATAGGCAGAATGTTTTTTTCATTTCTCTCCCAGCTTTCTCTCTCTCTCCCTCTCTCTCTCTCTCTCTCTCTCTCTCTCTCTCTCTCTCTCTCTCTCTCTCTCTCTCTCTCTCTCTCTCTCTCTCTAACAAGCATCTCTCTTTAGCTCTCGTCTCTCTCAATTTGAGATTGCCATGTCAAATAGTATGAGACTGTGTGTTGCCACCTCGGTCGTGCAAAAATGACTATGCACAGCAATGATGTCAGCTAGGCATGCCACCTGGCAATCTTCCGCTACGAGCCCACTGCAGTGAAATACAATCCTGAATAAAGTCCTCTGCCACAAACACGACGCACACAACAAGTGCTAGTTCTCTCAGACGACTGACAGATACAGGTATTGGTGGATATGACACCTCAAAGCATGGCTAATGAGTTGTAGATTGTGTATGACGAACGCAGGTGTGTAGAACGTAGCAGAGTACGGCAGCAATCAAGAGCTACCTATGCCTTAATACAACATGTGCACATTGCCATTAACGCAGATCGAGTCTGCTCGAAAGCTACAGAGGAAAAGTCACATCTGCATAGCACCAGCCATAGCCCGAACGCACTGGTTTGAAGCCTAAAGTATCACTATCTTTGCTTCATTTGGAATTCGATATGATCTAAGCGATTAATTATTAAATTTCAGGATCCAAACGCTTCCAAGTCAGGAACTGCTAATAATCTCAAGCACCATCTTAATCTAACCAATTTGGCGTGTGCCTGCGTTTCATCACCCCGCCTTAAATTAAGGCTTTACTCCACCGTGATAGAATAAGAAACCTGACATAGCCAATCATGGCAGGTGTCAATGTTTGTCTTCGCCCCGTCGTCAAACTCTAGCGTAAATTACTACCGAGGATTTTCAGACGCCTTTTTCACATCAGCTGTTATATCCGCCCAGTCTCCACCGGCCACCGGCATGCGGCATCGAAGCACTGATGGATGATTGCTGCTCTTTGCTGCGCTCTCCGATTTCTTGGCTTTCCCAACTTTCAAACTATCAGCCCCTCCCTTCGCTGAAAATATGGCGAAAGCCTACAGAAGCCTCTGGTCATAGCACTTCAAAACTAGACCGTGATAATTACGCGCACAGCACATGGAGGAGCAGACCCCCGCGAACCCGATGCCCAAGATAGATTCGGATAGAGAGACTGGTCGCGCTCTTTCCTGTCACAGTCTCACGAATCTAGTCATTTCTACCTTACATTCAGTAAGACAAGGTGCTGTGTGATGGGCAAAGTCCAGTAGTTCTCTAAGCTAAGCGTACACTCCCTGGCAGACTTTAGAAGCACGGTGAACTATTGCGTTGCAATGAATCGGACCAGGCAGTCGAATCGATGTGCTTTTTTTTATTGGAGTCCGATTCGGCGATCATAGCTTGGTCGTTACCGAATAAAGTTGGTTAACATGCAGGGGCACCAAGATCGCTGATTTTAATCAGTCAGCTTCAAATCTCTGTGTAATAATTGCATAAGTACCCCGGTAAATTTTTCAAAATTATCGTCAATCGGATAAATATCACGCCGACGAAAATTTTGTGGGGAATGGTCATCACATACGTAATGGTTAAAATTTGCTGATTTATCGTCAGCTACATCGTCTGCGCTCGCTCCTAGTCAAGCTATAAATAGGTTTCGGCGTTCGGCAGCGCCGTTGGGTCACGGCGACGGCCTGCGAACGACCTCGCCCTACCGGGACGAACCTGTAGTCCGCGGCCTTTGAGTCCCGAGCTAGTCCATCGCATCCGTCTCAACATGGCAGCCGCCAAAGTGTTTGCAGGGCGTAATTGGGTTTGCGGTGCGATTGCTCATCGTGCTTGCCCTGCCCCTGCCCTCGATCCTGTACTCGATTACCGTCAGTGGCGACAGCAAGCGGTCAACCGACAAAATCCTGGATCAGGCGTGAGCAAGTATTTGACTGATGACCCCCCCCCCCAAACAGCAGCGAGCTAGGTCCGCTGTTATTGTCGGACTGCCGACTGGCGCGGCACTCTCTGTCTCTCTGTCTCTCTCTCTGTCTCTCTCTCTCTCTCTCTCTCTCTCTCTCTCTCTCTCTCTCTCTCTCTCTCTCTCTCTCTCTCCCTCTCTCTCTCTCTCTCTCTCTCTCTCTCATCTATCTATCTATCGCTCTCTCTCTCTCTCCGTCTCTCTCTTTGTCTCTCTCTCTCTCTCTCTCTCTCTCTTTCCGTCTCTCCATCTCTCTCTCCTCTCCCTGCCTCTGTCTTCTGTCTTTCTTTTGTCTCCTCTGTCTGTCTCTCTGTCTCTCTGTCTCTCTCGCTCTCTTCTTTGTTTCTGTGTGTCTCTCTCCGTCTCTCCCTGGCTCCCTCTCTCTGCCTCTCTCACTCTCTCTCTCTTCTCTCATCTTCATCTCTCCGACATGGGATGTTGGACAACTTCTTGAAACTAAATGACGATAAAAACCGAACTGCTGCTCATAGGACATCCTAAGCGTGTGGCTGGATCAAAAGGCTTTGTTCTTCTAATAGGTGATGCTGTTGTGCGACAATCACCACGTGCTCAAAATTTAGGCGTCGTTTTCGACAGCTGCCGAAATTTCAAAAGCTTCATTCAGAAGACTGCTTCTACGGCAAGCCATCACGTTCGATCTCTATCTAAGATTAGGAACTGTCTTCCAGAGTGGCCAGCAAAAAATGTAACTAGCTTCTTAATTCTGTATCGGCTTGATTATTGTAATTCCCTTTTGGCTGGGCTACCACAGAATTAAGATTAAGATTAAGTTCTCTTAGGGCGTTATACAAATGAATTATAAAAACTATCATTCTCAACTGACGAAAATTTTACTTGTGCCTGCTGGCCTACCGGCCTGTGCAATCAGGCGCTTACAGCTGGTGCAAAACTCTGCAGCTAGGCTTGTCTGTCACGAGCGTCGCAGTTGCCACATCACACCACTTCTTGCTGACCTGCACTGGCTACCACTCAAGCAACGGATCGACTTCAAGGTTTTTTCGCTCACTTTTAGGTCACTTCATTTTTTGGCTCCAGCCTATCTCTCAGATCTACTCCCCCATCAGGCCAAGCATCGTACCACCCGCTTTTCGGAATCCAACAGTTTATCAATACCTCGTACAAACCTTAAATTCTTTGGAGACCGTGCATTTAGTTCGTATGCCCCCAAAGCCTGGAACTTACTCCCGACTTGCGTCACAACATCCCCTGACCTGACCACATTTAAAAGGAACCTAAAACACACCTATTTAGGACAGCATTTAGTGGGTCCCTGTGACATCCTACATGTGCTTACGCATGCTGACACTGTGCGTGCTGCCACTAATCACGCTTGCATGCTGACCCTGTGCGTGTCAACCATAATTATGCTATTCATGTTGTTTATTAAGCATGATTTTACTCACCATTCAATCGCGGTTCCCTTTGCAGCAAATGTAAAGCGCCAAGAAAGAGATTGAGTTCTCTGATGGCGCTGTATCAAGTGCATCATTAATATTATTATGAGTTATACAAAGCTATAGGTTTATGCATATTGTAGGTTTTCTGGTCCCTATCTTTTTCTAAATCGGGGTCTGACTGTATTTTGTTCTCTTAGGGTACCATGCAAAAGACTTAATACTACTATCAGCATTCCAAGATGGCTGCCATGGCTGCTCTGCTAACATATCGGAACTTCGCCAAGCTAAATTGGTCGGATTGTGACTATTGTGAGATTGTTTGTGGTTCCTGAATTGTAATGACGAGGAAAAGGATATGCCGTAATCTCTTGTATTGACGAGATGAAAGAGCGATCCGGGTCAACCAGCGACGGGTCAACCAGCCGGTCCGTTATGGCTGGTGCTGTGCCACATGTGCATCTATGTGCGGCTTTGGAAAATAGCGCTTCACGTAAACGACCGGGCCCCTGTTATTAAGGTACTAAAGGCTTTACTGACTGGCTGTCGCACTCCGCTAGTGTCGGCCATCGGTGCGTGTATCGCTGCAGCATATCTGCATTTCGTCAGCCGCTGCTGCTGCTTCAAGTCGCTTGCTCTATACTTGCTGATAGTAGTTATCAAGACTCGAACCGGAGCCCCGGGTGGCGTAATGCGAGGAGCGTCTCGCCCCGGGGCTAAAACCCTGGGTCAGTCGCGGACTGTTCAATAAGCCGAAGCTTCCGCTCTGGACACTCTGGCTGTGGCCTTCAAGCGAAGCACGAAGAAACTGCCGAGCCAAATAATAACAATGCACTTGATAAAGCGCCCACGGAGAACTCAATCTCTTTCTAGGCGCATTACATTTGCTGCAAAGGAAAATGCGATTTAACCGAGGGAGGTATCATGCTTGATAAACAATATAAATAGCATGGTTAGGGGTAACATGCACAGGGTCAGCATGCATAAGCACGTGAAGGACGAATCACAGGGACCCACTAAATGCTGTCCTAAATAGGTGTGTTTTAAGTTATTTTTAAATGTGGTCAAGTCAGGGGATGTTGCGACGCAAGTCGGGAGTGAGTTCCAGGCTTTGGGAGCATACGAACTAAATGCACGGTCTCCAAAGGATTTGAGGTTTGTACGAGGTAGTGGTAAACTGTTGAATTCCGAAAAGCGGGTGGTACGATGCTTGGCCTAATGGGGTAGTATATCTGAGAGATAGGCTGGAGCCATGTAATGAAGGGACCTAAAAGTGAGCGACAAAACCTTGAAGTCAATCCGTTGCTTGACTGGTAGCCAGTGCAGGTCGGCGAGAAATGGAGTGATGTGGCAACTGCGACGCTCGTGACAGACAAGCCTAGCTGCAGAGTTTTGCACCAGCTGCAATCGCCTGATCGCACATGCTGGTAGGCCAGTAAGCAGTGAGTTGCAGAAGTCGAGACGAGATGTCACGAATGCATGGACCAACTTAGACGTGGTACCCTTATGTAAACAACCCCGAATTTTAGCAATGTTATGAAGCTGAAAATAGGCAGATTTGACTGTGGAGCTGATATGGTCGTCTAACGAGAGGTCGCTTTGGAATATGACACCTAGATTTCGAGCTGATTCGACAGGAGATATGCTGGCAGAGCCAATTTTGAGAGACAGCCTTTCCAATCTCTGAATCACACTGGGTTTGCCCATAACTAGTAAGTTAGTTTTGTCATCGTTTAGTTTAGGAAAATTTGCTGCCATCCATGTGCGGATGTCATCAATGCATGCAGCAAGTGAGTTTAGAGAATTTGAGGTGCTCGAAGGCTAGGAGGGATCAAAGCAAAGGTACAACTGAGTGTCATCCGCATAGAAGTGAAAGCCTAGATTGTGCTTGGCAATCACATCAGCAAGAGGGAGAGTACAAACCGTGAAAAGAACCGGACCTAGCACGGAGCCCTGAGGTACTCCATATTTCAGAGGTACTTCAGATGATCTTTGTCCATTCACGTCGATACTCTGGAGTCTCCCACTAAGATAGGACCTGGACCACTGCAGAGCAGTGCCAGTGATGCCCAGGTGAGATGAGAGGCGCTCTAGAAGGACTTTGCAATCGATGATGTCAGGAGCTGCCGAAAGATCGAGCAAAACAAACAGAGATATTCTACCCATGTCTGCATTACTAAGTAGGTCATTATACACCCTAAGAAATGGCTTCCGATGGCGCCGTGGAGGCCGCAGCCTCGAGTTGTTGACGCGTCGACAGTTAGGATTAAGACCGCACAGCATAATCTGCGAAATTTGACAGAGAATTGCTTTAGGATTTTGTATTATGCACACAGGCTTAACATTTCGTTTTGCTTTTTGGTACGCACTCTCAACTTTTCTTTAACAATGTCACACATGGCTGTTTGCAAAACATTGGCATTCTAAATCGATCAAAGTGTAACAGTGAGGGGCAGATTATTTGCAGGTCCTGAATTATAATTAGGAACTGGATATTTAAATCTACGCTGCTGACTTTAAAAGGTGATTCTGAGTGATGGCTAGGGAGTGAAATGTTATGGGATAGTAGGCATGCTCGCATCGCCTCGGCTCTCAAGGCTCCGGAATATAGTGCTACTAGCGCATAAGTAACACTGCTTAAGCCCATACGTAGAGGCGTGACCCTCGGAGGTGTGGTACTCGGAGGTGTGGCACTCGGAGACGCAGAGGCGAAGTCACAGAGGTGAAGACTCAGAGGCGAGCTCTCGGAAGCGAGGTTCTCATCGAGGTCACGGACAACAGCCGTATCCGGCGGGTCTTGACTGCAGCGGCGCGTCGCCGCACCCACCTGCGGGTGGCGACGAGCTACGCCTCACGGTTTTTTCGGTGAACTCCACGTCAATGCCGTCTAAATAATTCCGTCACTCAGAATCAGTGCACTCAGGAGTAGCAAGTCTTTAACAGCTGCCAGATGATTGTCACCCGACAATCGGCTTGAGGCGGCAGTTAAAGCCTTGGCGTTAATGGCGGCAGGAACGTTTGTTATCGGCCCGCGATCCTGGCTTGACCTGCTACTTACTAAATTCTTGGCTACCGTGTACCGCCGACCGTCGCTCTGTGCCAGCGAGCATCACCCTCTGCCAACGAGCATCCCTCGTCCTTCCGCCCAGTTGAGCGTGGCAACTATGGCAGCGGCGTTGAGCATGGAGGGCATTCGCTTATGCGTGCTGACACTGTTCATGCTGCCACTAACCACATTTGCATGCTGACCCAGTGCATGTAACCCCTAACCATGTTATTCATTTTGTTTGTTTTTCAAGCATGATTTTACTTACTATTCTATTGCGTATCACTTTGCAGCAAATGTAAAGCGCCTAGAAAGAGATTAAGTTCTCTGAGGGCGCTTTATCAAGTGCAATATTATTATTATTATTATTATTATTATTCGCCGAAGACGAAGGACCAACGAGTCTCCCCACAGGGAGAGACTCGCAGCTTTGCTCTCTGGTAGCACAGCTCTGTAGAGTAGCTACTCTAGGTAACATATTACAATTTATTTTCCTTGGGTACCGACTGCGTATATTCCAATCCGTAACGCCAACATGGATAGAAATAGCTATTCTTTTACGAGCACTTTACTTCTGCGATGATACTTGTTTTGATAGTCTCCAGCTTCGATGTTGGTCAACGTACCGACCAGATTCGCACGTGTATCGCATGCTCTGTCACTACCCGAATGATTGATGATCAGGCGGATATAATACTATAGATTATAATCCATAGAAGCGCAACGGTCCAGGTGTCTGAAACGAATATTAGAGTTCTCGCCGAGACTGGCGGCTAGAAAATTAAGCCCTGTGCATCTCATTTCACATGCGAACACTGCAAGCGAACTTTTGAAGGTAAGGTGAGCAATCGCTGGTTGCCAGATTAAATTTGTCCCAATATTAGGCAACGTGTGAAGTATCATTTTGAGTCATTGTGTGCAATATAATTATAAAACATGTAAGTAATTCGTGTATGGTTGCAGGCCGGTGCAGGTAAGAAAGGAGCCACCCTGTTTGCTACGCCGAGAATTCGACAGGAGCCGACTGACCATTCCAGTCACTGCGTCTGAACGGTGGGCCCATCCAGACGTCAAACTAGCAAGAGTGCACCTCTCATAATGTATCCTCTTAACACTTCTTTATCCCTCGCCCTGAGCTCACCGTCCGAACCCATCCAGATAGGGATACGCCATCTTCAGGAGAGAGCTGCGAGTCAGACAGCGAGGAAGATATTACTGATCCATATTTTTCCAACTTCACAGGTGTGGCTGAGGAGAGAAAGTCATACCTCCCCCAATCAAAAAGGCCTCAGCTATCCGATCACCGACCTTGACCTTACCGAGTCCAATGCTGAGCTTCTTTCTTACATCTAGGCTGAAAGAGCGGAGCTTGTTGGATGAAAGTATTAAAGTGTCACATCAGAGAAACCGTGGCCAGCGCTTTCCAACTTCTGCGATCGGCAAGATGGGTTGTTCGCTTGCGTCAATGTGGCAGGCCTACTCGAGGCTACGGGAATCACCTGTATATAATCCGAGCGAATAGTGCCGACTCACAGACAGTTAATCTCTAAGCCTCAAAGCCGCGCTGCTACAAACAGCGACAAGCACCCTTCTTTCACTGTCATTCTGAGCACCTCAAAGAGGACTACAGCGAGATGTCGAGATGCTGCCGAGTGTCTTGCAGTAGGGCAACTAAGGCTGGGAGGTCATTGGAGATATCAATACGATGTCATTGCCAACGGGCCTCTAAGAGGCTCAATAACGCTGCTTCCGGGTGTTCTTTCTGTCATCACTAACCAGGTTATTCATGTTGTTTGTCAAGCACGATGCCACTCACCATTCGATCGCGTTTCCTTTGCAGCAAATTTAAAGGCCCTACGAAGAGATTGAGTTCTCTGAGGGCGCTTTATCAAGTGTATCATCATTATTATTATTATTATTACCACTATTACTGCGGGACGGTGGGGATCATGAGGCTCACTACTATCACAAAATGGATTGGCCCTCCCCCTCCCAGTTGACCGATTTATCTGCAGGAAAGAACAGCATCGAGTATGAGCGGCTGGTAGACCGCATCGAAAGGTGCTGCTGCCGCCGCTACACATCGAGCCACTCCTTTAGACAATGACTCAGCAGCTTTCAAATACGTCCAACAAATCTTTCCACCGCATTCGGAGGTAAAGGTCTCAGCTGGCATAGTCGCCGGACCACCGGTAAAAGATTGCAGAGTGTGAAAAATTCGCCGAGAAGCTGAACAGGACGGAGAACTTGCGGCACTTGGAACTATGTGGCTCGCTACAGCGGTTCACGGGTCTCTAAGCAATTGTGAAGCCGAAAACTATGAGCTGCTAGCTAAAGCTCTCATCAAGAGCCATGCCAAAATGGCCGTGCCGAATGTCCCTCGAATTCCATATAAACTGGGCTCATCTTGAGAAATTCAATGAGGTCGTGTGAGCTTACTCAGAGTAGAACGGCGATCACTTTCGGTTGGATAAACTGGACTTCGATGGTCATTATCAAGGACAGTATAACGAGATATGATGGAAGACTGTGTCGGGGGGGGGGCTTCTTAGAGATAACGATTTTCAGTATAGACCCAGACCTAAAATACGTATTCATTCCTGAACCTTTTAGATTAGTCATTCTTGTATGACTTCAGAGTAAATACACGTTAATTCGATTTAGTTGCTGTTCTTCTAACCGTATACGAACCATAGGCGAAAATGTGTCAGCTTTCTCACAGGAAATGGTAACATATTAAGTTAATCACTTTCCTGATCATTAAGATGAATTTCGTAGATAATGGTGACCATTTTCCATACTCCTAATGCAAAAGCAATTACAAAGAACGGACTTCTGATCTCAACTAGTGCGCTATTGGTTGAGTGCCTGCATGCCCTGCTCACTGATTGGCGAAGGCTCGAATCCGGTAGGTCGCTGGCTAGCAGACTGGCTGACTCTTTCCGGCTGGCTGACTCCCTGTTGCTCTCGCGATGACACACTCTGGCCTCCTTGAAGCTTCACCAGGTTTTAAATAAAATATAGTTCATTTTCGCTGCGCCCGAAGAAAACTTAATCTTTATCGGTGCACTTTTCGTACGAGCCGACAATCTCGGTCGTTAGAGGCAAGCACCCTATCTCTGGACCAAACTCGGGGCTGCTGCCTGGTACGGGCGGCCGTCGGTGACAGACGAATGGCTGCTGGTGCTTTTTTCGGACACGAGACGGCACGCTAGGCTGCGATCGACAATGAGCGAACCTCGCAACGAATACGATGTCGTCAGCTACACCCGGAACGCCTGGTTAGTTACTGCCACTGTCGATTGCTGCTACGAGCTGCTGCTCCTCGAGCGACGAAATGTGACAGTTAAGAACGTTTCTCGTCGGTTCTTGTAGAGTCCTACTGTCAGGCACGCGATTGGTTTCCCAAATCAAGTGGCAATTGGTCAGACGGCTGGGCTCGTTCAGCTCGAAAACGGTCGGGGCAAGCGGAATTCTATTGGGTTGAGCTAGGTTAAGCATGCATATAGTTCCGATGAAGGTTCTCGAGCAGCTGGCCACGGAGAAATTACTGTGAAGCAAACTCCAGCGATGTATCGACAGTTCCTGCTCACACCGCCGAACAAGGTACTGGCACTTCACGACCCAGATCGTGGGTTCGAACCCCTCTGCAGTGAATCCATTGCCCAGGGAGGGGAGGCTGATAGACTTGTAACCGTGCAGAGAAGCCCGTCCCCGACTCTCTACCGGTGGACCGTGCGGTGCAGCGCTGCAGTGTGGTTAAAATACAAGCGGCCACAACTGGGCGCCGAAAGCAGCAGTTTATTGTGGGCCTTTTAGTAGTGGCTACGCGCCAGCACAAGCGCTTTACGCTGCCACGAAATGGACCGACGGAGTTAACTTCGCGAATCAAGAAAGCCAAGTGTACTAAACTATCCTATGCGCGCATAGCTGGCGACGGTCCCTACCCCGAAGGCCACGACATCACTACAGTATCGTAAGACCCGAGCAGCTAACTGAGTCGCCGGTAGAACAGAACTGCGCAGTGTCAGTTGCACTTAGCTGTTCGTTGCCGTAGGTTCGACTCTCGTGCTCTCGCAGCATAATCTCGCATCGACTACGGAAGCTGTCGCCCCGAGCTCGGTCAGTCGTCTCGATATATTTTCTCTCACCTGAACTCCTGACCTCGCGTATAGCTGCTATTTCCTCGGTCCCCACTCTTGGTGTCAGTTCTCAGACTCATTCGTTTCCGCCTATAGCCTAATAGATGTCTCCTGTGCCAGCTTGCCATCCTCTCGATCTATGTCTACTTAAGCAGCCTAGTCGGGCCATCTCCTAACCGCATCGCTTGCACAAGGCTCCATTCTAAAAAGACCTATGCGGACTAGGGAGCCGGGCCTGTACTAGGTGCCCTAGTCGAACCCACTAAGGCAAGCACATTAGTCGGTCCATCTCCTAACCGCATCGCCTGCACAGAGCTCCATTCTAACCTGAGCTAGGTGGATCAGGAGCCGGGTCTGAACTAGGTGCCCTAGTCGAACCCACTAAGGCAAGGGTTCACATCGCGGCTAACCTGAGAGCTGCCCCAGTGCAGACTTGCAGCCTGCGTCGACGACATTTGCAGCTGGATTGCCGATAACTTTCCAAACAACAATCAGACCAACCTAATAGTTGTGGGCAAGTGGCTAGACTCCCTCAAGGAGGAAGACCTAATCCTCAAGATTGGTTCGTCTAGCATCACTACAGTAACGTCTTTCCGTACTCAGGACGTGCTGTTCCAAAGCGACTTGTTATTGAATAGGTACGTACATGCACTGTCAAGTCGGTGCACTGCCAGCTGAGTAGTAATGCCAAAATCAGGGCACGCTTAGAAAGGAGTACGATAGCCAAATCAGTTCACGAAGTTATGACATCGTGGCTAGTTAACTAATTCTCTTTATTCAGATTTCCTGGCCTGTGCCCTTAACCGTCTGCAACTGATGCACAAACCAGCAGCTCCTGCGGTCTGCCGTCAATCGCTGTCAAATGCAATTATCACGTCACTTCTGTCATTGCTTCACTGACACTCTATCAAGCATCGAATCGGCTTTTAAAACGCCCTCTCTGTCACAATCGTCGCATAGAACGCTTTCGCAAGCCAACTACATTTGCTGGAACAGCCGCGTTAGGGTAACCTAGAATGAGATTTTTCTGTCGTCGCACTCATGCTAGCCTGTCCAGATTCCGATTAGTACTGTTTGATTACAGCTATTACGAGTGTCACTAACAGGTCATATAAGAGGAGACAACCCCTTGTAGGATTGCATTGGTAAGTTCAACGTGATAGCCGTATTAGCAAATACGAAAGTTGACATGAAAGGCAGCCACCGTAGAAGGCAGGCATTAGATGATGCTGATGTCCACCATCAACCATCTACATAGCTGCTCCCAGGCCTGAGCTCCTTACCGAGGGATCCTTGTGGCGATTCTCTAGCTTCTTTGTCAGCAAGATTGACAAGGTCAGAGAGTCTATCTCTAATTTAGCTGTGTCCTCTTTTAGACTTATCTCACCCAGTAACGACCCCAAAGGACTCCCCTCCTTCAACTCCGTGCAGCACCTCAACGTCTCCATTTAAGCCTGCCACAAGTAACCTAACACAACAAACGTTAGCCTCAGGTCGTGTCCCTGCACCTTTCAAAAAGGCTCTCGTTAAGTCACTAATTAAGAAAGCTACACAAAACCTAGGGAACTTAAGAAGCAACTTCCAGCCAGCTCTGCACAGCCATTCCCATCAAAGACATTGAAACGAATGGGGACAGATCAGATAAAGGCTTACACGGAAATTTCAAGCCTATCAAATCAGCACCAGTCAGGTTTTAGAGCTAATCACTTCACTGAGTCAGCCATCGTTTCGGGTGTTTAACGTGTACAATGCTGTGAATGTTACCACAAACCATATTATACCGTTGACATCGTGCATGTTACGACTAACCATTTGTTTACCAACTAACCAACTCCTCTGCAGCATATGTAAAGAGTTTAGTAAGAGATTTTCAAGTTCTCTTAGGGCTATACACATATATTACTCGCATTATTATTATTCTCTTCGAAAGTGGTGCCTCAGACGGCGTGTTCGCTTCGTCGATGCTGCCTTCATCGGTCGAGGCTTTGGAGTCTAGCTTTTTAAACATATGGGTAGCAACGAAGTTGACATTCCTTTTACCAGGACCAAGCCAGGGCAGGTGAATTGGATAGCTAGTCTGCCCAAAGAACTACTATGAAGAGCATTTTCTAAATGTTCTGAGAGGTCGTAAGAGGACAACGCGATGTCACTCGTCGTTTTTGACATGCGAAACTAGTGCATATTTTTCTAACTAGACAATGACCCCCAAAAAGAGATGGAGTGTAGTTCAGCCTCGACCTTGTCGGCTCGAGAGGTATTTGTGTATTACTTCGTGATGTTACCATTTGGGGACTGAAAAGCCTGCTCGGCCCCCAATGTGAGAGTAGCTACAATTCCTGCTCGGCCCTCGACGTGTGAGTAGCTACAATTTGCATTTGTTTGCCTATGAATTCTGATAGCTACTGCCTTTCAGTGTCTTACATCTCATGCAGCAGTTGGTCCATCAAATTACGGAGTTTCATATTGACAGTGGACACTGCTGACGTGTCCTGGTCCATAGGCCGGTAATCAAAGCGTTCAGGACAGTGACCGCGACGTGTTGGTTGGGCCTGGTTATAGAGCAGCAGCCTGATCAATCTCGTGTCTATGGACAGCTCTTACTGTTAGGATGAGTTAAGAAATGTCTATCGAGCTGACTTTGCTTCACCTTCGCGACACATGCTTTAAGCAAAGAGAAAGAATGAAAAAAGGGATATCTAGATGCGTACTGCATACTCATAGACAGTGGCGGAGCCATCGCCGAGCTGGTTTGGTCAAGCGGTTAAGGTGCTCGCCCCGACCAAGGTCTGACTGAGGTCGTGGGCTCGAGCCCCGAGGCATACGTGAAACGCCTGAATAGAGATTAAGTTCTCTTGGGGCGCTATATAAATGAATTATATATATCGCCAGGATGGGCAGGGTGCATATGCCCCCCCCCCGCCCTATATTTCAGTGACTTAGGCCGCCCCTATTCGAATGCCCTCGTCGCCACAGTCACCAATGACGAAATTATGTCAACTTCCACTCGATGAGCGACCGCCGAGTTGATGCCGTATATACACCATGGTTGTAAGCTATGCTTTTTTGGCTACTCACGGGTCTGGCCGCCGACATCAAAACTTTTCGGATCTTGCCCCTTCGATGAACATCCTGACTCAGCCTCTCCTTTTGGATAGTCATGTGGCGAAATGCCGAGACAGAACTATTCGTCATGATATGCACGGTAACGATATTAACAATAATTAGACATTTGCATAGTGCCCTGAGAGAGAGAGAGAGAGAGAGAGAGAGAGAGAGAGAGAGAGAGAGAGAGAGAGAGAGAGAGAGAGAGAGAGAGAGAGAGAGAGAGAGAGAGAGAGAGAGAGAGAGAGAGAGAGAGAAGCCTTTCTCTCTCTAAGCACTTAAATGTGCTGAGTAAGGCTAGCCACCAGCTTGATCAACAGTATCTAACTTTACTTGGGCAAGGAAAGATTACGAAGGCACTAATGTCGCTGGCGTCACCAGTTATACCGGCGTCCTTCGCAACCCAAGTTTCAAAGTTTCTATTCAAATTTCCGGTATCAAGTATGGCCTGTCTGGTCAGAGCGAAAATTCAGCTGGCCTGCTGTTTTCGGCTAGATCGACTAGATGATGATGATGCATCCATTAAGATGTGGGTGGGTGCAGCAACCTGCTGCGTCTGCTGTGGACAACGACCTTTCTTCATATTTTGCAGCCATTGCTGGGGTCGGCTTTTGTGCAGCCGTACCATGCTGACGGCAAGGCCAGCATAGCTCAGCTGGACCTTGCAAATGAACCGCTTAAATGCCTTCCCTAGTGCCCAACCCGAGCTGGCATAGCAGTGTGGCTGCCGCCCATCACAATTTATTTTGTAGTGGGATCATTGCTTTCGGCATGCTGCAATTGTCCTGATGGCTGAAGAAATCGGCAGCTGCTGTGCACCCGCTGGTAGTGCCAGCAGACGCTACACCAGCAGGTTTAAGGTTCAAGACATTTCGCCGCCAGACCAGCCCGGATTCACTGGCCACAGCAGCTCGTGCAGGATGTGCTGATCAATTCAGCCAAGTTCACCACTAAGGCCAGCGCTTCAGTTAGATTGACCAGTATAGCGGCTGCAAAGCCATAGAGGAATAGCTCATAGCGACGCCAGTATTCGTCCAAGGGCGTAAGTCTCCCCAGACGTAGATCTACTAAGCACTGGGCAGCTGGGGGTGAGTGGGTGGTGGTGGAATAGGTGTTACTTAGCTAATCTGCTTGCTAGAACTTAACTCTCCGCGATGCGACCGATCCAGATCTTGCTCATTGTATCGGATCTCCCATTTCACTGCATAGGGATCGAATGGAGGTCTATCGGCTCATTAATCAAATTGCTTTAGCGAAAGCTTGCAGTAAACACAACCTATAGAACCTTCATGCCTATTCGCATGCAATACGACAACCATTATTACGGACAACCTAGTAAAGCAAGTGCATTTCTGAGGATGCTAAGTAGAGCAGGCTAGAGCTCCAAGGTTCTCATTCTTGAGCGTAAGTATCGCTTGCCCAGCAACGCACTTATAGCTGGAGGTACACAAGCTAAAAGCTTTCTATAAAAGCAGTAGCTTATAAGCGAACATTTGTATTGATGGCCCAAGGTTTGAGATCTGGACAGTAGTCATGAGGCTAAACAGCTTAATCTGTAAAATCTGATGTAATGTATCTCCGTCTGTAACTCCACAAAGCCACAAAGACTGTGTAGGTGTTACGCAGGAGTTTTATATAGCCCACTCACAGCCTAGGCGGCTTTCGGAAGCCAACAGACTTCATCTCACGAAACCAAGAGAAAGTGGGAAGCATAGCAGAGTCAGGAGAGCAGTTGAGGTAGCGAGTATCACGTAAGTAGCAGCACATGACGGCTATCAAGGATGAGCCATAGTCGGTAGCAGGAGAGTAGTTGTCGCCTCATAAACATCGCTGAAATTAGTTCCACAGTCTAGGACCTGCAGAGCAAAAGCTTCTGTCATCGACGGTCTTTAAGCGATGGAATGGAGCAGCTTATTTATTGTCAATACAACGACCTGAGGGCACGAGGGGGCTGAAACTGGTGCAGCAGTTTAGCTAGGCATGGTGAATCCAAGCCGTGGCGAGCCTTGTGGGTCAGTACGAGCTTGGCTCTGTACTCGTAGATCAACCGGCAGCCATCCTAGCTTTAGCAAAGGAGACACATGGCCAAACATCTATAAAATCAGGTTGGCTAAGCAGGATTCAAGGCATTATTTTTGCTCTTAATCTTCCCGTCACCTCCTTTTTCACGCGACAAACTAGAACACATTGAGTGACAATAACATGCTGTCCCGACTTCCTGGATTGAACAGGGTACTTCTCCAGCAGTATTCAGCATAATTTCATTTTGCTAGATAGAGCAAGCGAAGATTGCTTTGTCGTGTTTAGAATCTGTGCTACGAGCTTCTGTTCGCTAGCCACGTTCGATCTTCAGGACTCTTGCCCTGAGCAGCTTCCGAGGTTTCCAGAGAATGTGTAACAATTGGAACAGATAATTCACCAATTTTTGAGCGATCTAATTGGATCTGTTTTCTAGATCGACCTGGACTTTACGGCAGTGCAAGTTTTCTCATTTGGATGCCTGCACCATCGTCTCTCCCGAAAGCACTCTGGAAATTTGCCGAAGCTGTCGAGGCACGATTCCTGAAGATCGACCCCTTAGCCAACAGAAGCACGTGGCACAGGGTGGGTGGCACAGCCAAGGTTGTGGCCACACAGGAAGGGATAGCTGCAGCTATTGGCACCAGAGACCTCGGCAAGGAACTCGACCTTGTCATAAAAATATAACACATTTCATTTGCATAGCCCCCTAAGAGAACTGAATCTCCATCTAGGCGCTTTACATTTGCCGAAGGGCTAGAGCCCACGACCTCGGTCGTCAAGGCAGAGTGGTTGCCACGCTGAGTGGCTCGAGCCTCTTCGGATCGGTCCACGGAGGCCGGGGCCAACAGAGCCCTTCCCTCCTATACCTACGATTGGTAGTCGCTGGTTTGGGGCTCATGACTCCGACCACCTTCACATCTAAGCAGTAGGTTGCTTGCTTTTAAACTGCCTTCGGACCACCTTTGGAGTGATTTTGAGTGATGTGTTGGGATGAGCGGAGAATAGGAATCTAAGTAGGTTGAAAAAACCGGTAGGTTAGCACATGTAATGTATCTCCATCTGTAACTCCACAAAGAATATGTGAATGTTACACAGGAGAGTTTTGTATAGCGCACTCACAGCCTGAGCGGCTTTCGGTACACATTCGGTAGCCAACAGACTTCGTCTCATGCAACAAAGAGAAAATGGGAAGCAAAGCAGTCAAGAGAACAGTTGAGGTGGTGAGTAGCGTGGAAGTAGCAGCTCAGGACTGCTGGAAAGGATGAGCCATAGTCGGAAGCTGGAGAGTAGTTGTCGTTGCATAAGAATCGCGGAAGCGAGTTCCAGTCTAGGACCAGCAGAGCTAAAGCTTCGGTCGCATACTATGCAAGAAGCAAGCGGCTTCTTGCAAACATCAAATGTCCAGCCCAGCCAGGTGCAATGGGCTCACATTATGCAATCATGTCGATGCTATCAGAATGCTTGCTGGAAAACACAACTCAGATAGCACGAACGGCTCGCGAGTCAAAAATAAAAAAGGAAGAGAAAGTTTGACTGGGAAATGATACCAATCGATGAATTGCATTAACAAGGTCGAGATCGTGAGCGTAAAAGAGACCCACTCCCAACGAGTAGTTTTGGAGAACAAGCTCAGCTTCCATGTGTACGAGCAGGTCAAACCATCATGAATGAGCATAAAGAGGAACTGATTGCAAGAAATTTGAAAGCCAAGTGAATTACCAGCTTGTACTGTTATACAAAGGTTGCTATCACTAGGTAGCTAGTTCGTTCATACTTAGCGCTTAGGTACTTGGACACTAGGTTAGCTGGCTTAAGGCACTGGCCTTTGAGGCAGCTGTCTCTCTACAAGCACCCCTTTGGGCCAGATCTACTACAGCATTTACAGACAGGCTTGCTTGCATATGATATCCATTGGCCAAATGACCCATCAGCTCGGACAGCGATAAAGCTCAATAAAAGGGTCGACGGGCTCTGTGAGCAGCTGCTCAGACAGAGAAGCTATAACAATACCCAATCGGTGGTCTTAGCTTGAGTTAGGCAATGCAAGTGCATGACTCATGCTGACTTGGGTCGATTATGACCAAAACAAAAAATCATGACGAATGCTTTATTCGTTTGTTCATGGCTGGGCAATCAGGATGCAGAGCTACCCAGCCGGGCATGTGCTGTGGCTGGTACGATACGCACTAAGAGCTGCTGGCACCACACCGGCATGGGTCAGCTCGCGATCAGACTTTGGCCAAAATAAATACAATTAACGTCGAGGCTTTAATTAAAGGAGACAGAGACGATGAAACGCAATCATCATTAACACTTCCTTCGATGCCTCTTTTTCCTTTGCTTTTCGGCCATACGGTCGATGGTACAAGGCGTGACCATTCCCAACAGCTGGCCGGGCCTGTCAGGACTAGGGGCAGGCCAACAACCCACTCCAGAGGCCGTATTCGAGGCAGCCTCGTCGATTGGCACGATGAAGCAGATCGAGCACGCCGTCTGTCAACCGTCTACGTCCTGTACATGAGGTATGCTTTCAGTCTGCCGGGAAGCGGCAGGCCCACGACGCTGTCTAGCATATTATCCTTGTTCAGCTGCTTTCTTATCACTCGGCGGCACATGTCGGCCAGCGGCAGAGGTTCGGCTACAGCACGAACGAGCACGTGTCGGCCCACGACCGCCGATCGATACGAAGCAAGCAAACCGACCGAGCCTGAGACGGTCTAACGCACTAAGCAACCAGACAATGCAGACGGCCTTTTTCGTGCCGTGCCAAGCCATCATGCCAGCAGGTCAGACCGCAGACCAGGCTCGGCAAGCATGCATGCAGTCGTCACCAGATCAATCGGCTTTGTTCGAATACTCGGTTGAGCCGAGGAGGCCTGCCATTAGGTCGGGGGGGGGGAAGGAGGAGGAGGGCAGCTGGGCTGCACGCAGGCACACGACACACACACGCGCGCACACGCACGCACGCACACACACACACACGGAGGGAGGCAGGGAGGGTGGGAGATGGAGGGGGAGAGCGATCTGCCCCTGTGGCAACGAGACAGCTGCTACCAATCGCCGGACGGCAAGGAATAGCGGCCGACAGCAGCAGCACCGGGCAAGGCATCATAAAATACTCACGTTCCAGGCCTCCTATATAGCGCATGGTCACCTCGCAGTGACCCCAGACTGCGCTCACCATCGGATACAGCTTCTTGCCCTTGAGGCCAGCGAAGGCCACGCCCAGGTACTGATCGTGCATGACGTATCCAAGCGTGCCCTCGTCCATGTCCAGCACGACGACGAACGAGTCGGGAACCATGGCCGCGACCGGCAAGCCGCTGCCAGCGCCCGGTCGCGGGTACTGCTCCTCTACGCTGCCGGGCGCCTTTGAGTTGTGGCAGAGGCGCATTCGCCCGATGTCCCAGCCCCAGGAGTGCGAGTCGCTGCCGACCAGAGTCGAGTAGCCGGCGCAGTGCAGCGGAGCCGACGGCTCGCCCACGCCGACGACGGCGTGCGTGCCGCGCTGCTGCCGATTCCAGACGATCTGCCAGGCATGCAGGCCGCGCTCGTAGCCGACGCGGCCGCGTGCGCCGTCCGTGCTCTGCGCCACCGGATACCGGTGGAAGGTGAGCGCATCCTCCTCCTTGACGTACACGTTGAGCGAACGATCGTTCGGGTTCCACGAGTGCCGCTCCAGGACGTCGGGCGGCAGCGGCGAGCTTCGCAGCAGCAGGTCCAGCCTCGGCGGCTTGCCGTAGTCCGGTGGGCTGGCGGCCGCGGCGACACCCGGCTGCTGCAATGCCGACTGCGCGGCCGACCTGGCGGCAGCGGCCGGACCGGCCAGCCGTCGCCTCGACACCAAGCTACCGATGCCACCGCCGGGCAACAAAGGTGGCGGCAGCGGCCTCGACGACAACGATGATCTGGCCGCCTTGGGGGCAGAGGCGCCGGTCGAAGCAGCAGCGGCAGCCACGTGGTGATGTGCTCGAGACGAGTTCATATCGACGTCGTCGTCGCCGGACACTACTTCCATCACTTTCATGCCGCCCGAGGCTTTCTGGCCCATCGCCGTCGCGTGCTGATCGTCGGACGAGTCGGGCAGCAGCAGGGCGTCCTGCTGTCGATCGACTCGATGGCCGACCAGCGCAGCAGCCGCCGCCGCCACCGCAGCAGCTGCTGACCCGCTGGTGCTGCTTCCGCCGCCGCTCTCGCTGCTGTCGGTCCTCCTGCGCTTGACGCTGTCAGCCAGCTCGGCGTTTTCCAGTTCGACCTGGATGCGTCAAAGGGGCGGTTTCAGGCACTGTATGCAAGCAATTGAGTATGCCGCCATCGCCACAACACGGGGCGGTTGAATGGTTCGCCATCCACGGCGGCTGAGGCAGCAGCTGCAGTAGCAGAGCGGAGCGACAAACAGCACAGAGCTGCCGACGTAGCTGCGTACCTTCACGCCATCGCTAAAACGACAAGGCAAAGCAGCAGAGACCCGCCCACCCCACCCCGAACTGCAGCCGTCACCGCCGGTGCGCTGCTCGGCAAAGGAACCGGGCGAGTTCGACTGCCAGTCTCTTGTCAGCCAGCTGCTGTCGGCTGCCAGCCGTAAGCCCAACTGGCTCTCCGGTGCTTACTCGATTCTATGACAGTCAGCACTATCTTGCAAGTGTCATTCTATGGCGACTGCAGCAGCCAGCGGGACGGCAAAAACAGAGCCATCGGGTATTGGGTTACGGCTAAACCAATGGACACATATTGACTTCAGGTAGTGGGCGACCGCACGAACCGACCCTGCTGCTGCTGCTAGGCTGCACTTTGCACCCTGCCGAAGCAGGCTCTACCGTCCACAGAATCGCCACTACAAAGACTCAGACGTCAGCAGACTAAACCCAGTCCGGAAGGTACATGAACCCTTTGACGACAGTGAAAAGCAGGGAAAACAAGCACACTGTAATGGAGGGAGGGCAGCAGCGTGCAAACAGCAGCAGTGGGCGAACTTCAGACGGCCTTGGCGAGTCAGGAACGGCTAGGTGAACAACTGCCACACTCGGCTAGCGACCAATACCATGTCTTCTCCCCTTCCCAGACCGAGGATGCCACCAGGCAGCCACAGCTGCATCCATCCACCAGCCTCTTTGTGAAATCGTTAGCCAAGCAGCCGGCAAGCTCAATTAATCACTAGCGAATGCAGAATGCTGGACAGAATCAAGCGGTGGATCAGCTGCAGAGGCCGATAAACGCCTACCGATGGGACCGGTCGACTTCGTGCGACAGCTGGACTTCTTTCAAGCAGACAGCAGCATCATCATCAGCAGCAGCAGCAGCAGCTTCTGCCCAGGAAATGTTAGGCTTATAGGCTTACCCGCCGTCGGCTGGCGATTTAGTAGCACTGGCAGGAGCTGCTTCACCTAGTCGACTGGGATGGGCAAAGCCACAGTCCAAGGGGTCAGAGAGGGGGAGGGGGCCCAAGGACATGGCAGGACAGCCTGCAAGCCAGTCTCAAGTCTTCTCCATGGTAAGCCAAGAGGCTCAGGTCGGATTAAGATGGGCACATCCTAGGCAGGACGGTTCAAGCCCGGGCCATCCTTACTTGCCTTGCCAACGTTGTAGGCCTGCCGAGGTCAGCTGCTCACGAAGTGGCTGTAGACACGAGGAAAGGGTGGGTGAAGGTGGAAAAAAGTTATGTTTAATGCCCAGTTTTATCTCGAAAGGCTTGAAGATCTTCCCTACTCCCAATCTAGTCTCTGCCATTTTGTGCTCGACAAGCTGAGTCAGCCAAGGTGACTTGATGACTATTTCGAGCTGCTCTAGGCCTAAGCAGAGGTGAAGCCACGGCAAAACCATGGGGAGGGGACTCGGCACTCGGCCGGAGGCAGTCGATCATCAGGAGGCTGAGCACATCCCTTCGGGTCAGTACAAGGCGACCAGAGCACTGAGGACCACTTGAGGGAACGACCCGACCCGTCTCCTTACTTTGGAGATGATGCATGCGAGAGACTGCCTAGGCTGGATGACTGACTGACACTCATGTGCTGCTCTTGCCCTGGCGATCCCTTCGTGCTTTCGACCAAGACGTCGCCACATGCATCGCCTAAGACTGTGGCAGCCCTGGGCCAATTAAAGGTGCTGGCCTTTGGGCCTTCACCTGCTGGCCACCCACCGACCCCACCTACTATTCATGGACACCAGCAGCAGCAGCCTAGCTCGGCTGGAATGGCCCGAGGCTGGCTCCTTCGCAGGGGGTGGGCAAGAATGTGCCTCAGCCACTGACCGGAGCCCTGCAGTCTGCAGAAGGCACGACCGGGACGACTTATTGGTCAATAGATCGCCATCTGTTGGTAGCAAGCCTGCGGCAGGCAGGCACGGGCAGATCAATTTCCTTCAATTTCCCTTTTTTTGCTACCCCAAACACAAAGAATGCACTGATTGGTTCAGCATATCCAGCAGTGTGAAAGCCTGGCTTCGGACCGAACTCAGTGCTGCACCTAGGTTTAATTGAGACCAGGGATCCACCCACAGCTGGGATGCAGCCGAACATGAGTCCGGGATGGTAACAAGAAACTAGCAAACTAGCATGCGAGCGTGGTGAAGCTGAGTGCACATTCGAAGGTCACGGTAGTCAGGAGACCGGGCTATGCTAGAGTCCATGCGGTGTGCATACAAATCAACCCCTGACCAAAAGAGCTGACTCGGGCTGAAACAAGCTAGCTGGTGATACCGGATGTCGCCTGGCAAGGTGGAATTTCGCTAGACCATGCAAGCCAAGCCACGGCCTCTGTTGTCAGGAGCAAGCATGGCCGAACCGACCTAGTACCAGGAGATATCAATACACCGACCAGTCACCCCTGGGTCTTGGCCTAGGGGGCGAGGTGCCTGCACTTCATGACCCCGTTCGTGGGTTGGGGGCATGCAGCACAACGATTCTTCACTGCCCAGTGCCAGCTGAGTGACCTGCAGCTACAGATTCTCTGCCCCTATATAAATAAGGCCGTCGAAGCTGCCAATATTTTGTCTGCTCGTGCCAAACAGTTTTATCAACTTGGGAAGCTGAAGCTGCACCCCTTGGTCGGCCGAGATTACGCAGACATAACGAGACCAGCTGCTGCGAGGCCATTTGGGAACCGGGTGATCTCGAATGATGCATCATAGCACTCAACAACAAATACGGTGCCCATACCAAACCACTGCACCAGTGAAACACAAAAGCCAGCGAATCTAACCCCCACGAAACTCCACTGCCAGTCTCAGCAGCTTGTAAAATTCACGCCACTAACCATGCAACCAAATCCAGATGCCGAATGCCAGCTAGATGCATGGAAACCAGGTATCACCGAGCAGAAAGTGCAATGCCACGCTTACACTAGGCGAGCCGAATTCCACTTGCTAGCTAGGGCACAGATTGCAAAGTCGAATCTCGAGCCCGATCCCGTTCTCCGTTACCTTTCCGATACTTTTGAGCTGTTTGTTCCAAGTGGCTTGGTAGGAACACCACTGGGCAGCTGGTGCTGCAGTCTTGACCGAACCTTGGTATAACTCGTTCCCAACAGCCAGGCGGTTGATCTCGGTTGCTTGGCCTGCTTCGGTGGGCTGCATCGCGGCTAGCGGCCGGGATTCGTGAGCCGAGCAGGCTGCACGTGGCCGCGACGATAATGCCCGGCCCGGAAGGGAGACGGGACAGATCGCACACACCAGCCTGGTTCGCTCACACCTGCCTGCGGACGCGGACAACACTGGGGTGCACTCACAATCCAGCCCAACCGCAACCGGCCGAGCCTGGACCATCGCCGCTGAGCGCCACCACGATGACGTTCAGGCGGTGACGTTGGTTGGCGAGACCCGTAACAAGCCAAACCGCCGGAAGCAACATCGAGACCGCGAAAACGATGGCCGCAAGCACCCAAGAACGTGGCAACGAAAAAGAAAATCAGTTCGTCCGCGGCAAGAGTGCATGCATGCCTCCACTCTCCTCTGAAAGGTATCGTTTAAGTGCGGCTGTCAAAGGAAATTGAAGCATTTGCCTGTGGGTCTACAGGAAAGCGAGCTACACACAACGAGAAGTGACAGCCAAAGAATAAGCAGCCAAGGGGGACGGGGCCGATGGGAAACTCCTCCAAATCAAGAATGAGGTTGCGGACATGACGAAGGCACGGATGGCGGTGGCTGGATAGCAGCTCGGCGGCAGCAGGCGACCAACCGCAAAGCACAGGCGTTGGCGCGGCTCTCAGGTCGGCGCTTCCGGTGGAATCTGGGAACCGAGAGCAGGCGTTGGTTGGAAGACGTCAGATCGAAGGAAGGCGTGCGTCTGCACTCGGGGTGTTCCCACAGCTTCTGGGGAGGCAGACGGTAACCTCGCCACCGCCGCGCTCAAAGTCTAGATGTGGCGCTCGAGCCCGTTCTGTGCGCGCGCGCTCACGGCAGGCTCAAGTTTGCTCACCGACAGACATAAACCGCGTCTTTGTTCCACCAGAATGCCGGCTCGTCGCCAACGACGGAGCAACCGCTGGCTAGATCAGCGCATTTTTAAGCCCGAGTCTTTGTCTGCGGGCAGCACCGGAAGCACCGCCCGGCGAGAGGCGAGTGGGGGAGATTAGGTCACGTGAACGGCAGCGGAAACCCTATGGCCGCCTTAGCGCGTGGGGTGACGCCGTCGCTGCAATGCCATCGCGTACCCGACCGAACGAGCTTGTCCCATGGGTGGCGTCGGAGCGGGCCCCAATGGTAATGAGCCCTCTCCGGAAGACCGCTGGCAAGCTGCAATTCGTGTCCGGGCCGGACCGTACGTCGCCGGCTGGAGAGAGACCAAGAGCTGGA
>WPIO01000006.1:5770000-5870000 GCA_009760855.2 Cristatella mucedo | reverse complement strand
AGCCGCCGCAATGCCGCACGTTCCTCCAGGCTGCAGGCTTCATTATCCAGGGAGCCGACCGTGAATATATAAGCAAAGTAGTATTTAGTATTGTAGTAGTATACTTTACACATTATTTTAATGCATATAATAATAATAATAATTCACTTGATAAAGTGCCCTCAGAGAACTTAATCTCTCTCTAGGCGCTTTACATTTGCTGTAAAGTGAAATGCAATGGAATGGTAAGCAAAATCATGCTTGAAAAACAAACGAACTGAATAATATGGTTAGGGGTGACATGCACAGGGTCAGCATGCAAATGTGGTTAGTGGCAGCATATGCATTGTATAGCGCCCTAAGAGAACGCGATCTGTATTCAGGCACTTCATGTACGCGGCAGAGCTCGAGCCTACGACTACGGTCAGCGAACGTGCATTAACCCCGACCTTGGTTCGAGGCGAGCGCCGTAACTGCTAGGCCAAACCAGCGCGGCTTTGGTTACACGGTAGAGATCAGTTTCAGTGAAGTAGTGTCTTCAATCCCGAGTGAAATATTTCTGACAATTCGTTCTTATCTACATTACATTCTACTAACGCCTGCCTTCATTAAATTCTACTAACGAATAATGCTGGGAAGCCCTGGGAAGCCGGGGGCGCCGAGCGTTCACCTCTCGCGCGACTCGCCGGGCCCGGATTAGGGGTGGCGGGGGACAGGCAGCGAACGCCGTCTGGGCGAACCAGCCTCCCTCTGGCGCAGCGCATGCTATAGGACGAACC
Source organism: Cristatella mucedo (assembly GCA_009760855.2). Lineage (NCBI taxonomy): Eukaryota > Metazoa > Bryozoa > Phylactolaemata > Cristatellidae > Cristatella > Cristatella mucedo. The sequence continues at coordinate 5,869,242 of WPIO01000006.1, read as the reverse complement.
TCGATAAAAATTGCAATAATAGTAACAAGCTTGTGTAAAGGCGTCACAAGAGAGCTCAATCTTTTGCCCTTTGCCTACGCCGGAAAAGGAGCATGCAAACTAATTAGTTATATTGTAATGTCCCGTACAATTGCAGCACGCATAAGCACACGGAGGACAATTAAAAAAAACGGAGCAATTCTTATAGTAATAATAATAATAATGCACTTGATAAAGCGCCCTCTGAGAACTCAATCTCTTTCTATGCGCTTCACATTTGCAGCAAAGGGAAGCGCGATTGAATGGTGAGTAATATCATGCTTGATAAACAAGAATAACATGGTTTAGGGGTGACATGCACAGGGTCAGCATGCAAATGTGGTTAGTGGCAGCATGCACAGTGTCAGCACGAATAAGCACATGAAGGACGAATCGCAGGTACCCACTAAATGCTGTCCTAAATAAGTGTGTTTTTAAGTTCTTTATAAATGTGGTCAAGTCAGGCGATGTTCTGACGCAAGTCGGGAGGGAGTTCCAGGCTTTGGGAGCATACGGTCTCCACAGGATTTGAGGTTTGTACGAGGTATTGGTAAACAGAAGCAGATGGGATTGTACCCTCTTTTTAATCTCAAGTCGTCGGCGAGTTTATTGGTCCATCGGTTGGTTGTGAGAAACATTAGCGAACTACATAAGCCAAAGTACGACTTTTGAGATGATGTTCGCAGTTTCTGAATAATGGCGATCAGGTACCGGTCATGTCCCAATCTATAACTAGGCGGCACATACAAGTCAAGTCTCTCAAGTCTGGCAGGAGTTAGTTGGCTGTGCTCTGGGACGATAGCGCTGCGATAGCTATGGCTCGTGCAGTAGCACTCCGTGGCTGTCGACAACACTGCTCTTCTACGAGCTACGGACCTAGACTTTGTGGTTTTATGGTTTATTATGGGTTAATGATTTTATCTTTTTATGGGTTATATGGGTTCTGGTATTAGGTTGAGTCACTGCCTGGAGTTACTGTTTTTATGAGGGTGAGTCACTGCCTGGAGAGGAGGAGGAGGAGGCAGTGAGAAACACGACGACTGAGAGGAGAGCGGAGCTGTGCCGTGTAACGCTGCGAGCGTTTCCGAAATACACGCCAGTGTTGGAGCCCCGCCCCTCCGTGTCTGCATTTCGTCAAAGCTCGCAGCGTTACACCGCACAGCCCCGCTCTCCTCTCCGTCGTCGTGTTTCTCACTGCCTCCTCCTCCTCTCCAGGTAGTGACTCACCCTCGTAAAAACATAAACACATTTCACCATAAACCCATATAACCCATAAACAGATAAAACCACTGACGCACAATAAACCATAAAAGCATATGCCCGCTATCTTAAGATCACAAATCTCAGCAGTAATGCACTCACGATCATAGCAACATGCTGCGTCCACACAAGGGAAAAAGCACTTTACAGCATAACAGCGCTGTCTCTGTCCAGAAACCACCATTTTACATAGCATAAACAATCCCCTAGCAAGACAGCTCCAAGACATAAATATGCCTGAGTAAGAATTGTGAAATTCTGAGCTCTAGCTTACCAACTCTTTATGACGCACACCTGTCATTTACAATAATAAACTTGCCTCAAAGCCAGGATATCCTTTTCACAAGAAACGTTATTTGGGTAAGAGTTGACTTGACCATTGTCTTGGATCCACAAATACTCAAGCACAAATTACGACATAGAGGTGTGTGTTTGATGAAGTCGAAGCAATTTCTTTTCCCTAGCTTCATACATCAAGAAAAAGGTGTCTATCCAATACCACTCTGTGATATCACCTGTAAATGTCAATCGCAAGTCAACCGACTCGGCATGTCATAGAGCTACCAAACAAAATTGGATATGCACAACACAAGGCAAGTTAAAACTGAGCAAGCCAAGAAAAAGAGGTCTCGTGAACTTCCCGCGAGGATCATATCAGCTACAACTCACTACGCATGGAACAACGTCCAAGGATGTATCAGCTAGAACTAACTACGCATGGAACAATGTCCAAGGCAAATTAGCTTCGAGCTGACGACGCCCTACTAGTAAGCTGTGTGATCAGGCTGGGCACGTCATTTGAATGGAAGTCAAATTACGGTTCGGGAGTTATTTAAGGCTGGCTGGCTCGCTCGCTCACTCGCCCTGGCAATATCTGCGGGTGTATCGAAGCCGTCTCTTTGGCTCGTTCATCGCGCTTCGAGGCCTAAACTTGACCTACATTCGTAGCGCGTCGGCGACGACTAGCGCTGACGGCAGAATTTGATCTTTGATCGCAGTGTTTGTCGTCCGTGGCCTTAGCTGAGAGCCGCTGCGGCATTTTCTTTGAGCATTTAGTGTCGGGGAGTGTTGGATAATTGCCGAGGACTCTCAGCAGCTTTCTAAAGGCAAATTTCGTTGCTCGTGACTGTGTTGGCTGGCGAGCATCTCAGCTGAAAGCGAGGCTGCTCTATACAGTGGGCGGAGTAAGGCAAATGGCAGGACCGAAGAATGGCGGGCTCGAAAGCTGAAGTAGCTGCAGCTACCCTGCTGCTGAGTTTGAGATTCGAAAAAGAAGTCGCACTATGAAAGCATACGGATCGCCGTTCAGTGACGCGCCAATGAAAAGCCAATCGCAGAACTCTATGGAACTGAAGCGACGCGAATGGAATGGGAGCCAATGGAAGCGAATTCAGGCTCCACAGCGCTCATTCCAGAGAGCTCGAGTGGCACTGCTGGCAGCTCAGCGTCGTATGATTGCATGTAGACTCACTTTTCTTGCTAGTGTCAGCATTCTGAAGGTGTGGATATATGGATTTCCGAAGCAAAGTTAATATCTGAACTAAGATCAATGGTTACCAAGCAGTCAGCTGAGACTGCTGCTCAGACTGGTCCTAGACTAGAACTTGATGGCTGCAGAACGCCTATGATGGCTGCAGAACTGAACTTACTACTCTTAATCGAGAATATTTCAAGGGTGACAAGGTGACCACTTTTGCATGGATGCATGCCATCGCTAGTGCTCCGAGTCTTGAAATTGGGGAAACCCGGTATTGTCTGGCACGGAAAGCCACAGTTTGTGACTTTACACAAGAGTGCGACACTGGCTGCCGAAGGCGTAAAGGCACCTGGTACCAGGGTCGAGGAACGACGTGGTCTTTCTTTCTGTAGATGCTATATTCAGCGCGGAGCCTGTGAATGTTTAGACTTCGAGACTGACATTTCGCGAAACTTCGAAGCTGCTATGGTACTGGTGCTGATGCTGCTCTGGTACTGCTCTGGTACTGCTCTGGATGCTGCTCTGATACTGGCTATGGACTTCTGCTCTGATACTGGTGCTGATGCTGCTCTGATACTGGTGCTAATGCTGCTCTGATACTGGTGTTGATGCTGCTCTGGTACTGCTCTGGATGCTGGTCAAGCTGCTTTGCTATCCTTTCATCGTGTGTCGATGGTGTCGGTACAAAAACCAAGTCGTTTGACTTTTGCAAATCGTCGCTACATAAGTCGAAGACGCCACGAGCTCTTGGAGAGTCGCCGGTCTTCACGCCTCGTCGACGACGACATTTTGGCGAAGGGCTAAGGAGCCTAGAAGCACGACCAACTGATGTCTTAAGTGGAAAATTTTGTTCTCGGCCCGACTCATTTTCTCTTGTGGCTCCTATAGCATGACTCGGCTCACAACTTGGGTCACACACTTGGCCAGATTTTGTCTCGCAATTGTGTGCGATCATCTCACTGCTAGTCCTCTGGAACCTCTTTCCACTGTTCTAATTATGTGCTGCATAAATCTGCTGCTACTGCCATGCATTAGTAACACAATATATATGCCTCAGCCTGTCTCTGCATCTTTCAGGCAGGCTGTTGCTAGGCAAAACATTAAGAAGGCATCACTAGACCAAGAGAACTATAGCAACTTTTGCCCAATCTCCCTACTGCCGTCCCTATCTAAGACATTAGACCAAGAAGTGGAAAGCCAATTAAACTCTTACACTGTAACTTCAAATATAGCCAGTGAGTTCCGATCTGGTTTTAAAGGAGCTAATCACTCCACAGAGTTGGCATAGCCTCGTATGTACCTTCTCAGGCATGTAAACTTAGGTAAAAACTGTCAGGTTATTTTGCTTGATCTTTCTGCAGAGTTTGATACTAGTGATCACAAGATCTTCTCGAGTGCCTCTCATCTCGCCGGGTCATCATTGGAACTGCGTTCGATGATTTAGATTATACCTCAGTGGAAGACTCCAGACCATTGATGTAATGGGCAAAGATCATCAGAGGAACGGCTAAAGTACGGTGTACCTCAATGCTTAGCCTGGTCCGCTTCTTTTCTCAATTTATAATCTCTCTCTCTCTCTCTCTCTCTCTCTCTCTCTCTCTCTCTCTCTCTCTCTCTCTCTCTCTCTCTCTCTCTCTCTCTCTCTCTCTCTCTCTCTCTCTCTCTCTCTCTCTCTCTCTCTCTCTCTCTCTCTCTCTGTCTCTCTCTATCTGTCTCTCTCTGTCTCTCTGTCTCTGTCTCTCTCTTTCTCCCTCTTTCTCTCTCTCTCTCTCTCTCTCTCTCTTGCTGATGTGATCACTTAGCACAATCTAAGCTCACACTTCTATGCAGATTGCACGCAGCTTTACTTATGCTTTGATCGGTCCTAGCCCTCCAGCTCGTCGAATTCTCTCAACTCTTTTTCCGCATGTATTGCTGAAATCCGCTCATGGATGATATCAAACTTTCTCAAATTGATTGACGATAAAATCAACTTCCTTGTTATCATCAAACAAAGTGTGACTCAGCAATTTGAATGCTTACCGCTCACAATACGCATAGCTTGTAGCATCTCCGCGAAATCTGGTAGCTGTATTGTAAAAAAAAGGTGACATTTCACTAACGGACTGCATTAGCTACGCAGTCAAGTCTGATGACTCTCTGCTACATAATGCTGCTAAAATGCGGTCCTGCGTAGACACAGATGCCAGCCACGATCAAGTTGCTTGGAACAGATGCCACGATCAAGTTGGTCCATGCTTTTGCGACATCCCGCCTCGTCCTCTGTTGTTCACTGCTTGCATTTCTACATGCCTGTGCAATCAGACGCTCACAGTTGTTGCAAAACTATGCGGCTAGGCTTGTCCGTCGTGGTTGTCGCAGTTGCCATACTACACTACTTCTCACCGAAATGCACGGGCTTCCAGTCAAGCAGCGCATCGACTTCAACGCTTTACACTCACTTTAGGTTTCTTCATTCTCCGGCTCATGCCTGCCCATCAAAACTACTCCCTAACCAGACCAGGCATCGTACCGCCCGATTCTCCGACTCAAATCGTTTAGCTAAGCTCCGAATCAACCGAAAATCCATTGGAGGCCGTGTCTTTCTTTCGTACGCTCTCGGAGCCTGGAGACCACTCCCGACTGACGTTACGACATCCCCCTGATTTTAAACATTTAAACAGAAGTTAATATAGCTCCTGTTTCCTCCTGCATTTGCTTGGTTCTTGTGTCTTATCCTTCGAGTGGTAATGCATCTCAAATCGAGCGAGCTCCGATCGCGGCTAGAGGGTCGGCCGTCGCGAGGCTAGCGAGCCGTCGGCGGCGCTAATAGCTAGCTCCTGGCTTGGAGCCAGGGGAACTTCAAGGTCGCCGGCCAACGACCGGGGCGGGAGGCCAACAAAACTTGGACCGTGGACGGTTGCGAAAATGGAAAAGTGATTTGCGCGGCGCTATTCGCACGCGAGGCCTCATCGCCCAGATCTCGCGGTCTCCGCGGCGGCCCAGGCCCGTAGATGCGGGCACCCCTGACGGCTTTAGTCTGCGAGGAATCAGCAGCCGCACCCACCGGTGACGGAGAGCGTGCTCCTGGCTCACAGGCGAGCGTCCCCTGCCGCCGCCGCCGCCGCCGAGTATCGCGCGTCGGGTAGCGCGACTAACTGCGATACGCTGCGATTCAGCTGCCATTGTAATGTAATGTAATGTATCTCCGTCCGTAACTCCACAAAGTCATAAAGACCATGTGGGTGTTACGCAGGAGAGTTGTGTAAAGCGCACTCACAGCCTAAGCGGCTTTCGGTACGCATTCGGTAGCCAACAGACTTCGTCTCACGCAACAAAGAGAAAGTGGGAAGCATAGCAGAGTCAGGAGAGCAGTTGAGGTAGTGAGTAGCATAGAAGTAGCAGCTCAGGACCGCTGAAAAGGATGTGCCATAGTCGGCAGTAGAAGGGTAGTTGTCGTTGCGTAAGAATTGTGGAAGCGAGTTCCACAGTCTAGGACCTGCAGAGCTAAAGCTTCTGTTGCCAACTGTCTTTAGGCGGAGGAATGGGACAGCTAATTTAATGTCCACACAGGACCTGAGGGCGCGAACAGGCTGAAACTGATGCAGCAGTTCAGCTAGGTACGAAGGAGCCAAGCCTTGGCAGGCTTTGTGGGTCAGGGTAAGAACTTTGCTCTGTATCCTCTGCTCAACCGGCAACCATCCTAGCTCTTTCAGTAAAGGAGACACGTGCTCAAACCGCTGGGACTTGAAGACCAGCCTTGCAGCCATATTCATAGTCCGCTGTAGTGGCCTAATAGCTTTCTTTGGCAGCCCAGCCAAGAGGAAATTACAATAATCAAGCCGAGACAGAACTAAAGAGCTAGTTAAATTTTTGTAAAAGCCACTGTGGGAGACAGCTCCTAATCTTGGATAGGGATAGGATGTTTACCACAGTAATCTTCGCGCCGCTCCGGTAGCGACTTCAAATTATAGAGAACAGCGCTTCGGAGCTTACCTACCAAATTTCATGCAGTGCGATAAAGTTATGCTTGCACGGTCTCATGCCACGGCCTCCAGTGGCCCGGGCCAGCTAGCGTCCCTACACATTCATGCTGTGCGATAAAGCTGCTATTGCCATAGTAGGCTTCGTGCGACTGTGGTTTTTATTCCAGATCGTAGAAAGCGATGTTTAGGAATTCCCCGCTAAATTTTATGCGATCGAACGTACGCGTTCTGGTGCACACTGTTACGCGACGCCTATTGCTGAAATGGCAGCTGTATCGCTGTTCAATTACGTGCGGTCGCTGTCTGGCCCCGGGCACTTGGAGGCCATAGGATGAGAACGGGCGAAAGTGCAATCACCTGATGTTAGGTAGGTAAACATGCAACACTTTTTGCTGCTATAATTTGAAATTAAAACTGCGCTTTAGCGAAGCTTTTTGTGTTATTGAGACCGCCGTATCCGTGATTCGACTATTTCGGGCTGCCACCAGGGCCGCTAGCATTCGGAGGCCTAGCATCGGAGAACGTGCGAATGCAGTCGGATAAAAATTGGCGGGTAAACCTGGCACGATGCTATTTACAATAATCCACAATCGAAACTGTAGTCGCAGTTGCAGGTAAACCTGGAACACCATTCGCTGTAAGTGGTAATGACGGTCGCCGCTTTCGTGAGTGAGACGCTTATCACTCACCATTCAATTGCGTTTCCCTTTGCAGCAAATGTAAAGCGCCTAGAAAGAGATTGAGTTCTCTGAGGGCGCTTTATCGAGTGCATTATTATGATGATGATTATTATTATTATTATTACGCTTATTGTGGGGCGTATCTCAATTCTTCGTGCGACCCGCGCGCGGCTCCGGCTGCTGTAAGTCGCCCGGTAAGTCCTGCGCGGCCCGCTGCCGGACTGCGTGCAGTAGGGCCACGCGCCTGGGGCCACGCCCCTCCTGCACTCGAGCCGGACAGGCGTACCGCCAGGCGGAAGTCTCCAGACGGACCACGATGCATACGCAGGAGGGGCGTTGCGATAGCTCTCTGAGGCATGGCGGCCGCGGCGGCAAGTTTCTCCGGTCAGCGGACGGTCCGTGGCCGACAGGTCCGTCCGCTGACCGCCGTCCCGTGTGCACTCACAGTAGGGGACGATGTGGATACACTCGGAGGGCACTGAAGGCGCCGTCGCCTGACAACAGAGCTGGTGCAATTCATCCTCCGAATAATCCCGTAGGGATATTTTTTAATAGGCATTAACCGCATGGCGTCGAACCTTGCAGGCAAATCGAAATTCCCAGTTTTGTGAGCAGAGACATACGTTTACGCGTAGCTGACAATCCAAAGACAGCAGGCCTCGAAACTATTACAACCTCGTGTACAAGGAGAAATCCATACTCTATTAAATTAATGCGAAATTCGGGCTCGTCGCAGAGGTCTGCTCGTAAGATAGCCCGATAGGATACACTTAAGGGTTAGGAAAACTCGTCACGAGTGGCCGAGAGGTTAGACGCTATTTGCGAACCCGCCCAAGGTTTATTGAGTCTTGCAATGCTGCGGTGCCCCTCAACTTTGCCTGGCGCTCAGCTCAATTGGTGGCCATAGCTAAGGCGCCGGCATCAGGCTAGAAAACGCGTAGCAGCGACGGCTGTGCTGGCTCTGCGGCCTCGCTCGTATTGCGGCAGGAGAGCCTTTGCGGCTATCGCCCCGCTCGTAGTAGCCGCGTACAGGATTGTCTGCACGCGGCTAGAACCCGCGACCCCGGTTCACCCGGCAGTGCTAGCGCCTTACCGCTGGGCTCTTGGACGTGTCGCCGTCGCAGCGAGTATCTTTTCAGTGAGCTGCTCGTGCTCCCGACTAGCGGCTACCAAACCGGGCGCACTGCAGACGACCTAGTATCGTTTAATACGAGCGGAAATCTTTTCGTGACACGCGATACCGGCGTTTTAAGACGGTCGCGCCCTCTCGTCCGCACAGCGACTAATCGCGTGAGCGCGGAGGTGGCTACGTCGTCCGCCGCAAAGACTAGCCGCCCAAACTCTCCGTCGGTTCACGCGCGGATATGGGCGCGGTTTGAAAAAAGTAGACACGCTTTCGGCTCTCTCAGCAGCTCTTGGGCGTGCGCGAGGTGGTTTGCGGAAAGATTCGACGCGCGCGACGTCGCCTTCGCCGAAAAGGACCCGAAGCGTCCGCTAAAGGTCAAAGTTTTAGACCGACGGACGGACAGATCGCCTGGCTAAGCATCCGTTGGCGGTGGACACTTTGGGATTATGCTCAGCACTCTGCTCTGCGTCCGCCTTAGTGTCGAGTAGGTCGCCCGATCAGCTGATCGGCGCCAAGTTACGCAGCCAGCAGCATTCCTTTGCGGGACGGCCAGCAGCATTCCAACGCAGAGCTCCGCGCTCGGTAATCCGCGAGTTTTTAAGCGCAGCTTCCACGCGCGGTATTAACTAATTACGGCCTCGCCGAGCAATAAATGATGGCGGCTGTTACTGGGGTTTGTAGCGGGAGATAAGTGAAGTCTTACGCCATTGCACGTCTCGAATCGTGGCAGCAGTGCCCCGCACGCTCACTTCCGTTTCGACTCGTCTTATTTCGTCTGTGTAAGCTTACGCTCTGACGCCAAGCACGTGCCGGTACACAAACGACGACGTGCAGACACTGAGGGGGCTTCAACACTGGTGTATAGCAAAGTTTTTACGCTGACCCACAAGGCCCGCCAAGGCTTGGCTCCTTCGTACCTAGCTGAACTGCTGCACCAGTTTCAGCCTCTTCGCGCCCTCGGGTCCTGTGTGAACAATAAATTAGCTGTTCCGTTCCTCCACTTAAAGACCGTTGGCGACAGAAGCTTTAGCTCTGCAGGTCCTAGACTGTGGAACTCGCTTCCACAATTCTTACGCAACGACGACTACTCTCCCGCTGCCGTCTATGGCTCATCTTTTTCAGCGGTCCTGAGCTGCTACTTCCATGCTACTCACTACCTCAACTGCTCTCCTGACTCTGCTACGCTTCCCACTTTCTCTTTGTTGCGTGAGACGAAGTCTGTTGGCTACCGAATGCGTACCGAAAGCTACTTAGGCTGTGAGTGCGCTATAATAAACTCTCCTGCGTAACACCAACATGGTCTTTATGACTTTGCGGAGTTACAGTGACGGAGATACATTGCATTTACACTACATTTCGTCAACGCTCGCAGCGTTACACTGCATAGCCGTTCTCCCTTCTGTTCTCTTTCCCACCGCCTCCTCCTCCTCACCCGGCAGTGACTCACCCTTGTAAAAACATTAACTCATTCAACGATTAACTCATATAACCTATAAACAAATAAAACCACCACCCACAATAAACGACAAAACCACATGCCAGTGATCACACGACCTCAAATCACAGCAGTAATACACTTAAGATCAAAGCACCATAATGCATCCACACAAGGGAGTCAAATGGCGAAGAGCGGGTTTGCGTCTCGCGACCTCTTGCGATAGGCTGCCGTAGCATAAGCGGATGTACAAAATAAAATAAATAAATACTCGCTGATTTAACAGCCTCTTTTTTTACAGCAACAAAAGAGCCTTTACGACTATCACCACCGCTTGCAGTGGCGATAAAGGATCGCCCTCCGCAGGATTCGAACCCACGACCTCGGGGCCGAGGTCGAGAAAAGCAACCACCTTACCCAGTGAGCCAAAGCGCCCGTAACGAAGGGAAGACGACAAGGTGGGGGGATCTCAAAAGCAAGCGCGGATTCGCGTGCGCCTTTGCGACCGCTTTTCCTTCTAGTTGGCTTTTTCGTCTCACCGCGCGAGACCTTTCTCCCACGGACGCGAGCGGCGCGACACGCTTGATAAAGTGCCCTCGGAGAGCTCAATCTCTTTCTAGATGCTTTACCTTTGCTGCAAAGGAAACTCGATCGAAAGTTGTCGCCGGGTCGCGGCACGAGTGTTTCTGGGACGCGGACATAGCAACTACACGATATTCCCGGATGCGCCTCTTCGTCGCTCTTTCGCGAGGCCGCGAGCTAGAGCTAGGCGCGCGCCGTCGATGCGATCGCGTCCACGCCACAGCGACGCGAATAGGCTGACGATTGGTCGCCAATAGGCGTCGTTCGCCTCTGGAATCTTATATATATATATATATATATATGCATATATATACATATATATATATATGTATGTATATACTTTAAATAATTCATTCGTAATAATTCATTCATTTGTTTAGCGTCATAAGAAAACTCAATCTCCATTCAGCCGCTTCACCTATGCCGCGGGGCTCGAGCCCACGACCTCGACCAGTCCTCGGTCCCCGGGGCGAGCAGCTTTACCACTTGGCCAATCGTCAAGCTCATTTGGCATCGTCTGCACACCTCGTGGCGGGTGGCTGGCATCGCCCAGCTTTTGTCCCGCATCCCGCGAGTAACCGAGATACGCCGGTCATTTCCAAAATATGTATCTCGCCGCAGCTGCGCTTTTGATTCGGCTTACTAGTCAGTATTCCGGGTATACCCACTAAATTTCCTCCAATCGCATGTGCACGTTCTCATGCTGATGGCAGCCTCCAATGGTTCCTACCCAGCCTCGGGTAGCAGAGCGGTTCGCACCGTAGGATCCAGTGTCTGGTTCTACCACCAGCATGGTCAATATGGAGATCCCAGCCTGATCAGCCAGTCACAAAGCGCTGGTTTGCATCGATACTCGTCCGCATAAACAACATCAGCTGCAGATCAAGAAATCTGTACATGGCTCAGCCAACAGCAGTTGTGGGTGGTTTGAAGCTGCAACAGTTCCAGCATGTATACCATCGGCTGCAATTGCAGAAGTGCTGGTAGCTGAAAGTCTACCACCAAACGGCACTACAATTTTGGGTTTTGCATAGCCACACGAAAAGTTGCTCACTCTTCACAACTCGGGTCGTCGGTTCGAGTCCTGCAGAGGCGATCTTATATTGCCAACTGCAAGTGGTGGTGATAATAGTTAAAGCTCTTTTGCCGCTATAATAATGTATTCATAATAATAATACATTTGATATAGTGCCCTCAGAAAACTCAATCTCTTTCTACGCACTGTACATTTGCTGCAAAGGAATCAGGATCGAATGTTTAGTGGTAGCATGCCAAATAAACCTCAAGAATAGCATGGTTATGGGTGACACGCACAAGGTCAGCATGAAAGTATGGTTAGTGGCAACATGCACAGTGTCAGCACGCACAAGCATATAAAGAACGAACCACAGGGGCTATACAAAGATGAGGCTGTTAAATCAGCCAAGATTATTATTATCATTATGAAGACAAGCGACTGTGAGAATGAGGGATTCAAAACGACATTGCAGTGGTTTTCAATGGACGTCGTACCTCGTTGGCTATCGTCACGTGCCTGGGCTTCGGAGTTAGTCGTGCCCTGAGCTAGTAGGCCTGCCGGTCATCTTTCCAGCCGAGGTCTTCCTACACCGCCAGCTGGTTATTCGAGCAGAATATGATCTTAGCCAACAACAGCCGATCATTTATTTTCACAGGTGCTGCTACTAGAAGATGGAAGAATTCCCTGACGCTTTGATTTGAACTGAAGATCACCGATTGTACTAAGGGGCCGTGGATTGGGCTCTTATAAGGCCACGAATTATCTACTCATCGGACGCCAGAATTTCAGCTACGGTGACTGCCAACTCCCCTCCCAGTTTGCTGCCTTAGCAAGCAGCCAGTAAAGACGCGAAAGCAAATAAAGTGCCTCATTTTTTCTTAAAAAAGATTACTCCTTTCGGGAATGGCTCCCCCAACTGGCTCACCACAGCCTTTGCTTTGTAAGACATATTTCTGAAAAGCCTGTAAATTACAGGCAGGCTTTCGAACTAGTCAGCTATTCGGCAGTGCAGGCACTCACTGAAAGCAGCCTCGATTTTGAGTGCACCCTCTCACCCTCGCTTTGAGAGGGTGCACTCAAACCCTCTCACTCTCACAGCTTTGAGAGGGTTTTCGCATGCTTGTCTCGTTCGTGGAGCAGCTTAGAAGACGTACATTCCCAGGGGGGGGGGTGGTAGCCAAATGTATGCAGATCTTTAATTAAGCTTTAACGCTTGTGATAGCAGAGCTACGAATGCAGGCCACTGAAGGTAGCCTGGTCCAACCCACACAATGCTGCATCCCTAGTGCAGGCAGGCTTATAATAGAGCTATCCAGTGAGCAGTGCCTACTTTCGACCAATCTAGACTTCATCGTTCTGCTCCACCTGTTAGTCCAATCATCTTGCTGTCGAAGTGGGTCGTCTACAATGCGGTCAACTTGTGATACATCGCTGTATGCAACCTTTCCATGCCAGCACATTCTGGTCAATAGAGAGCAAGTCAAATGGTAGCCGCCGTTAAGGATTATCGGTATTCAGCCAATTGCACCACGAATGTTTGCCCGGTGACTCAAGACGTCTTTCATATCCCGTCTATATGCCTCAGCATCTTGTGGTCAAGTAGGATGTGCAGGAAGAAATGTCGGGACGAAAGTTTCGCGTGACCGAGTGGTGGTACAATTGCACTATGGACTCACACAACTCACGACATGGCTATCTGGAGGGCATCAGGCTAGGCACTCTGTATAGCTCTGTGGAGCATTCCAGCAGTTCAGCCCGGCTCGACAGCTGCAGACCATGGTGCCGGCCATCATGCCAGTGTGACAGGTAGCTCATAGAGGTGTAGCTGACCTAAGTCAAATGGTTGGGAGGCAGTAGTCACCAAGGTTCCACAGTCAACTACTAAATCTGCCAACTTTCAGCAACTTAACGGTGCAAAAGTTCGGGTCCGTTTAGACAGGGATATCTCATCCAGATTGGTCCATGCATCTGTGACACTCATCTTGATTTCTGTAACTCGCTAATCGCAGGTCTTCCTGCCTGCGAAAGAAAGTTCTTGCAGTTGGGGAAAAACTCAAGCTGCTAGGCTTGTCTGCCGTGAGCGTCACTGATACCACTTCTCGCCGACCTGTACTGACTTCCAATCAAGTAGTGTATATTAATAATAATAATACACTTTATAAAGCGCCCTCAGAGAACTCAATATCTTTCTAGGCGCTTTACAGCGGCTGTAAAGGTAAACGCAATCGAATGGTGAGTCGTATCATGCTTGATAAACAACATGAATAACATGGTTAAGGGTGATATGCACAGGATCAGCTTGCAAGTGTGGTTGGTGGCAGCATGCACAATGTCAGCACGCATAAGCCCATATAGGATGAATCACAATGACCCACTAAAAATATTGTGATATAAAGGTTTTTAATTTATTTTTAAATGTGGTCAAGTCAGAGGTTTTGTGACGCAAATAGGAAGTGAGTTCCATGCTTTGGGAGCATACGAACTAAAGACACGGTCTCCAAAGGATATGGTTTGTACGAGATATAGGTGAACAGTTATATTTCGAAAAGCGGAATGTAGGATGCTTGGCTTGGTGGGGGAATAAATCTGGTAGATAGGCTGGAGCTAAAGAATGAAGGGACCTACAAGTCAGTGACAAAACCTTGAAGTCGATGCGTTGCTTGACTGGGAGCCAGTGCAGGTCGGCGAGAAGTGGTGCGATGTGGCAACTGCGATGCTCATGACAGATAAGCCTAGCTGCAGTTTTGCATCAGCTGTAAGCGCCTGATTGCACATGCCGGTAGGCCAGCAAGCAGTGAGTTACAGAAGTTAAGACGGGATGTCACAAATGCATGGACCAACTTAGATGTGATATCCCTGTCTAAACAAGCTCGACTTTTAGCAATGTTATGTAGCTGAAAGTAGGCAGACTTGATTGTGGAGCTGATGTGGTCGTCTAACGAAAGGTCACTTTGGTGCATGACACCTAGATTTCATGCAGATTCATCATCAGATATGCTGGCAGAGCCGATTTAGAGCGTTAGCCTTTCCAATTTCGGAATCACACTTGGTTTGCCCATAACAAGTAAGTTAGTTTTACCATCATTCAATTTAAGAAGATTTGCTTCCATTCATGTGCGTATGTCATCAATACATGCAGCAAGGGAGTGTAGACAATTCGATGTGCTCGAAGGGATCAAAGCAAAGGTACAACTCAGTGTCATCCGCATTGAAGTGAAATCCCAGATTGTGCTTGGCAATCACATCGGCGAGAGGAAGAGTATAAACCGTGAAAAGAACGTATATCAACTTCAAGGTTCACTGTCACTAACTTATAGGTCCCTCAATGCTCTTGCTCTGGCCTACCTGTCGTAGCTACTTCCAGGCATTGCGATCGTACCACTTCTCTTCTGGTGAAATTCGTTTAGCTGTGCCTTTAACGAACCTTAAATCCATTGGCGATCGTGCCTGAAGTTGGTGTGTCGCAAAGCCTGGAACCCACTCCCTAATGACATCAGTGACATCCACTGACTTGACATTTAAAAAGGCTAAAAACGCATCTGTTCGTTGCAGCGTTTGCCAAATCTTGTGACTTGCCATCTGTGAGCTTATGCATGCTGACATTCTGCATGTTAACACTAAACAATCGACGTGCTTCTTTCGCAGTACATATAAAATGCCCAGAAAGAGATGTAGTTCTCTCACGGTGCAATGCAAATGTCATACAATTATTAAGGCAACTTGGTGGATCTTTAATCTATGTCAATTCATCGTGGAATCGCGATAGAATTTCCACTAGCCTTAAGGAATGCAATTTCGTTAACCACCTCGGACTGACGATGAATCGACAAGGGGGTCGTTTGGGGTCAAGTTGGACCCTTCATCAATGTGATACCCCCAATATTGTGTTTAGATACAGGTCATTTCTGTTCCCTGGGTCAGCACGAGCTAGCTTGTTGTAAGATCGGGTGAAAACAGTAATACTAAGAATAATAACACTTGCATAGTGCCCCCAAAGAACTTCATACTTGTAGAGGTCAGTAGAAGTCGGTAGGTGATGCCCTCGCATGGAAGTACTGACGCTTGCTAAACTCCTGGCGCGAGCATCACGTGGCACGAGGAGCAGGGTGGACACTAAGCATCACATGCATAGAGGGGGGCCGATGGACACTCCCCGTTCATGGCACCAACGTAGAAGGAACATGTCAAGCAGATTGGAACTTGACCCACCCCTTCCTTCACCTTCGATTGCTACCACTAGAAAGGTTAAGGCATTAGCACTACCGTAGCTTAGTTCTGTCAAGGCCAATTCTGAACATTGCAACAAGTGGGCTCCATCTTGTTCTTGCTTCGAGGTGTAGGTAGGCTCTGATTGCACAGGTCCATGACCCATTTTACAGAAAACGGCCAGTGTCTACTGAGGTCTGCTTTCTACACTGCAAGCTCATTCGTCGTCGCTTTCACTCACCAGTGCCTACACAAAGCGTTCTTCGACCAGATTCTAAGCTAGCAATGGTTGGTGGCCATTAAAAGAGCCCTTGATAAAAATAATAATAATGCACTTGATAAAGCGACCTCAGAGAACTCAATCTCTTTCTAGGCGCTTTACATTTGCTGCTAAGGAAGCCTTCCTATGACACTTCATGGATGACTAATGCACAGCCGACCGCACAACCAGGCAGGCAAGTAAACGGCTGCCACAGGGTTCAGCTATTACTGAAAGTCCAGGCAATGGGGGGGGGGGGGCAGCACAGCATCCACACAGAGATCCATGGACAGCACCCAGGCTGGCAAAGCTACCCGGTGGTGCAGCCTGTCCTGCACTGCCCAGGACAAGCGATGGCCAGCTGTCGCGGCTATCAGGACACTGCTTGTTGCTACCGAGAGTTTTGCCCCACTGTACATCCCATCATGCACATGCCCAGGACTTCCTTTCGGGCTGACGGCTTGCCAAGATGTTACCAAGCACTCGCTTTAAGCATGTACACCGTGGAGCTCGCGCCATCGTGCACACGCACACACTCACACACACACATGCACTCACGACGTACAATACGACACCGCTTATTTTGCTCCTATAGGCCATCTCTGCTGCTTGCAAAGCCCGACGACAGCGTAAGCACTATCCCACAATCCATTGAATCAGGCTGAAGAAGCAGCCTTTGGCTGAATCGTCCTCGGCCAGAGCTACGACTGCTTGCCAGCCTGAAGTTGCCAGCCAGCCTGAACCCATTGGCCTCCCGAAGGAGCGCAGTTAGCCGAACGACCGTCGTTCGCCCGATAGCCAGGCGATTTTTTCGGCACTATTAAGTGTGACTGCCGGCACGTCTGCTTCTAACCGGCGTGCTCTTATGAGTATTGTCCCAGCCAGTGCTAGCTAGCCCGAGGTTAATGCAGAAAGCAGCTTGCAGGCCGTACCTAATCCGAGTGGGTTTGCCGGTCGGAGAATCCATTTAATAGCACTGGTTCGAACCGTAACTAATGCCGGATGGCATGAACACTTAAGGAACCTAGGAAATGCAACCCCGTGTCTTAGCTCAGGGGTAAGGTTCTCACTCTTCACGACTCGGGTTCCAGTCCTGCAGTAGGCGATCCTTGGGTCATTATAGCTCAATAGGTAAGGAGCTGGCTCTTTATGACCAAACTCGTGGGTTCCAATTCAGCAGTGTCAGCGATCCTATATTGCTAGCTGCAGGCGGTAGTGATTGAGTCACTCGAGGAGCTAAAAATCTTCTTGAACTACATAAACGAGGCCGTTTAATGAGCCACCATTTCTTTATAACCCCCAACACTAGTGTGGGCGCAGCAAGCTGTCACTGAATACCGTCGTGGCGATGATGTACTGCAGTCATTCCTTAATAGCCAAGTTACATTTTTAAACCTACGAATTAAAACCGCACGACCTTCACAGATGCATTCTTGTCTGCACCTTTCCATGCCAACTACTCTTGTGCCTCTGGCCATCAACTGCTCCTCTGACGAGTGCAACACAGAAACCGATCGCCTTTAATCGAGCAACGCACTGCTGCGACTGCATTGCTGCCTAAAGGGTAGCTGAGCAAACACTTTATAGAGCGGCCTTTCCAGTAGAGCCCAAGCCGACCGGCTGCGCCATGCAGTATCACAAAGTGGTCACGAGGTCAGACGCCGCACCTCGATGGCGTAACTACTGATCGCTCATCGACGACGTCAGTTCTCTTTGAGATCCTCGGACGGACCGATCGGGCGGCCGAAGAAGGTCCTTCGGTACTTGAACTCGGCCGGCGGGTTGTTCTTCCATATCGAGTACATGACTGCCGAGGCCAGCGAGAGCCAGCCGACGTACGGCAGCAACAGGTAGGCTGCTGTATGGTTCACTCGGTAGAACAGGCCGGCGCTGGCTGCTGCTCCTCCGAGAATGGCCAAGATGGAGGCGGTCGCCTAGGCAGTCATCAGCAAAAGCCCAACTTCACACGCTGGACCAGCTGGACTGGCAGCAGGCGCCGCTCCTGCTTGCTACCAGGAGCGGCGCCTGCTTGCAGCGAGGCGCGAAGCGCGCAGTAGCCGAGTGCTCGGCTACTGCCGCAGGCAGCTCTTGAAAAGGGAGGAAGACCAGAGCCGGTGCGCCAGGCAGCACTGCGAGTTCGAAAGACCAAGGATCAAAGCGGGCAAAGCTCGAAGTGCTGCCGTGGTTTCTTTGCAATCGGGAAACTGCTGGACTCGACAGCCCTAAGAGGCATAGTCCCGGGTCGGACGAGCCAGATGACGACGTCGTTGAGGCCAAAAACGGCTGGTCATAAGAATGCTACTTCGAGCACAACTAGGGCTTGAGAGCAGCCCCTTTGAATCACTCAGAACCGATCACGTGGTACCTTTTGCAGCAGCTGGGTAGGTGTGGCCACTAAACGGTGCACGAATGGCACTTTTTTTCCAACTGCGAGACAAGCAGAAAAAATAGTTCCATCAAGCAAATGGTACTTAGGCCAATGCATCAAGCATGCGCCTACGTGCAGGTACAAGTAAACACAAACCGACCCAGCACACATGCACACGCATTCACGCGCGCGCACACGAGCACAGCTCAGGCTCATCAGCACCAGCTCAGGCAGACAAGTTTGCACAGGCACACATACACCCACTTACATACAAGTGCTCGCGCACGCATGCACAAGCTTGGGCGAACGCTAGCATACGGATTTGCACCCCCCCCCCCCCGTGGGTCTTCGAGAAATCTCTTGAGTTTCATCTGTGTAGCACAAAACCGAGGCAAACAGACCGGTTGACCGAAACAGCACAGACTTGCTGGTACCACTGCAAACGATTGGCCGCAAGGTTTTTTCCGGCACAGTGGAGGCATCGAGACTTTACAAAGAAAGAATGGAGGCTTTTAGTGCCTGCCCCGTCCACAAAAAAAACACTGGAAAGCAAACCCGAGCAGACCCATCCACCAGGCGATCGCTGAGGCCGATAGAAAAAAACACGGCCCCGCTACAAGTTGTGGTGGGGGTGGGGCACAAGTTAATTGGCTCAGGCCACCACCACTGCCCAAAGCCGCTGGCACTCACCAGACCGTAGTTCTTGCAGTTGAAATAGAGCGGCGGCCAAGTCAAATTGAGAAACAGGTGCGAACCATAGACTGCCAGCGGAAGTGCGACGTCAGCGCCGCTCGTCACACCAGCACGGTACACGAGGTAGGAGGCGTAGCCCATGCTACAGTACAAGGCTGTCCACACCGGTGGGAACAGCCAGTTAGGAGGACTAAACCACGGCTTCTTCAGCTGCAGTAGAAGCACATGCTCATTCACCGATTCGCCAGCACAAACACGGCTTAGAGCTAGCTACTGCGTTTGACAAGCCGATCAATTGCTGAGTTAGTGAGCAAAAGTGAGGCGAAATCGACATCGGCCAAGGAGACAGCGTGAATACCCTAAGTAGGACAAAGAGCAAGTCAGCCACAGCTGGGTCAAATTTATGGTCCATGCACTTAACTCAAGCAGGAAGCCCAACAAGGTCAGAATACTCACGGTGAAGGAGATTCCCTAATGTCTGGACTAAAAGTAAATGCTGAACGAATAAATATCAACAAAACTAGGTGCATTGAAAAGATGAAAAGGCCAGATAGTGAGGCATGTACTTTGACAAAATGGCACACAAAAGGAGGCACAATACACATTAAGACAAAGCTCCCTAAGTGCCAAAATTAGTATCTTTGCTAAAAGGTGTGCTAGCTACTGATGCTCCCATCCCGGCTCGACCACAATACTACCCTAAGCTCTCCCCTCTGTCTCTCTCTCTCTCTCTCCCTCCCGGTCCCTCTCCCCCTCCCTCTCTCTCTCTCTCTCTCTTTCTCCCCTTCCTCGGTCTGGTCTGTCGCACTTGCACGCATGCGCGCCCACTCACACGTGCACACACACACACACACACACACACACACACACACACACACACACACACACACACACACACACACACACACACTCTCGATGCTGGCTCAAAAAATCCACATACTTTAGAGATCTAGGATTTAACCTTAGATATTTCAGTGTTTCTTGGCCTGCTTGCCAACAAAATCGCCCCACAGTATGGTATCTGCACGAATAAGCAATATTTGTAAAGAAAAAAACATGCATTCCACCACCACCTTGGCTTTCTTACCAGGTGCAACACATGGGTAATGTCTTTGTATTTGCATTTGGTGGGCTAATTTGTGGCTTCCAACACAGCTAGCATTATCGACGATATTACTTTTTGGTATCGACAAAGCACTGAAAAGGTCTTGCCCCACCCCTACACAAAAAATGTTGCTGGTCTTGCCTCCTTCAGAAGAAAATTTGGCTTAGTATCCCCCTCTCAAAAATGCATTGCCCCAATATTTCAACAACCATGTTGGGCGTTTTTCAGAAATCATATAGAGTTTGAAGGATGCTATTTTGAGCATGCACAACCAAAGGCTTGACACAGTTCGAAGAGATGAAATGAAATAAATCGCTGACGTCGTAGACACGAAAAACCATCCAACTAAACCTTCTGATAAATAATTGAAACGTTCTTGAACATTATTTCTAAGGTCTTGACTCTTTCACTTTGCCCAATGCATGTACTAGATCAAACTGAATTGACATTATTTCAATGAACTTTTTTGATGCATGCACATCACAATGGTTTTAACATTTCTGGTGTTTGGCAGGACTTCGAAATATTATACACATATGACCCCACAACTCTTTTTTTCATCAGGAAACGTAGTTGATGGCTTATCGCTTTAACTGCACTACCAATTTCTGGCATTGTCTCGAACCAGGTTTGGCATAAGTCTTCGCATGTACAAAATCAGATGCCTCAAAACCTTGAACATATCCAAACAAGTCTAGTCAGATAGATACAGTCGTTAAGATAGATGCATTTTTTCTAGAGAAGGATATCTGACCTATCCAAAAATTCTTACTTCAATGTGTTCTGATTGTTCTACTAGAGGCTATGCTTCAAAAATACCCAACTGTTCCAAACTCACTTGCAACTGCCCAGCAAGTTAATCTGGCACGTTTTTGCATCTAGTGGGCTAACCAAGACGGCAACATGCGAACATATTGATTGCTTCCTCACACTAATCTTATGGTAGCATTTGTTGGCCTCGATTTTTTCAACGTCTGCAATGTTCCAGATTCATGTAGATAACTAGGGTGCGATCTTTTGAGCCAGCACTGTATACAGCTGCAGAAGAGCCTTTATGGCTTATCACCTTGCTTGCAGCAGAAATGAAAGAATTGCCGGCTTGCCCAAAGGACTCGAACCCACAACCCTTTCGTGATGTGCGAGGACCTAACCCAAGGGGTCTAATCTATCCTCTATTTCTTTGTGATTCTGCATCTAAGGTTTTCCTGTCCCCATCATTCTACCTGCCAACTTCAGTTTACCTCTACCCGTCGTTCCCTTTCTGTCTTTGCCCTCTCACTTCCTATATGTTTCTCTTTTGCTCATTTCTTTCATGCACTCACTCTCTCTCTCTCTCTCTCTCTCTCTCTCTCTCTCTCTCTCTCTCTCTCTCTCTCTCTCTCTCTCTCTCTCTCTCTCTCTCTCAGTCTCCTCTCTCTCTCCTCTGTCTGTCTGTCTCTCTCCTGTCTGTCTATCTCTCTCATTGGCAGCTGGTAAGCGTACATACAAATGTGCTCAGGAAGAGTACGGTCTACCGGCAACAGTCGCTGCCACAAGAGGAGCACAGCCCCACGGCTACAAACCTGTTTGTACCACTCAGAGTAAGGCCAGCTGTTGTCTCTGGTAACTATTCCTGTCACCACAGCACCAAGCCCAGGCAGCGCAACGATCGCGACCGCCTTAAGGGTTTCCCAGTTGTCACCAGACATCTACAGGTACAGGAAACGTGACATGCAGCATAGCAGCAGCAGTACTAAAAGCAGCAGCAGCAGCAGCACAGAGCAATTATCAGCTGCCGAAATTCTGAATCATCAAGGAAGCATCCAGCTTGCAAGCCAATGATCGCTTAGCGATGACTAAATCGCAACACCCCGAATGAATACATCAAAACAGCACTCTCAAACAGCAGAAGTAGGCTGGCTTTGAATTTCTTTTTGTGTCGAGACTCAATGGTGCACAGCAGCAGCGACATTTCCAGCAGAGCTGCACACGACTGGCCTCCCTCCTCCTCTTGCAGGTGTTCTCCCTTTCGCCCTACCTGTGCACTTTAAGCTGCTAATGCAAGCGTCGAAGGAAGCCAGTGAACTATTCGCAGGCGCACACTTTTAGGCCTGTAGAGCAGTGAAGAAGCAAGCTGCCATCATTCGACTGAATGACATTTGGGAGCGGCGATAAAATAAGCGTGTCACCTTGCCGGGAAGTGCATGCCTTTCGCAAAGCATTTTCGGGGCCACTTCTTACGCAACGACAACTACTCTCCTACTGCCGACTACGGCTCATCCTTTTCAGCGGTCCTGAGCTGCTACTTCCACGCTACTCACAACCTCAACTGCTCTCCTGACTCTGCTATGCTTCCCACTTTCTCTTTGTTGCGTGAGACGAAGTCTGTTGGCTACCGAATGCGTACCGAAAGCCGCTTAGGCTGTGAGTGCGCTATACAAAACTCTCCTCTGTAACACCACACGATCTGCATGGCCTTGTGGAGGTACAGACGGAGATAAATTAAATTACATTACGTTACTGGTGGGCACTTGCAGCTAGACAGGATCTTGATAGCAATAATCCAGCATTTTAAATAGCAATGTAGGAAAACTATAAAATCTCTGAGGAATACAGGCAGAAAAATAAGGAAATCCACTTGCCTTTGTGGCAGTGGCAGTACGTTCAAGCACACAGCGCGCACGCATCACAAAGGGACGAAGCATCGGCGGATTTGAGGAGCAAACTGGCGAGCACTGGCTCTGTCTCGAATACCGGGGACGGCGCGACGTGTGCAGAGAAGGCCAGGGGGAGGGGCACAATAACATGGGCCTGATCGGGCCGTGGACCCATGGGTTGGCCGTTTGTTACGACTCGTGTTGCAGACGGAGAGAGAGAGAGAGAGAGAGAGAGAGAGAGGGCTGCACGCGGGAGAGCGTTACACTGTGGGCGAAACGAGCTAGCGCGTACAACGTCAATGTCGCCACACTCGGACACCCGGGCAAAGTCAACGCGAGAAGGTAAGCCGTCCGACTATGTGAACGGCGTCGTGTACTCACGTCTAACAGTGGGTCACCAATGTTCAAACGCCACGCACGCAGGTCCAGTACTATCAAAAGTAGTAGTGCGTCAGCGGTTTCAAAACCGGCAATTACTTAACGGGATGTTACCTAACGGGCCTGCGCGTGCGCAGTAACAACCACGTGGTACACAGCTCTCGCAGCCGGGAGGCTGCAAAGGGAGATCGCCGGTCCGCTCTAGATTCTTCCGGGCTCGGGCTGCCCTCTTTTCGGCTGCCGGCGACCGCGGTGGCGCCAGGGCAACTCGACGAGTGACGCGCGGAGACGGTGGCTATGCCGCCCTTGCAGTCTGCAATGGCTCGCGTGGCCGAGCGCGGGTGCCCTCGTCGGCTGCGTGTGCGGGCCACCGAGATCGCGCCGCCGCCGCCGTCGCCGATCCCGTCGAGAAAACTCGCCGACGGCCCCAGCGCTCGAGCTCGCAGCCGCTGCACAGCCCCCGCGCTCGAGGTCGCGAAGCAACGACGCCGCTTATCACTCCGCTGCATCACTTATCGCATCACTTCCGGGCTCCTGCGAGCTCGCCGCTAAGGAGTCAGCGGCGGCGGTCAGCGTTCAGGGAACTTGGCGAGTGCCCGCCGTTCCGCCAACGAAACGAGCTGCACCCGCAGTGGACTCGCTGTGGTCGGACGGCTGTGCGCGCCTCTGCCAAGCGGCGGAAGAAAGAGCCCAGCCAGCGCTATGCAGAAGCTGTCGGCCCGTCGGCTTCAGGGCATCCGATACTGCGTGCGCCACTTGCTGCGAGGGTAGAACGGTCAGCGCCTACGTAACTAACGGTGCTGTGCAGAGGATGAACTGGTCACTGGTCTACGTAGACGTGTTGGCTTCCAGGGGGGTATGATATTAGAGACTGCCCAGATGGTAAGCGATTGTCAGAGAGAGAGAGAGAGAGAGAGAGAGGAGAGAGAGAGAGAGAGAGAGAGAGAGAGAGCTGATTAGCTGGAACCTGTGAGTGCCTATACAAAATCCTTCTGCATAACACCCACATAGTCTTTATGAATTTTTGAAGTAACAGAAGGAGATACATTATATTACATTACAACCTGGTCCTTGAGGACATGCGAGTGACATGGGTATTGATGTGAATGGACAGAGATAATCTGAGGAACCTCTGACGTATGGACTACCTCAGGTCTCACTGCTTGGTCCCGTTCTTTTCACTATTTATACTCTCCTCTTTTGCCGATGTGATAGCTAGGTACAATCTAGGCTTTCACTTCTATGCAGACAACTGTTGTACCTCTGCTTTGATCTCACCCAGCCCATCAGCACGTCGAATTGTCTACACTCCCTTGCTGCATGTACTGATGACATTCGTACATGGATGATAGCAAATTTTCTTAAATTGAATAATGATAAAACCAGCTTACTAGTTATGGGCAAACCAAGTGTGATTCAGAAATTGGAAAGGCTAACGCTCAAAATTGGCTCTGCCAGCATACGTCCAGTTAATCTGGACGAAATCTAGGCGTCCTGTTCCTAATCGACCTTTCCTTAGACGACCATATCAGCTACACAGTCAAGTCTTTCTACTTTCAGCTACATAACATTGCTCAAAGTTGAGCTCGTTTAGACAGGGATACCACATCTAAATTGGTCCACGAATTCGTGACATCACGTCTCGACTTTTGTAACTCACTGCTTGCTGGCCTACCGGCATGTGCAATCAGGCGCTTACAGCTGATGCAAAACTGCAGCTAGGCTTATATGTCACGAGCATCGCAGTTGCCACATCACACCACTTCTCGCCGACCTGCACTGGCTCCCAGTCAAGCAACGCATCGACTTCAAGGTTTTGTCACTGACTTGTAGGTCCTTTCATTCAATGGCTCCAGCCTACCTATCAGATCTACTCCCCCACCAGGCAATGCATTGTACCACTCGTTTTTCGCAATTGAATCGTTTACCTATATCGTCATACGAACCTCTAATCCTGTGGAGACCTTGCCATTAGTTCGAATGCTCCCAAAGCCTGGAACTCAGTTCCGATTTGCTTCACGACATCCCCGACTTGACCACATTAAAAAAGAAACTAAAATCACATCTATTTATCACAGCATATAGTGGGTCCATGTGATTTGTCCGATACGTTCTTATTCGTGCTAACACTGTGCATGCTGCCACTAACCACATTTGCATGCTGACCCTGTGCATATCACCCCTAACCGTGATATGCTTGTAGTCATTGAGCATGTTACCACTAACCATTCGATCATTCATTACTTGAAGCAAATTTTAAATGCCTAGAAAGAGATTGAGTTCTCTGAGGGCGCTATATCAAATGTTTTGTAGTTCGTTCGCACAGCAGAGAGCCGGCCGATGCCCACCACCGACAGTTTATTACCAACGCACGGAGCCGAGGAGCGAACGGCTCCCCTCGGCCCCTACTCTCACTCGACTCTACTCCTCGACCCCGGCTGTCCCTTGGTCGACCCCGATGGTGAATCCACCATCTGTTCACCAGCGGGCTATCGGCCTGTGTCAACGCCTCATTAGAAGCTGACCGCAGCTGTGCACAGGCCCCTTTCGGGGATGCTCCCACCAGCTGTTGAGGAAAGGAGCGGTACCAGCCCGCATGCAATCGAACTACATGTATTACTTTAAATAGAGCAAACTGAAGAACGACACGACCGAGTGATCTGGCACAAGGGATCTGCCCAAGTTCGCGGTGCAGGTCACATTGGGAACGAGTTTTAGAATTTCCTTATAGGCGATTGAGTCCTAAATATTTGATTGCATTACGTTCGTCCATGATCAACAGTATTCCAGAGTTATTTAGACCAAATACATAATCCTAATTCCATGTGGCACCGAGCTTAATACAGGCAAGTTTAATACATGCAAGCAGTGTAGCTTCAGAAGACTATAAACTGCAATATGTAACGGTCCGCTAGAGCGAGTATTAGGGCTAGGAGTATCAAGAAAGGTTTACAAGAGATTATTCAGTCGTGCTGCCATTGTGGATGCTGAGAGGGCAGAGAATCTGCTCGAACAGCGCCTTTGAGAGAAGGCGCCGTAGAGGAAGGACTAGGCTTTAGCGGAAGGGTTCAAACAATTCCAAACTGTTCCAAAAGAGAGCACTGGGTACACCAAACTCAGGCTTTGGAGCAGTGGCGCTGGCTGAATGGCTGTCGACGAACCGCTAGGTATTGTTACAGAAGCTGGCTCATGGTAAAGGGTATCCTCTGAAAACGCTAGCCGACGAACTCAAGGGCTGGAGATCACCATTTCCTTATCCACGACTGTTGTTCTCGACCGGTTCAAAGCACTATTGTCACAGAAGTGAGCATTTTTCCATCCATAGCTACGCACTTTGTAGAGCCACTTGCGTTCAGTGGTTGCTAGACCAGCCTAGACCAGCGAGTTGTTGTTGGTGCAACCATAGCCAGAATAGTTCAGTTGGACAAGAACCAATGGGCTAGCGCTCAATCTCATGCATTGATACTCACCAAAAACATGGTTTATGGACCGCCATTGTTATCTAGCGCATTCTGAAACCATAGGTATTCTGAAGCCGTAATTAACAAATGCGGTTGTTAATTACGGTTTCAGAATACCTATGTAGCATTGAAACAAGCCTGGAAGTCTATCTAAGCTCTAAGCGCTATAACATTCACAAAAAAGAGCAACCCTAAAACTAAAATAATTATGATTTGCCCATTTTAGCAGTTTCTCTTGTTTGCATTAGTTATGCACAGATCGTTTCTCTTTCTTCAATTTCATTTGGGTTGCTCTTTTTTGGAATTACTTGTAATCTTCGGTGTGTGTGCGTGAGCGCGCGTGTGTGTGAAAAAAAGTAATCGTTTTCTGGGTGGAAGTCATTTCTCGATATTCAAAATTATTTTTCTGCCGAAATTGTTTTACCAAGTCTCTGTATGCAGTATTTAATAGAACCGGTGCTCCGAGGAGCTAGCGTTTTTCTGGGTTTGACTGTTTTGTCGAATTATATTCGTGCCTCAATTTCGTTAATTAAAGGGTCAGCCCTTACGGTAAATCGGCCGTCCAGCTTGCAGCTAGCCGATGGCAATTTGTACCTGTGCTCAGGTTTTTCCCAAATAGTCGCAAGCAGCTTGACATGATCAAATTTAATTCATTGCTGCGTGTATACATTTTTTACTTCATTTCTTCTCTGGGTAGTAAGTTTA
This sequence comes from Cristatella mucedo, assembly GCA_009760855.2. NCBI lineage: Eukaryota > Metazoa > Bryozoa > Phylactolaemata > Cristatellidae > Cristatella > Cristatella mucedo. The sequence goes on along the minus strand of WPIO01000006.1, from coordinate 5,841,870 downwards.
ATTTCCCGCTTGCTTACCTCTAGTACAGAAAATGGCCACTATTCCTCACAAACTTTGCTGTATGGGAAGGACATTGGTAAATTTGAAATTTATTTATTTTCCTAGAAAAAGCCGTAGCTAAAAGACTGGTCGCAACAAAAAATGTCTATTTAATATAAAATGCTTTTTTGTGTTCAGTATAATAATATTAAGTCACAACATAATTAATCTAAATAAATTGCCCCAATAAACGTAAATAGTTCAGTATTTGGTGTGTCAACCTTAACTGTCGATCGCCTGACGAAGTCATTAAATCATTGTATCGATCGATTTTTTCCTAGATTTATAAATTACACGCTATTTGATCGCTTTTTATGTGCTGAAGCTTCTTTGTAGGATGTAACAATGTCAAGTTGAAGCCACTGTTGGATCCCCGTGATATGCTCAAGACATTACCGAACAATCAAATTGGGCCTTGGGAAAAAGTTTGCCACAGCTCTATGAAATGTAATGTATGTAATTCTAGATAAAGAGTCGGCAGCCCTCGATCACCTATGAGACTTTTGCCCAAAGCTGTGGGAGTAAAAGGTCAAAGCCGGTGTCTCTGCTATACAACAGATACAGATTATCACTGAGCGCAATGGATACCCCTTAGGGAAGCTCACGATTAAGAGGAAAGCAGCTAGGGCACAGTTTCATCGAAATAGTTCCGGGGTTCCTGTGCCATTGCAAAAGCATGACGGAAAAGCATTTAGAGTTGTTTGAGGCGACGGTGAAGAGCGGTAGAACAATGGGCTGCAGAACGGCCGTTTCTATTGGTTCACGCCCTTAATTCCCATCTTACTAAATGCAAGGAGAATGCGGGCAAGGCCACGGAAAAATTACTCTTAGAGTGCGGAGTCGCTTCCGCGCGAATGTAGTGGAATTTGATCGCTGCTTCTTAGGACAATATAGCAAGGACACGATGAGAGGCTGAATTTGCAGCTATTTCCATATATGGCAATCACAAATCTCGAAAACCTACTAACTTCTAAATCTTGTGTTGTCCTTTTGTATAAGTTCAATACAAATACTTGCTCAATTTGATTCATTGGTTTTTTCGGAATATAAGTGAACCAACAGAGGTTGTAAGACATTCCCCCTTCTGGATGATACCCCCTGCACATTCCCCCCCCCCTGGTGGACTCTGGAATATTCCCCCTCCCCCGGTCATTTCCCCGCGGGGTAGGACATTTCCCCCATGTTGATGAATGTATAAATAAGAATACACACACACACACACACGCACACACACACACACACACATATATATATGTGTGTATACATGATCAAATGAAGTTCACGCTCTATTCAACTCAGTATAACAAGAGGATGGATGGATTGGAAGGATGGTTTCTAATGGAGCGAGCGGCGGCGGCGGTTGCGGCGGCGGTAGCGGCATCGGTGAGCAATACAGTTCGATCCCGCGGGAGTTCGGTACCGCTCGCTCTTTCCGACGCCGCCAGGCATGTGTTCATATCTGTCAAAGCGGGCGCGCGCTACGGTGTGCCGCACGTTCCTGCAAATGAGCACGAAGCCCCAGAGGTGTACTGAGTATAACGAGATCTCAAGAGATCTCGTTACGCCCTAATACGCACTAATTAAATCGCGGAGTACGAGCAACAGTGGATTTAGGCGGCGGAGGCGCAGCCCGCCCTAAACTCTAAATCCTAAACCATAAAACCCTAAACACTAAACCCTAAAAACCCTAAACCCTAAAACACTAAACCCTAAACCATATACCCGGGGGGGAATGTCCTACCCCAGGAGGAGGAAAGGTCCAGGGTGGAAACGTCCAGTGGGAGGAGAATGTCCGTACCTCCCAACACACGCCACCCTGTCGTTTTGTCGTTGGAAATGGACAACTCCAGTTCACAAAAGCCAATGTTTGTTGGAATAATGGCCATTTTGAGTGTACTGTTGAGGCATAAGCAATTAATAATAATAATAATAATAATAATAACAAAGCACTTGATAAAGCGCCCTTAGAGAACTTAATCTCTCTCTAGGCGCTTTACATTTGCTGCAAAATGAAATGCAATTGAATGGTGAGTAAAATCATGCTTGATAAATAAACAAAATTAATAACATGGTTAGGGGTGACAAGCACAGGGTCAGCGTGCAAATGTGGTTAGTGGCAGCATGCACAGTGTCAACACGCATAAGCACATGAAGGACGAATCACAGGGACCCAATAAATGCTGTCCTAAATAGGTGTGTTTTTAAGTTCTTTTTAAATGTGGTCAGGTCAGGGGATGTTCTGACGCAGGTCGGGAGGGAGTTCCAGGCTTTGGGAGCATACGAACTAAATGCATGGTCTCCAAAGGATTTGAGGTTTGTATGAGGTATTGGTAGACTGTTGGATTCCGAAAAGCGGGTGGTACGATGCTTGGCCTGATGGGGGGAGTATGTCGGAGAGATAGGCTGGAGCCATAGAATGAAGTGACCTAAAAGTGAGCGACAAAACCTTAAAGTCAATCCGTTGCTTGACTGGTAGCCAGTGCAGGTCGGCGAGAAGTGGAGTAATTTGGCAACTGCGACGCTCACGGCAGACGAACCTAGCTGCGGAGTTTTGCACCAGCTGCAATCGCCTGATCGCACATGCTGGTAGGCCAGTAAGCAGTGAGTTGCAGAAGTCGAGATGGGATGTCACGAATGCATGGACCAACTTGGACGTGGTATCCTTATCTAAACAAGCCCAAATTTGAGCAATGTTATGAAGCTGAAAATAGGCAGATTTGACTGTGGAGCTGATATGGTCGTCTAACGAGAGGTAGCTTTGGAATATGACACCTAGATTAGGAGTATTGTGTTAAATAGTGCGGTCATGTATGTGAAAATCTGAAGCAGTCCAATCATTGCAAAGCGGTTTTACAAGGAACTACGCCTGAGCATTTGTGTCTGAGAAAAATAGCGCCCGCACAAAGCGAGATCTTTTTTTTTAATTTAACCACAAAATTGGGCTGGAAGACTAATAGTTGAAAGTAGCGGCTGTGCCAGAAAACACGGGAATCGTCGCCAAAATGCTCCTTACTATGAATGTCTATCGACGAGTGTTGGCCTTCTACTTTGAGTCGTTGTCATTAGTCAAGATCCATTGAACACTTGCACAAAACTAGACAAACTAGAAATTGATGCTAATTTCAGGATAATTTTAAGTCTTCAGACCTCGTCACTAGGGCACGCTTAGGCTGAAAGTTGGACTGTGTTCCTAATTGCGAAGCCAAATAGCTGTAATACTAGATACAACTTCAACAAGAGGTTCAAGTATACGGATCAACGGCAAACATGCTTTTGAGCTCGCATAATAGCAAAATTACACGCAAGCGCGATGATTTTTAGATAGGGCTGTAACCTGTACAATCTTCGCAATATTGCAATGTCTAAACTTGAGCACTGGAAGCTTTATGTAGGCTGCTGGTCTCAGAACTAAGGTAGTGTAAAGGGCTACTCGTCAGTTGCCTCCACAACGTACTACTGCCCTACGATGTGGCAATAACTGATAACAGAGATCCTTGTGTCCTCGAACATGTCTAATGCTGGGTGCACAGCTTCAAAATGAGCTTTTGCTGCAATTCTACACCGGGTTAATGGTGAAGTCTGCATAATTTCACCTACATATTTTGAACAAATTTGGGCATGCAGATATGCTTTGCAAAAGATACAGCAACCAAGTTGACCTCTGCATTTGTGACATGCCATCTTGACTTACATTATTCGCCACCTTCAAATTGCACCTTTATTGAATCCAGTAATTGTGACAAATGCAACTTTTCTTTGACCTGCACTGGCTCCCCTTCAAACAGCATCTACTTCAAGATCTTGCCACACACTTATCGGTCTCTTCATTTTTTTTTTCGTTCTGTGATTTACTTATTTCAATTTGCTTAGTCCTAGGTTCATTGACTGTCCTGACTCTGATTACTTAGCGGTGTTAAAAATCAACCTTTAATCCTTCATTGACTACGCCTTTAATCCCATAGAACCTAGAGCCCCGAGCTATCACTATCGACCGAGATCAAGGCATCCGTCGAACTTGAAAGCGACAATTGGAAAACTCGCCTATTTCCTGCATCATCGATGTAAATCACCTTCTTTGTACTTGTGCTGGCTACTACTACCCGTAGGATTTCAAAATACGACCGACCAAAGCCCGTTTGCCGTGGGACTAACCGGGAAATTCGCCTCCATCAATTGGCTGGGAAGGATTGCTTGTACGGAGACTACCGCTTCACGGCATTCAACAAAGTGCGCTTTATCAAATGTATTATCTTTATTACTATTCCAGCCTGGGCTTAAAATTTCTAACTTCCTTCTAGAACCTAATCCTAATTTACGGACTGAATGAAAGATGGGTTTTTTGCAAATGGGTGTTGAACTATGCACGATTGTTTTTGTTTGCAAATGGGTGTCCAGCAACAATATAACTATTGTGGTGGAAGAACGGACAGTACTGTCGGTAATGTAATAAGTAGATTAATCCACTTACTGAATACAATCTATTTCCTTTCAGAGGTATGTCGAAATGGCTCAATCGAAATTTTAACTCCCTCCTGGGGATATAAAATGCTTATGATTATTAGTATTGCCTATTAGCCTATACCTGTGAAAAATGACAGGAAACTGCAACTTCGCTTTCGAAAGCATCCTGAGAGCCCGCTGATCTGGCTGGTAAGCATGTCCTACTGACGGACAATTTTTCAATTGCTTCTATATTAAAAACGTTGCAAAATCTTTGCAGGAGGAAAAATAAAAACATTTCTTCTTGTTGAATTTGATGAAAATCGTGGTCGTTTCCTTTTGGAAGTGCACTGGTCACATTGTGCTGGAGCGCGAAAAAGAAAATTTAAAGCAGAAACTCTAAAGCCCAATTTAAGTAGAAACTCTAAAACCCAATGTAGAACGAATAGCAGCCTTCACAATTTAAAATTATCCTTTGAGATTCTTCTCCTTGTCGTCTGCAATAATTAAAGCATGTTCGCTTTGCTTTTTTCTTCCAGATCCATTGATCAAAGATTGGCAAGTTCGGCAATTTCTTACTTTTGTCTTTTTTTAAATGGAATATTTTTTTAACTGCGAAAGTTCATTTTGTCATTCGCATGTAAATTCGATAAGGCTCTCTTCCCACTGATCAGCATCGAGTTACAAATAGCAGTGACTTTCTTTTACATTCAAATCTATAGGTCTAACCAAAAGTTCAGTAGGTAAGCCCGAAATGGCATTGACGAGGCAGCAACTTGAAAGTCATTGCTGCATCCGAGATAACGTGTACACATACATACACGGCAGTTTAAAAAACACGGAACACAAACGGGTAACTACAGACATTCATTCTACAATAGCTATCCTGAGGTAAAGAAGACATTGTCCGAAGCAAGCAGCAAGTGCAGTGCCATAAGTAATAATGGCAGCATTGTACTTCAGGATGCATCCAGGGTGCTCGTTTAGTCAGCATCCTGAGGCGAATAAGATTTCTCAACAGCCGCCAAACCAGCTACTATTTTTTTCTGCAAGCTAGGCCAGTGAACATTTCAACTGATGCTTCTTGATCGAATCATCCAGCCAGTGCTCCAAGTTGCAGCGACTTTGTCATGAGCTCCATTACTTGACCACTGGTTTCTCATAGTTGCAAGTTCTGGGTTTTCTATGGCTGATCCAGAACATGCTTGACAGTCTTAAACAAAAGAGCAGTTTTTGTTAGAGTAAGTAATGCAATGCTATGTACCTCTGTCTCCGCGAAGCCACAAGGACCAAGTGGGTGTTACATTAGAGACCTTCGATAGCGCAGTCATTCAAAAGCATAACGACTCCGTCGCAAGCAAAAAAGAGTGAAATGCCAGCTGAGTCAGGATGGCAGTCGAGGAAGTGAGTAGCATGTAAGTACAAGTTCAGGATGGTTCGAAAGGCTGTGCCACAGACGGCAGCAGATGACATTTAGTTGCATCAGAGCAGTTCAGCTAGGTATGAAGCTGCCAAGCCATAAATAAAATAAATATAAACCATTTGCATAGCCCCCTAAGAGAACTTAATCTCTATTCAGGTGCTTCACACATGCCACGGGGTTCGAGCCCACGACCTCGGCCAGACCTCGGTCGGGACGAGCACCTCCACCGCTGGGCCAAACCAGCTCGGCATGATGGGGCTTGTGGGTGAGTGTAAGAATTTTGCTCTGTACTTGTTGATCGACTGGAAGCCATCCAAGCTCTTTAAACAAACGAGACACATGGGTGAACCTTTGATTTGCTGACTTGACCTTGCAGCCATATTCATCACACACACACACCCCATTAATCACTCTAGCAGCAGTATTTCAGAGCTGACATTGGGCAAACTTGACTGTGGAGCTAATGCAATCATCTGGTAAAAGGTCATTTTGGAACAGGACACCCTGATCCATACCAAGGCTACAAGAAATCAGTTGGCCGAAAACATTTTGAGAGTTAGCCTTTGAGGGTCCCCACTCCCTACTCCGCCAGCCGTGTGAAACTCGTTGGAGTTGCTGCTGCCTTGTCCTGTGGCGTTTGTAACACTGTGGGCTCTCCCCGTTTACCAATGGTTTGCGGCCGCCACCACTACAGTTACTGGGGACAACAGACGAAGCTTCAGTACCTTGACACTGAGACACCCACCTAAATGTCGACAAGCAAAACCCGCGAGCTGCTACTTTGGTCGATCCATTGATCGTTGTAAACAGAACTTCGTGTTTCGGTCAGACCAGCAAATCACCACCAACTGGGTGACAGCATAACGAAGCAAGCGTTCCCATCTATAAAGAGTACTGATAAGAAGCAGGGGAAAGGTGTGTGCGATTACTTCTGGCTGGTCCTGACTTGGTTGCAGGAGAGTAGACAGTAGATATAAATATAGCAGATAGTACAACAGGACAGTCCTTTTGAAGGTGTGACAAACTTCTAGCCAACTATAGTTTGCTTAATTGGGCCATCCGAACATTCGAGCAAGCATGCCAAGAATTCTGCTAGGTGGAGGCGAAAGAACTCAAGGCTATAGATAGGCTGAAAGGCACCAAGCTACTTAGCCACAGTGCCTAGCTTGGGCAGGGCAAGTTATCGGTAAGTGGAGAACAAATGAATCCACAATGCAGCAGCAGCTCTTCAGAAGCTAGCAGTTCAGCCTTCGTATAGACCAACATAAGGGTACCACCTCAACCACCCCAATCACGAAACAGCAGCTGGCAGGCAACAATAAGCAGCTTTGCAGCTGGCACATGAAGAACGTCACCATAAATAACAGGGCTCTGGGGCTGGCTTGCCATGGTCGCTGCTTGGTGATTGAAGGGAATTGTGAAGATGCAGCCCGAGTTTCTGCTTTTCGCAAGACAGCAGACAGTGCTGGCCCTAGCGATAAGCATATATAAATATAATTCATTTATATAGCACCCCAAGAGAACTTAATCTCTATTCGGGCGCTTCACATATGCCTCGGGGCTCGAGCCCACGACCTCAGTCAGACCTTGGTCGTGGCGAGCACCTTAACCACTAGACCAATCCAGCTCGGCAATGAGCAGCTTCGGCTGACAATGTAACTTGACAATGGGGTTCCAACTAGCTGAGTCGACAGCGACCGTGGCAGCTACCATAAGCCAATCATTTACAGGAATAAACACATACGCAAATCCTTCTGTGTGAGCACTGGATGAGATCATTGCACATACGTACGTGTTACAGTGATTTCCCTTTAGGTGGCGAGGAGCATGAGGTAACTGAACGGTCTGATGTGACATCAGGATATAATAGCATGCACTTACATCCACGCAGGAAGCTGGAGGGTAAAAGGCAGTGCTATCTGAACTAAAGTATCCGAGCGGCCATGCTAAGATAAAAGGTAAACGGTAAATCTCACCCTGCAGAGCCTTCACCAGGTTGCAAAACAACAGTAGACTTAACGGCTACATACCACAACGAGGCTACCAACAGTGGCTCAAATCTTTTCATTGAATTGACAAACTGGGGGGCTTACAATTAGTAACTCTCCCCTGTTTAAATTAGCTCTGAAGAAGAAAGAGGCAATCAAACTCACTCTGCAGCATCTACACACTAGCTCCACCAAGCAGTCTGAATGTTGCACACCCTATGCGCACACACGAAGCAGCATATCCAGCAAACGTGATCGTTTAATGCAGAAAAGATGCCACTTGTTAATCAAGCTGTTTCGCAAACAACCTCCTATGCAGCTGCCTACTTGAGGTCACGATGAGCTAAAAACGACCTCCATGCTCAAATCTCACAATATCAGAACAGCGGACCGAGATAAATGAAGTGAGTTCTGCGCCTATACCTTTGAGCTCCAGGGAAAAGCCCGATTAGATCGCCTGATACATTTCAATGCCCACACAAAGGCAAAGAAGGCAGCTACTGTCTCCTACATTTGGGCATTTTACTGTAGACTCAGCCCTTCGAAAATGAGTGGGAAACACAGCAATAGACTGCAAGCTGCTTAGTCGACAGCATATTATTAGAAGACCGAGATACACTCACAGACAACAAACATTGAAATACACAAGTACTTCTCTATAAAAATGGCTTCTGCTGGACAATTTTCTATGCATATAGAGAGAGCATGCTTGTGGGAGACACACGTGGATAAGGCAAAACAGCATAATCACGTGACCAGACATGCCCCCTGCACCAATTTATTTCCTTTCTCAGTGGCTACCATAATGTAGAGAAAACAGCACACAAATGAGCAGTGGCCGTGACTATGCAGGTATCGAGACGGAATCCACACATTACCTAAGAAAGGCATAGGTAATAGGTCAAAGACCCATTTGGATTGAAACTGCCAATTCAGGCTAACAACAGAGGATTCGAACTGCTATGGTAGTCTGTATACCTATCGAATTTCACCTCTAGAAGCTACATTGCAAAGAGTAAACTTTATAGGAAACTTCATTGCATAAAAGGTCGGTGGTGCTAAAATACAGCTTCCGACCGCTGACCTTTTCATAATGACTGCCCATTGGTGTGGAATAAGATAGGTATCATACTAGTATTTTGTGAGTTCTGAACCACAAAAATGATTCATTCCTCATGCACTTTTCATTTCAAGAGTTTAATGCCTTCGTCCTGAACATGATACCTCATTCCTATTGGAAAACAGTTATTCTAGTGGAAAATGAATATAGATGCCGTGACTATATCTTAATGCGGGTTCGGCAAAAAAGTATTCATACATATGTATTAGAAGAAATTATGCAGTAAGCTGACAGAAAAAAAGTCATTTTCGGAAACTTGTATGCATATAAAGAGAGTACACACTTATGGAGGATGTATACAGAGAAGTTCTACTGTACAGATGCAAACAACATTGAACGAGCACATAATGCATATAGAATAATTTACCTTGACCTTGTTGACAAGATTGAGAGTGCGATCCATTAGGGCTTCCAGCTGCGGATGAAGAGCTCTCTTTTCCTCTAGGAATTTCTCAGTGTCTTCGACTTTATTTTTCAGCTCCATATTTTCATAATGCAGCTAAATCGTTTTTTTTTTAGAATGAAAGAGAGGGGTTGTGACAACCAGCAACTCGAAAGGTTTCAGACCAAATGCAGACCAATAGCAACAAGAACAAACCTGAAAGGCTCTAGTTGTACAAACAGTGGTTTCCAGTGACAAAATGGGGTCTTTCTATCACCAGGTTACGGTATGGTGAGGGTTGCCTTTAAGATGCCGTCTAACCTAATGCCTCAAAAGAAATGCAGGACCACCCACCTAAGGAAGCACACACATTTTTTAACTGCAATTCCTGCCACCTTCAGGATCGAAAACCAAGCATCGAATACGTGATTCTCACCTCAAGATCAACATGTCACATTGAAGCTTTACTAATATTGACCACTGATAACAAATTCTGTTGCTCTTTGAAGATAGTGCATTTAATTAAAATAAAGAAAGTACATGCCAAGCCTTGCGATAATCACATAGTAATAATGTATCATACAGCAAAATTTTGAGCAAACTTGGGAGATTTAAATGATTTACAGAGGACACTTGTTATCTGGATCGATCAGCAGCATTTGACACCTTTGACCACCAGATCCTTCTGGAGCACCTCTCCACACTCGTGTATCCCACGTACAAACAATGCTCAACTGGTGGTCTTACCTGGGTGAGTTGTCAGAGTTTAGATGTACACGGCTATAGGCCATATTGAGAGCCCCTGCAGTATGGGATACAGCAGGGTTCGGTCTTACACCGGCTTCTATTTATTATCCATGTTCTACCTCTGGCACATGTCATCACCAGAGATGGACATTTGTAAGCCTTGCTTATACTGGATTCTCTTACTACCTGCATTTACGACACTCTCGTTTGGATGGCTGCTAACTTCCAGAAGTTGAATGATGATCAGACCAATGTAATAGTTATGGGAAAACCTAATGCCACTCTAAAGTTGGAAGGCATTACCTTCAAGATTGGCTAAGCAAGCATCTGCTGACATTAGCCCATATTATTTTATTCTGTCATTAGATGAGCACATTTCCTCCACTGTCAAATCGGCCTAATTTCAGCTCAAGAACACCCCAAAATCACGGCCTGCTTAAATAAGAGTACGACAGCCAAACTAGTTAACGCATTAGTCATATTGGGTCACATTCCAAAATCTCCTTTATTCAGGACTTGTTTCCTTAATTGGCTGCAATTGGTGAAACACTCGGCAGCTCACCTGGGCTCTCATCAAATTCATAGCTGCCACATCACACCACTGCTGACTGAGCTTCAATGGCTCCTTATCTAGCACCGAATCAATTTGTAAGATCCCCTGCCTGACTTGAAGGCAATTTTACTCAAAAGCACACCTATGCGACCTCATTGCTCCTCCAGTGTGCTCTCGAGCCATCTTCTCCCCAGTGTTTTGTCATCTCGCAGCCCTTGCATTAAATTGAAATCTTTTGCTGATCAAATCTTCAGTTAGCATTTACCGAAAGTCTGAAATTTGCTTCCGGCTACGGTAACTATCTGCAACAATTTGCACTTATGTCTCAGCTAAAGACTTACCTGTTCTTGTCAGCTTTCCCTTTACCCACTAAATCAGACGTTTTTTGTTCCTGTGTGCTTTTCACACTAACTATGCATGATTCAGTGTACGTTGCTAGCCAATGTGTCTTCATGTTTGCTTTGGCATGCTGGCCAAAGCCTGATATTGTTTGGCTACTGCAAGCTTGATAATGTGAATATTACTAGCCCCTGGCTATTGATTCTTTTGAAGCAAGCAGCAAAGCACCTGGATAGAAATATACCTCTCTTAGGGCACTATACAAACGACATAGTATTAATATATGCATCGTGGCAATATTTTAAGCATCTCCCACAAGCACAAGCAAGCGATCAGTAACATGCAGCATTGAGATCCCATTGCCCACAGCTGATAGAAATTGCCGAAAGTAGTACATGCTATCCAACTACCATGCTCTCACAGCTAAATAAGCTGAAAACTGACATACTTCTTTCCAAAGGCAACGAAATTAATTTTACATTACTGAATGGTTGTATGCAGGAGATCGTACAGAGTCAGACTCATTATTTTAGCAAGGCAATCAGTGTAAAAAAATAATACAATGGGCTGGCAATGTGCAGTATACTCATTAGATTTTCATAATAACAAGCGGTGTTCAACTGAAAAATCGGATGTGACTACTCAAAATGGGACTTGTGTAGCTCATTGAAAATATATTGGTAATTTAGCGAAGCAGTAGTTCTGGGCTTGAGTGACGAGCCATGACAAGACTGATTGTTAACATCTTAGCTCAAGTGTAAGGTGCTCGCACTTCACAACCCAGGCTGTGTGGTCAAATATTAAAGCATAAAATCCTTTACTGCTCACTGAAAGCAGTGATTGCTATGATATTCTTCTGCAGCTACATGACCGAGGCCGGATGATCAATCGACCTTTACTCAAAAATCCTCGGGCAACTTTCAAGCAGAGTGTAGAAAACCCTTAGCCCTCAAAAGCAAGTCGTAAGCTATGCTAACAACTACCGATTAACCCTTCCCTCAAAGCCTTCGTACAGTAGTCTATACGCAAAAGTCTGGTTATCTCTCTGCTTCCAAGGAGGGTTGAGGACGGCTAAAGAGACATGTTTAGCAGCAGATCACTTCCGACAGGTCAAGTGTGTAATAACAGCATATAGTCTTTTGTACTCACACTAAAAGTGATGACAGTAGCATTTAAAAGTGTCAAGTAAAATAAGATGCACTCGGGCTGGTCTAATAGTGAAAGTGCATAGATGGAGTATACATCGACGAGACCCCTTTCAGCTGATACACATGCAATCACACTTACCATATCATGTTCTATGCTAAGTTGATCGCGCTTCAGAGTAAGAGCTTCCACCGCTGCTTTCAAATTCGTTGCATCTGGGCTATCTGTAGTGACGAACAAGTATAGTAAGCTAACCTTGGTTTATGCATTCATCAACTGATAGCAGTGCAACAGCTAAATACGCAAGATCAACAAGCCGATGTAGACTTGCATGTTTTAGCCGGCTTGCATCAGCAGATGCGGGCAGCAGGCTGTGCACTTGCATGTTCTAGCCGACTTGCATCAATAGATGCGGCAGCAGGGTAGGCCATTTCCAGAAGCCAGCTGTACACTCACCAGCAACCATGCACTGGCTGTGTGCAGCAGTGGGTAAGGTGGCTTCACGAGAATTCGACCGAGGCACTAGCTGTAGTGTTCTTGACGGTTTAGTCACGTCGGTCGTTAAGATACAAGATTCCTTCGATGTACACTTTGCTTTCTCTTGCTTCGATGTAGCAATATCAGACAGACGATTATTGTCTACTAGGCAGTTGTCATCGTTGGCATCTGGCTGTACAGTCCCCAGAGATCTCCGAGCCGACCCTGCTGATTTTTTAACCACACCTGCTAGCATGCCTTCATTGGACCCAGCAGCAGACATCGGCTACAAATAAGGCAGTGTAAATAGATAACCTACAAAGTTTCAAAGCTTCTCAATGGCTACTGTAACATATTTTTGGTACACATTATTGTGATCTGAAGTTTACACAGGTTTGCTCTCTGTCGTATCTGAAAAGGTTGAGTCTGTTGGCTTTCTCCTTAAAACCCAGTATGCATGGTATAATGCTTCCTGTGTTTGACACCTAACTAAAAGCTCACCTTGCAAATGTCACTGCTATTGGCAGTTAGCAAGATATAGGCCTTCATCGAGAAAAATGATCCCGAGTGAGATCCTCCGAGACCAATGGAATATGCCACTGCTCACCAGCACTATTAGATTAGGCAGAAGCCAGTAATAAAAGCGTGGAAACACGTACACTGAAAGTGCCTGGTTACCCTTAACTCCCACTAAGTAAGACAAGCAAACCGTTGTCATGGTTGCATGTCACGTGTCAAGCCTCAACACAAACTCACGAGGTCGGATGGTGTACGAGCTCCTAGGCAAGGTAGCCCTTTCAGCCAACCAATAACCTGGTGCTAAGCCAAAAAGGCCAATGATCAGCCAGAGCCATTGAGATGCTAGATGCCTAGATGCTTGGCACATTTACAAGATCCTACTTATGTCTGCTTATCATTCAAACCAGCAGGATCATCAAGAGAATAGGGCCAAAAGCATCAAACTCCATCATTAACCTCAAAGTATATTGGTCGGTCAGGCCTGTATAGGTCTGGCTATGCATTTTTAGTTTAGATCATGCAACTACGAGCAATTCAGAAGAAGCAGCCAGTCGTAAATGCAAGCATGCAACTTCGCTACTTCCACTTAATCGATTGAGATACACACTCATTTAAGGGTGCACATGCACCAACACACAAACACGCAGGCACACACACATGCAGGCACACATGTACGCGCACACACATACACACATTCGGAAGAAGAAAAGGCAACCCTCTGTAAGAAGCACGAGTGGATTCCCAATCGTCCAATCAACTCCAGATGAGGCTACAAGCAGAATTTCAGCATGAAGATCTCCTCCCCCGGAAGGGATAGCAGCCTGATATCAGTCTACATAATAATAATAATAATAATAATAATAATACATTCGATATAGCGCCCTCAGAGAACTCAATATCTTTCTAGGCACACTTTACATTTGCTGCAAAGAAAGAATTAACTAGCTTAGCTTATCACTGGCTGTCTTAAGAGCAGAGAGATGACAGCACAGATGCCAAACAAAAGTAGCTGACAAAGCAATGACAGAGCTGCACCCAAGCTGATAAAAGTAGCTGACAAAGCAAGCAGCAGACAACCAAGTTATTCAAGACCAGGACCGAGACTTCTGAACTCCAGTGCTGCACATTTGAAGACCTGAGATCTAGATATTCATGGAAGGTGTGTACAAGTCTAGGGACCAGGACAGGGACTGCCAGAATAAAAACAATAATAATACGCTGCTTGTATAGCGCCCCAAGAGAACCAAATCTCTATTCATGCACTTAAAAAAAAGTAACTGCAACAGAAGCAATTATCGAGGCTCAATAACATACAAATGAAGTATATTTTACTACATAACATGCAACGTATAATGCTAAGATGATCACACTGAAGTACACACACATATCAAGCTGAGGTCAGAATGCAAAAGGAACAAACTGGAATGAACTCAAGGCCATTGATTAGTAGAAAGCCTGGTTAGTAACATGCACTGGATCAGGCACAGGGAAGGAAGCAAAGCATGTGGCAACAAAAAGACAAATCCACCGAGGCTCAAGGAAAGCTGTGCAGAACAAGTGCTCTATTGGCCGAGACTAGCAAATGGTGCCGACTAGATGCAAATGGTGACAGAAAAAGCCAGAAGCGAGTTCAAGATTTTTGGTCTAAACCAACTAATGGCCTACCTGATCATCAAAATATATCAATTTTGAGGAATAGTCAGACAATTAGAAGCTCGGGAATGGGTGGTGCGAGAGCACATTGGAAGAGAAATTAGTTTGGGTAGATAGGCTGGTGTATTTGAGTGCAGCGACCAGCAGACCAGAGAAAGGAATCTTGAAGTAGATTATATACTTGACAGGGAGCTAGTTAAGTTCATACAGATGGGGTGTGATTCAGCAGCTACGCCAAAATCTGTTAGGCTGCAGACCCCACATTAAGGAAGGGTATAAGCGCCACCTGCTACGATTGGCTAGTTCAGGCACGCTCAATGCTCAACCCTTCCCTCAAAGTGTTCACACCTATTAAAGACTTCCTGGCAATGCACCCGAATCAGGCTTTAAAAAAGAGAAGAGCACACAGCCTCTTACTCGCACAGCTACAATATCACCCAATGCCCACTGCCAAACCACTACATCCCTGTTGATCAACGTGTTACAATGCCAGTGACCCTACCAAGATGGTAATTTTTTAAAAGGGCTCTCGCTTGTCAAAACTTGAGGTGACAGGTAGCAGAAAGAGTCGATAGACAGGCTTCCAGGAAATATGCCTAAAGAGCTCATCCATACAGCAGACAGCACCCACTACTTCAAGCCTAACTCCATCCAAGGTAAGCACAATTGGCTGGCAGCAGGCCTTTTTGACACTGTTCATCCTGTAATGTCAATTTACTGAACTCATCGGAGGCAAAGACCAGTCGAATCGGGCGCACAAGAGAGATGCTCGGTGATTATCAGTCCAAGAATGACTGAAATGGAAGCTATTATTGAGACGAAGATAGTGCTAACAGGCACTATTTTTAGCATCCAAGCTTGCGTACGGACAGCGGCGGCATTGGCTTGTCTGCCACCGGAGCCGCCACCGAGGGGCAGAGAGGGAGGGTTTGGGGTAGGATTTGGGGGGTGAATCTCAGCTACCAACTGCGCCGCCTGAAACGGACGAAAAATCAGATAAAGAATTCAAACTAAAAATGAGGTAGAACGTCCCTGCGTCGTGTCTTGCAAATGCGCCCCACGTACGTGAGAATGTCGTGTCCGCCGAAGATGAAAGCTTTGACAACGTCCTTTTGAAAAAGCAAGCCACTCACACAATACAGAAATGGCGATGACATAATCACAGAGCATATTTACCAAGCAAGTGCTAGTTTCGTCTTAGTTCTAACCGGCGTTGAAGCTCCAGAGCAGACTTGGGCGACCCGGCGCACTTTTAAATTACCCGGTAACCAGAAGGGCCACCCGTGGCCTTCACTCCTTCAGACCGCTCTTGATTGCGGAAGGTTATTTTGCGACTTGTTGACAAATCGTGAGTACACGCACTGCATTTGAGTTTTACTGATAAGGAGGCTCAGAATAATAATTATAATAAAAAATTATGGTAATAATAAAATATAGTACACGTTTAATTAGTTTAAACACTATAAATAATTTCTCCATGTTATGTTAAGGTCGACTACCGGAGCTTGGTATCTGGGGAGAAAGTGGTACATCCTCCGGAAAGGAGAAATTACCGGTAGCTCTCCATAGAACTGTCGCTTCCAACGGCATCTCAATTCACGACTAAGTTTTGTACAGCTGAAGGGCAGGCAGCTGCTTCAACTGTCTCAGCATGCCGCAGGATGCACTGGCTGTCCATCCATCTTCCAGCATGCCTAGTAGTAGGTAAATGACCAGTATGGATCAACAGGCTGTCGTATCGTGTCTCTTCATCTACCTCATTCCGTTCGGTAGATTCATCGCACAACATGAGCCCCGGCTCTCCATACTGGTCATTTACCTACTACTTTCAGCAGAGGATTGCATATTAAAGTAAATAATTTGCAAATTAATTTAAAAGTAAATTTCATCTAGTATAGTCGTGCCTATCTTTGGGCAAGCAAAGTGGCTTTTGAGTAAGCAAGGAAAGATGGCTGTAAATTGGCGGCAGTAAATAACACTTTATATAAGTATTTCGGGAAATTCATAGATGTACCAACAAGAGCAGCTGATCTTACCGATGTTGTTAATGAATATATTACTGAGAAAAATTGATTCTGCCCATTCGATGAACTTTTCAAAACAAAAGATGGACACATATTATTTCTTGAATTAGAGGAAAAGTGATCGACTGAAAATTTTCTTCTGCAATGAGGAACATAGATAAATGCAGAAAGAAGAGAGAAACAGAGATAGGTAATATGAGCAAGGAAGAAAAGATTACAGAAATAGCTAGGATACAATGTATTTTAAGCATGTACATCTATTTAACCAATGACTCGAAAAGGACACTGCATATATAGGCATATATTTTGCGAGTGTGACAATGACGAAACAAGTTGGAAATTTGAATTATACTACGAAGTAGACATAAACAAATTAGAAGGACAATATGAAGAAGATGATGGAAAATGATATTCTTTCCACGGTGCAGCCCTGATATGAAGTTCCTTTAAGTAGTTGATCAATAATGAAATTTTAATTTGTTAAGAAAATGAACAGGAAATCAATGCTGAAAACGTTCCTTGCTTGCCGTGAAACAAGTTTAACACTTTCATGCCTATTAATAAAAGACAAATTCTACGAAATTCCTGACGCATTCATGGAAGCATTATACAACACACCAGTTTCCTCTTTTAAGTATTTCAAAGCGCAAGATAGAATAATTGCTTAATATATAGAAAGATGTCCGATCTAAGAAAAAAGTATGCCAACCAAAGGTATGAAGAAGTTGTGCAATAAAATACTAAAGTCAGATTGTGTCTATCAAATCTAACAAAAATAAGATATGCTCTGAAACTTGTAAGCATCGCCATATCATTAGGAGTAACAATTACTAGTACTTTTATTCCTTCTGTTCCGGATTTATCTAATGTTGTTCCAGTGTTCGCAGCAGTAACTACGATGTTGTTATCAATTGACGGTGTTCTTGCTGAAATCGATGAACGCAAAAGATCAACTCAAGACGCAAATGCAAAGTTTATCTCAAAGGTAACTGATGCTTTGTCTGATGATGTCGTAACTAGAGAAGAATTTGATGCTATTTTTAAAGGCTCGGGTGAAATAGAAATTGCTCAAAAGTAGGTACTACTGTTTGATTACTTGCTATTCTTCTCTAAAGAAACTTCTCTTTATATCGGATAGGAAATATCCAATTGATTAGTCTTTCTTTACCATTATTCTAACAATCGTATGCTTTGTCAAACTCCATATTGGATCAGTAGCCCTTCCTCTTTTTACGTCTTCTCCTTCACCTGGTTCAAGTAAATATCCAATAGTTGTTCCAAGTTCTAATGACTCTCCTTGTTTTCCTACTTTTCTATTGTACTCTGGTTTCTTTTGTGTGGCTATTTCTTTTGTTATAGATTTCGCTGGTTCTTCTCCTGTTGTTCTCGTAATGTTATTATTCAGGTAATCTAAAATCGTAAGTAGATTCTTAATCCACATCATGTTTCTGGTGTGATCTCCTTTTTCAGACTTTCTATCTATTTATTTTCCGTACTGAGCAATCAAAGCTCTTTCTGCTATCGTTCGATTCATTTTCTCAACTAACGCAACACTTTTCTTACTGGTCGCTTCTATTACACGCGTTCCCTCTCTGTTCATTTCTTTCTTGAAATCTCCTTTAAACTCTGATCCAGGATCTACTCTTATCTTCTTCGGCCATTCTAAAGGAGAAATCCTTTGAGTAAATATCACCTATCGCTTATGCCTTTTCTTTCGATGATTTTGTTTTGAGTGCTCTCGAGTCTTTATACTTACTAGCAACATAAATTACACTGAATACGTATCTGTAACCCGAATCAGTTGGTATATACAGTATATCTGCTTGATGGCTTTCTTTAGGCACTTCTGTGTCAAATAAACCGTGATGAATTACTTTTTGGTTTTGGCTTAAAACCTGGCTTATCTCTGAATCCGAGTCATACGTTCTTTTTTCCTCTCTTTTAAAGTTAAGAATGACATTCTACAGAGAATAAATATATGTTTCAAAGTTTGTTCCTAGACTTTATCGAAAAAAGAATAACTCAAAACCGACCATCCGAAGTGCAAAGAAAAAATGAAGGCCAACTATAAAAGATGAATTACGTTGTAATCTGTGTGATCTACATTCAACAGGAACAGAATTTGACTCAGTTATTCTTCAAAACAACAAAATAACAATTTGCGTGGATTGCCACTATGCTAGGAATCAGTTTACCATATCAAAACCAATGAAGGCTTATTCCCTTGCCAAGAAGCATTATCAAAAAAGGGTGCTCGGAAGTCTATCACCATCGCCAGTGCGCCGCGCATAAAGCAGTAAAAATCATTGCAAAACTGTTTCCACTAATAAAGGTTAGCGTAAAGATACAAAATTAAAAGAACGTGTTGTTTTTTAGTTTCATCTCTGTTATTCAAGTGAATACATAGCTGACCCAAAGATTGACTCTTAAATTACCTAGACTATCAACGCAGTAATAGTCAGTAGGTATTCTATGGAACAGCAGTAGTATCGGAACTTGGCGGTTGGTGAAAACAATTAGACGAACCAACAACTATCACGCTTAGCATTCTTAATGGAGCACTCTTATTGGTCCATGAAAAATTAGCTGTGAAGTTTTTACAATAGAATTCATTGAACTTGGATTAAACGAAACTTGCATCACTTCTGTCATTTTCTGTACTGTTTTGTCAACATAGCTTTTCGTTGCAGCGTCACTGGGGATTAACAGGATCAGCAATCGTTAATTATCGAATTATTTCTCATATTTAGCGTTGTTGCCACAGGGCTACCATACAACACAACATCTCGTTTCATTCCACCATAAACAACACAAAAATCATCAGGCAGCACAGTTGGAGTAGTAGTGCTAGATTTCCAATAAGCCGAAGTAATAGAAAAGCTGTTCATATTCAAGTCTCCTGTCATTTTAGCTCCAGGTTTACTAACATAATTTCTAATTTGGGAAGCATTGACAGCATTTGTCCAATTTACTCCAGACCCAACATTAGTAGCAGCGACGCCTTTGAAATTAATGGACCCGTTTCCAGTAACTAAAAAATTGGCATCAGCATAAGATTTCGTAACAGTATTACTTTGATTCACTGGATCAGCAAGATTTATTAAACGATTTCCATTTGCAGAAGAATTGGGCAACAAATTTCCATTAAATCTTTTAACGTAATCACTAAGATCAACTTTGCAGTTCATCTATATAATTTGTTATATAAAATTTAGATCTATCAAGCACTTCTCTAACAACTGGTACAATTCTAGCAATTCTATCAGGATCAGGCTCATCAACGAATTGCTGGAGTGACCTTCTAATGTTAAACTTTATATCAAATCCAGATTTAACTGTATTATTAAATCTGCCATACTTACTAATCAAGTCAAACTCGAAATCAAAATATATTTCATTTGCTAGTAAAAACATAAACATCGGGCACCTCGAACTCATATCAATTTTGTGAGTTGTAGGAGTTCAAACATCTCCGGCGGAAACGTATGCGACTGGTGCCTCTTTGCAGTTTAGGCCTGGTACTAAAAATTCAAATTCAGAGTAAGGACCTTCTTGTAGTCCTATAACATGAAGCCCGAGGAAACACTGCGCATGATACTGCTCCGGAATGACTCCATCTTGTATTTGGTGGCTCTACAAGGCTAGTACCTGTAAACACTATCGCGACTAAAGCAATCCTTTGCAATTTCAAGCTTTGTATTAAACTTCATTGCTAAGGATTTAGCCGCAATTGGCTAAAATACTTTACCAAATAGCATCGATGGAAACTGTTTTCCTGAATTATTATATACATATTTTTTTAGTTTGCGCGTCACCATAAATTCGATGTCTGTTTCGCATTGATCACCAAACACCATCCTTGAACCAAGCACAGAATAAACTTCGGAACCACCAGTGTTCAAAGTCATTGCATTTTTCCCAAATTCCGAACCTTGAACAAAAATTACATTTTTCTATTTTATATCTTGTAAAATTTTTATTCAGTATCAGTTTTGTCATAAACCCATGATCCTTTCATGCAGGTAAACTGGCTTCCATTACCGTTAGACGTTAACTCTGCTGCGTTCTCGCAGATCGTTAATTAATTAATAATGGCAATTGTACCTGCTGAAATTGGCGGATTGAATTCAATACTAACATCAAGTCTAGTAGTATTTCTTAAAGTTTGATCGTTGTATTGTAAGTCAATTAAATGAATTGAATACATCGTTAACCATTCATGGTAAGTAACACCAATAGGTTCCGTAACTTTATTAAGGCCTAGGAATTGTTTCCCGAATTGCGTGAAATCAAGATATTCCGTTGAGTACTTTCCATCTTTGTGATCACTACTTCTACCTAAAGAAGGATACTGAGTACAACCATTAGCCAATACAACGAAGCTCTTAACGTTTCCTTGATTGCGAGTACAAGGATTTTGTGTTAGTCATTGTATTTGTTGAAGTTTTGTGCTGCAACGATAAGCCATCTAACTTTGCTAATAGTACTGTACGGATAACGTACGAGTTTATTTCAAACCCTGTTTAAAGTTAGTTAGTGTCATGTTTTCATAACGTCTAGCTCTGTAGTTCAGTTTAAGTTTCTTTCCCGGTTCGCTTGAGATTTCTGCTACGCTTCTTTCAGTGCTTAGAGCGGGAGTACCACATGGTACAACGAGTCTCATTTTTGACATAGCAATCTTAAAACTACTCCAAACACCATCGCCGTTATTTATTGGAAGTGCGCCTGCTCCTCATTCAAACGACCCTCTTGTAGCTAACGTGTTAGTAGTATTACCTACTGTTCCTGTTGCTCTCGTCATTATAGCTTCATTGTCTGCTCCTCCTACACGAGTAAGTTCTAGAGTAAAATGAATATTGCAGAGTATTCTGTTCATATCAGCGCTGAATCCGGACCACCTAGAAAGCGGCAGCGAAATACTAAACGTTCCATTTTTATAAGCAAGATTACTAGTAAGACCTTTCCGATAAATGAACCGATTATTCGAAGTAGTTACTCTCCAGATGCAACGGGACAGCGTATAATTTTCATGGCCCGTATACGTGTCATCTATTGTTGCGTATACATATAATTTAGTGTTCTGTATACATAGCATCTATTGAACTAGCTTTGTCTTTTTTTCCACCCCGTTGCAGGTCCCTCCGTTCTAGTGTCATCGTTTGGGTAAATTAGTAAGCACATTAGGGTTGAAACCATTCCAGGGCTTTGTTGCAAAGCCAGACTTTCAATCTCTTTTGCGTCAAGTCTAACTTTCGTTGAGCTAAACATCCAAGCACCAGCATTATTAACATGACAATATTTTGTTGTCCACTCTTTATTGAACACTCGGCACTCACTGTCTACTTTTCTTTTCTTCGGTCCGCTCATTTTTACTGAAGGGCTGAAAGTACAAAGCGACAGAATTAAGTAGAGAGTAACCGTAATGCATCACACTGAGGGGTCACTGTCTTCGGGGTGCGCCATCTGCCGGGGAAAGATGGGAATTATAGCTAGGTAAAATGATTGAGGTGTCTTTATAATAAAATTTAATTTAATAAAATAACGTGGACGAGTTCGGTGGGCCGGATTGAAAAGCCCAACGGGCCGTTTATGGCCCGCGGGCTGTAATTTGCCCATGTCTGCCCTTGGGCAAGGTAAAAGATGTTTAGTCCTTTATTTCTTCTTCTCGTAAAGTAATCCAAGATCTTCATCTGATCTTCTGTCATTAATCATCAAGAACAACAGTATGCTTGCATTTTTGTACAAGTCAACTTCTGGCATTTGTTCAATGCCATCTCAACTCAAACATAAGCACTTTTTGCAGTACTGTCTGCCATAGATCTGAGGCCACGGTATAACGTTTGGTCAATGCTAGAAGCAATTATTGTACAAGTATCGTAGTTGAGCATTCCGTAGTATATCCAATATTCATTATTATCTGCGAATTCCCGGAGCCGCTTGACCCATTTACTAAAGCACGAATTGGTACACTTGGCAAAGGTTCTTTGTGTCCTGCTACTGAATCTTGTCCAAAATTAAACGCAAGAACTTTTAGAGACGTACTATATGGAAATGGAGGCAATTATTTACTGTTTGAAGTGTAAAAAGCACACAGGCAATCTTCACATCGAATATTCCGAAATTCAAAGCCCAAAGAACTTCGAGGAATCGTTAAAGCAATCTGTGAAATCTGCGAACATAAGAAATCAAAGTTTGTTAAACTACGGCCTGATCCTGAAACAGGAGCAGGAGTTCTAGCACACGGCAAACCTAGAGGCCAAGGAGTGCTAAAACATGGAAAACGAGTTTTGACGCATAGAAGACCTTGTGCAGCAAATCTTGTGCGGCATCAAAACAAGAGAGCTATTACTTGAACTGCAGAAAACGCTTGGCAGTTTAAAAAAACCAAAAGTTCGGCACTAACTGAGACCAAACTTATAGAATATGTCTCCGAACTAGGTATCCCAGATTTTAAAAGTGTATGTGCAAGAGATGAACTAAAAGCAACGAAACCTAAAGAAACTGATTTTTTTTATTTGCAACACTGATAAAAATGAGAGAGAAACTTGTCGCCAGGTTTCTGTTTCCAAACAAGTTCCGAAATTCTTTTACTTGACTCGTTTGGTGCCGTACCAATGCCAGAGGTAAAAGAGTACTTGGGTTTAATTCCTGGTTTCTCAACTTTTCAATTGCTAGACTATTCCGAAACAAACTGTGGATCAAGGTGTCTTATTTTCTTGAAGCTAATGAGCTTGATAGACTTCGTAACAACAATGGAATTAATTGTGTAATAATAATAATAATAATGCACTTGATAAAGCACCCTCAGAGAACTTAATCTCTCTTTCTAGGGGCTTTAGATTCGCTGCAAAGGGAAATGCAATGTAATGGTAAGTAAAATCATGCTTGAAAAACAAATAAAATGAATAATATGGTTAGGGGTGACATGCACAGGGTCGGCATGCAAGTGTGGTTAGTGGCAGCATGCACAGTGTCAACACGCATAAGCACATGAAGGATGAATCACGGGGACCCACTAAATGCTGTCCTAAATAGGTGTATTTTTAAGTTCCTTTTAAATGTGGTCAGGTCAGGGGATGTTCTGACGCAGGTCAGGAGGGAGTTCCAGGCTTTGGGAGCATACGAACTAAATGCACGGTCTCCAAAGGATTTGAGGTTTGTACGAGGTATAATGTATTAAACAGGAAAAATATCTACATAAAAAAATGGAAGTGGCTCCATACGATCGCAAATTCGTTGTTTTTGATGACGAAAGAGTTATCATTCCTAAGGGAAAGCCTGCTCGTGTTCACATTGAAGAGAAGCTATCAAAAGTTTCTAAGACTTACTTTAATGCTTACATGTATATTACTCCTGAAATCCTTCCTGCTTTGTCTTCTATTGCTTCTCAAGATTGTGCCGAGCTCGAATATGAAGGCTATGACTTAACCCAAAAATCAGCAATTGGTATCCGAATTGATTTTGGTACAATGCCTCCATTGTTTTTCAATGACAAGAATCGACCCATTAAGTTTTCAGGACCAGCAGAGTTAATCCAAAAACTTGAAAACGACTTTAGAATGACAGGTCTTCTTGATGGCAGTTTTGTTTCAAAAAAGAATATTACCAAGGAGAGCCAAGACTAAATCTCAGATTAAAACTTGATCAAGTTGTAAGATCTGCAGAGCACCAAGCACAGCAGGTCAAGTACTTGATCCAGCTTAGTACTAGACAAGTGAAACGAGACAAATAAAAAAGAGTGAGCGAGACTAAAAGAGTGAAAAGAAAAAACCGAAAGTAGTGTAGGTTAGTAATTGATTAATTAGTTTATTTTGTATGTCCTTTTTTGGTTATATCAAGCATTTTATGTACTAAGTTTCCAGCATAATTCCTAATATTTGTGAGGCTTATAGGATTTGACAATTTATCTTTCAAGAAATCAGTTGCAAACGAATCATTGAGGCCGAGTCCTAGTTTTGCTTTTGCTGCAATAATTGCGGCTACTGTTTTGGCATCATTTCGCACATATTCAAGCTGTCTTGGTTCTAATTAAACACGTGCGGCTGCTGCAGCCAAAACCATGTCAGAAATGTTTCTCGCTTCGGTCCTTCGCTGTGGCTATATATATATATATATATATATATATATATATATATATATATATATATATATATATATATATATATATATGTGTGTGTGTGTGTGTGTGTGTGTATATATATATATATATATATATATTTCTCGCTGTGGCTCTGGGTCACTAGCTGTTTGGCCGTAGATTTAATCGTGATTTAGGACCGCTTTGTCAAGATCATTTACTCCGATGTACCCTTGATCAATTCGTTCCCTGAATTTCGTGAATGTTCCGAAAAAGGATTATTTACCTGTTTTGTTGAAAGATTCATCGGAAACGAATTCTTCTCCTGGGTTACCCGCAGTAAGTCTTAAGAGCCTGTCACGTCCACCAAATATTTTAGTTGCAATCCTTTCAAGGAAACCACCTCCAAGTTTATTATTCACCTCGAGCTGACTAGCACTGAACCTTAGGATCAGGCCAGAATTAGAAGCCATGTGATTCTCAGTTCGAGAAAGCTGAGTTTTTGGTTACAAGAGTAGAATCAATGCCTTCTAATGAGTCCATGGAAAACCTTAAAGACACAGCTCCTGCACTTTGCGCAAAAATCATCCTTTGGTTCTCCGTGAGACTCAAACTCACGTCTTGATACAGTGTCATCTTTCCATACTATTTTATTTTTGTTTAGTAGACAAAAAAACTAATGTATGTAAAAGTTGGACAAGTAGCGGCTTTTCGTGAAAGAGTGGTGGAATTGCTTGATTATAATGCCGAAACTGGCGTTTTTTTGGAGAACAAATCGATGAGGAAATGAAACGGTTCGGAAGCGGGTTGCATTGGAATTGGTGGATATAGACGAATAGGCATTGATGGAAAAGACTATCTTGCCCATCGTTTAGCTTGGTTTTCAATAAAAGGATATATGCCTTTGAATGAATCGGACCCTGAAAATAATGAAAGGGCTGATAATAGAATTTGCAATCTTAGAGAAGCAACTTCTTCGAAGAATAGTAGAAATAAAAGAAAGAGATGTGGTTGCTCTTAAAAAATATCGGAGTTCGCTGGAATAGGTTATCTCAAAAATGGAAATCTCGAATTTGGATAGATAAAGAAAAATATCACCTTGGTTACTTCGTAAACTCTGAAGAAGGTGCTGCAAGAGAACTAGTAGCAATTCACTTACCCCTTCAATTCGCTCGACTTGATTTCCAATATTGTATTGCAGACGATAACAAATTAGTAAGGTACAACAATTACTAATTAAAGCACCTGCGCTTCAGTACATCTCTTAATTTCAATATTTCTCTATGTACCTCGTCTTTGCTCTTACCTTCCGCGTAGATTTTAGCATCATTTTTAGCATTACAGTTTAGCATCGCGTCACGCTTTCTGTTTCGTAGTCACACGTTTTCCTTCCTATAGTTTTTAGTTTTATATATTTATATATTTTATATTTTATATTATTTATTTATTATTTATTATATTTTTTATTATTTATTATATTTATATATATTGTTTTTATTATATAGTCTTTATAGTTTTTCTAATAACTCCTTTCCATTAATAATATAATCAATGCGACCATGAACTTCTGACATCAAATTTCTGGCTCATATCTATGTCGATTCCTTTCTGCAGAATTTCTAGCTGGGCTTTTAGATCTGAAATTGCGTTCCTTAGTCTTGAACTTGGCAGTCCTAAAGCAGCAAACCGTTCTGTGCGTGTTCTCATCGGTGGTGCTTTTGCACTTAACATTGTGATGCCAGTTCCTTTTTTTATGAAACCCCCAACCGTTACCGCAATTGAAACTGCAGTTCCTACTGCCACAACTATAGCTGCCATGCTAGCAACTATTACGGGAGTTGCTGGTAGTATTCCACCACTGCGCACTTCTAGGAAATTCTTGCTCCACGACTCAGGATCAAGCAGATTGAGCTGCATCCCAATCTACCTTCGTACGAAACACTTCATTTTAAAAATGACTCGGATTTTTGTGCCCATCAGATCCAGATCTTTCTGCTTCAAGAAGTACTTCGTTGATATAAAACCCAGCTTCTGGACGGGGAATTATGTTTTCTAGTCCTTTGATCTTTTCACCAGTCGTCTGCCGCGACACATGACCGTACTTGCTTGAAGCGATATCATCAACTATTTTTTTTTTTTTAATGAACAGACCGAGGTCAACAATTCCTGTAGCTCCAGAAAGAAATCCAACGAATACCTTTGTAATAGACCCGATGACTTTAATTGAACTGGGAACTTTTGGAACAATACCTGCAATTTTATTCGAGGCTGCTAATGAAAGTTTTGTGGCAGTTTTGTGCGAAATCTTTACCGCTGTCTTACAAACTACTTCTGCAGCAGTGTTAGTGCCTGAAACTATTTCGTTCACGGTATCAAACCACAAATTTACATCTTCTGCTAATTCACCGCCTATTAATTTCTTCGACAGTTGAATCGTTGTTCCAGTTCTAGAAATTAAAGCTTTCCTAATTTTGTTCAAGGAAGCTTTGTTAAATTCTGCTTCATGCTATCATGGCCGAGGAGGTCCACGAATCTTACTCTTATCCTTTATGCCCATCAGGAATTTCTTTAATTGTAGTTTACTAGGATTTAACTTCTCCATCTATCATATAAAATCGAGTTAATTTCAAACATTAATGGCTTTTTACTTTCTGACCTGGATTGTAATTCAATAAGATTACAAGGCTAGGAACACCTGTGTCTGATACTGATGCCATAAATCTTAATTATGCTGCTGGACCAGATTTCGCAAGTCAAGTAATAAATAACGTAAGTGGCACAATTGCTACTGTTAGCTCTCTGAGTAGTTTGTTGAAAAAGAAACTTGGAATCCTTGGCTCAAAACTAAACTGCACAAATATAAAATGTATCTGTGCTAATTCTGCTGATGGAACTGGCTTTACTGGCCTAAGACCTTATAAAGTCATTTATTACGGTCTTTTGAAGTCAATGTCTCAATTCTTTAGTGGTGTTTCTAAAAGAAATCTTAAAGTTAGTCAGAATACAATTGCAAACGTGAAAGACCCAGGATTAGTAAGCAAGCAATGCGTTTATACGGCAAAGCACCAGTGTAACTTCAAGTACCTAAAAGTGATAAGTTTACCGATTT
The DNA here is from genome assembly GCA_009760855.2 of Cristatella mucedo. NCBI lineage: Eukaryota > Metazoa > Bryozoa > Phylactolaemata > Cristatellidae > Cristatella > Cristatella mucedo. The sequence continues at coordinate 5,813,834 of WPIO01000006.1, read as the reverse complement.
TTCTTGAACTTGGAAACCTTGTCCTCAGTGTTCAAGTTAATGGCTTAGGAACCGAGACTTCGCCAGTTCAGGTGACTCGAGCAGACATTCCTTTGCAAGATACAAAGGATAACAAAATTGGCTATGCTACTCCACTACCAAATTTTATTCATGGAACTGTAACAAACTGTGGAATGGTTTCCACTACCAAATTTTATTCATGGAACTGTAACAAACTGTGGAATGGTTTCTAACGTGCTATAGTGCTCTGACAAAACTGAAGTATTTCTTGAGTTAACCAGTCATAACAGTTACGGAGTTTCTGGCACTTTATTGTAAGTAATTAAGATTGATGGAAGTTGCAGATATGTGAATAATAACTCTACAGTTGATAAATCTGTTAGTTACGTAGAGTTTCTCGTTTGTATAGTATAGAAAATGTCTCTCAGCTACAGAAGAAAAGGATCCCAAGCAAAGAATTATATCCGAAGAAGTGGAGATATACTTGCCGGAAACTTGGCTATAAATGGAAACTTGATAAAAAAAAATTAGGTGACCCTGTTGATTCTGGGGATGCAGTCAATCCAAAGCAAATTTATACTAATTTTGTTACTAAAGTTTCTAGAGGAACTATAGCTGATGGAAACTTGGATATGAATGGGCACTGAGTGAAAGACCTTGCTAATCCTGTTAATCAAAGTGACGCGGCGACAAAAGACTATGCAGATACAAAGTTGGCATTAAGAGGAAGAGATATTACGGGAACTTTAACTGTTAATGGCCTGATTAATTTTAGTAGCCCTTCTTAATCAGCTAATAATGACCCAAATAAAGGTTGGGTCGATAGCAACTTTGTTACGACTACCGGCGAAACAATAACAGGACAGGAAACCTAGATATGCAAGGAAATTCTATTACTATTTTAAATGACTCAATTGGTATTAATGATCGAGTTTGACTAGATTACAAAAGAAAGCTTACAGATGGAAACATAATGAGAGTAATATTTATAGGAACATATGATAGTTCTGTTAGTAAGTGGTTTAGCAGTTTAAGTAATGTTGTTGCCCCAAGAGGAATATTTGTTGTATGTGCGACATATACTGAGCAAGAAAGTTCAATAGTTAGGCCTTTTCTCCCTTTTGAAGGTACTTTATGTTTTCCTACACAATAAGGGGGTTATAATATGTTAGACCCAAATAACAAATTAATAGAGGGTGGTGACATAAAAGTAGGCAGTAACCTTTTTAACGCTCCTTTAATTATTAATGTTTGTATAGCTATAAGGTAAAATGCTTACAAGGAAATTATTAGATATGCAGGGAATATTTGACCATCAAGAAAATAAACTACTAAACCTTGGAAGTACTTTTGATGTTTTGGAAACAGTAAGTACAATTTTTCTGATAACAATTATCTCAGAAGTGACTCTATTTTTTAGTAAGGGGAGATTTATCAGCTAACTCAAAAAAATACGTTGGCATATTAAATCCTGCAAATAGAACTTATATGGCCACTAAAGAATATCTTGACGGAAAAGTTGGCAAACAGAGTGGTGAAGTAGAGGGAAACTTAAAAGTAAATAGATTGAGTGTTTTGAGAAATAATGCTGGTGGTGTATATACTAACTCTGTTGTTTCTAGCAGTTTTTAAGAAATAATCCTTCATACCCAGCCCCGTTTATGTCTTGTAATCTTGTTGTCTTAAATGTAATTAATGTGGGAGAAACAGATGATGATAATTCTCTGTCAAAAATAATGAATTTGGGTACAGAAAACAACCTACTCTTAAATTTTAATAAAAACTCAAGATTCAAAAACATTGTTTACCTATTTCAGAGACAAATTGAAATTGGAGCAAATATGTATCGTTATATTGAAAATATGCACAACCTTTCTGTCGTTTGTTTGCACAGCAGAGAGCCAGCCGATGCCCAACACCAACAGTTTATTACTAACGCAGGGAGCCGAAGAGCGCACGGCTTCCCTCGGCCCCTACTCTCGCTCGACTGCCGCTTCCCAACTCCTCCAGTCCACCATCTCGCCACCAGCGGGTTACCGGCCTGTGTCCACGCCACATCACAGGCGGACCACAGCTGCGCAACAGCCGACCCTGATGGTGAATCCACCATCTGGCCACCAGCGGGTTACTGGCCTGTGTCCACGCCACATCACAGGCTAATCAGAGGAACCGGCATACACTCGAACTACACTTTCCTTAGGCTCTTCCACCATAATAGACGAAAATAGAAACGTAAGGAGAATTTCAAAGATATAATTTAACCGCCGACCTAAACGTTGCTGAAGAAAGTGCAAGTAATTTGTTATTTCTTAATTTTAAACGCCGGGTTTTTAGTGAATCGTATAGAACCATTGAGCATTCACAAATTTGTACAAACAGTTTAACTATAATTTTAGTGAAAAATATGCTGCATTTTTTATTAATACAACAGCAACCTATGAAAGCAACTTATCCTTGCCGTCAGCGGCCGATGATTGCATTGAGATGTGGTAACTAACTGACGTTATTTTCTCTTCTGAATCTGTTGTGTTTCCATGGAAGGGACTGAGAATTTCTTATATCTAAACCCTCCATTCTAATGATTCCTGTATAAATTCTTTTGGCTTTGTGAATCAATACAGAAAAATCCCGAGTCTATTGTCTTGTGTTGTCTTTTTGTTGTCTATTTTTTAGAGTATGCTTCTGATCTCATAGAACTAATTTTTTTAGTTTTAAGATCTCTTAAATACTCTTCAAAATGGAACCATCAAGAACTTTTGAAAAAATGCCAACCGTCTTTAGGTGTGTGCAAGGAATTTTCAGAGCTTTATATTCCAGCACTAGCTTCAGCGCTTCAAGCAAAGAAGCCCGCCCGATTGTCTTCAATGCGCCCGTTGGGAAAACACAAATCTTTAATAAGCTAGAAAATTTCTGGCCTTGAGCTTCTGTTAATTCGTCGGGACACCTCGTTTCTATTGAAATCGTTTTGTATGCTAAGTAAAACAATTTTTTTTATTGCGGAACGGTATCAAAAGGAACAGTGGATGAAACGGGCGCGGCGGATGAAGAAGGCGCAGAAGAAGGAGCCGAAGATGCTGCAACTGCCACAATGGTGGCCTTTTGCCTCGCACTCGTTCCATTAGAGATGTCTGGTCGGATAGCATAGCACTCGTCTTTCATGACTCCTGAGATTTTGGGCTTCATTCCTGATACTCCAGAGATAACAGTCAATACGTTCGGCAGTTGGCTGGCAATCCATGTTGTGTACCCAAAGATTTCACCAGTAGTATCGAGGAGGTCATCGACCTTAGACCGTACAGTTGCTTCTAGTTCAGATGTTACTTGAATGATACCAGCTTAAATTACTTTCTGCGCCTCGGAGTCGCACTCATCAAGAAAGAATTTCTTTACTGAATTGTCCGTCATTACTGAGATGTCTGAATCAAATGCTTGCGCGTCACAGGCAGTCATCCTTGACTTACGAGATAATCAACATACGCTCTCAGAAGAGTAGCAGATGTCGCGAGATTTGGATCAGTAACTTGTGATGCTCCGGACATTTTCCTATACAAATGTAAAGAAAAGTAGACAAACTTCCATGGAGTAGCAATCTGCACACCTGGTTTAGTCTTTGGTTTCTTTGATCGCTTTTCTGCTTCGGAAAACATTGCGATTACCTTACCATGGCACTCCATTAGTTTGTCAATGTTTCGCAGATTTCGTGAAGGATATCAAGGTAGCAAGTTTCGAGATCAGGAATGGGTTTATCAAGCGAATGGCAAATAATCCTAATTTGATTTAGAAAATGGTTACGTCCTTCATAAGGTATAGGATCAGCACCTTTTAACTTTTGCTGGCAGATTTTATGAGCCATTTCTCGTGTTTGATCATGGCTAAGAATTCTAGAAACATCCATTGCTACATAAAAATAAATGTTGTAATCAATCTCAGCTTCACTGCTTATTGAAGAATAAGAGTCGGAATCGAAAACAGAATCAGAATCGTATTCAATCTCTGATTCGTAGTCTGTATCTGATTCAGATTCTTCGTTTAGGTCATAGTCTGGATCAGAATCGGAATCAGAATCAGTTTCGTATTCAATCTCTGATTCGTAGTCTGTATCTGATTCAAATTCTTTGTCTGGATCATAGTCTGGATCAAAATAGGAATCAGAATCAGTTTCCATTTTTAATTCTTCTGATAGTACTTGCTCTGCAGGAAACTGGGGTGCAAGCTCTTTTTCAACGATGGCGACGAAAACTTATTCCGGCTCGTCTTGAAGAATATCAGACATCTTCTTCTGTACTAGGTAATTTTTTTCTTTCAAATAAATAATTAAACGTTGCAAGTTGGGCAGAAACCAGGTTATTTGCCTCGTTTCTATGCTTGCACAATTCTGTAATGACCGTAAGCTAGGGAGCGAATATCGCAATTAAGCCAATATCATTTTGAGTCAAATGCCGATAACGCTTTCTTTCTCTGAGTCATGGTAAAAATGATGTGATTAAGTGACTGCAATCTCGTTTGGTCAAAGTACCTATCCTCTCTTTTCTTTAAACATTCTAGATAATGCACATGAGTTAAATACTTCTTTACAACGTGCTTTTTTGTTCCGTTTTCTTTTTAGCGGAAGATTTAACTGTAATTCCTTCCTTCGTAGCTTTCTAGGCCATTTGCATAGAATAAAGTTTTGGTCTTAAGAAAACTCCCTCGTCTAATACGACAGTTTTCTCTATCATCTCACCTTCTTTGTCTCTTACAAAATCTTTCGTAAAGGGATCAATCGTAAATTTCTCTGTTATTTCATCTTTGAACTTTCCAATACTTCCGTTACTCTTTACCATAGCCTCCGCAAATCCTTCTACTTTGCAAATTTCTTGATTAGGAGAGTAGCCAGAAGTATTTCAAGTAATTGAGGAAATCTGTGTAAAAATATTCTATTTCTACTTTCATTACTAGATAATCTGTGTCAGTATACGCAAGCGAAATTTTTTATCCATAATATTCCTTCAGCGTGCCAAAATAAAGAAAATCTTGCCTAATTAATTTTGGTATTTCTAGAATCGTGAACCCAAGGTAAATTGGTTTGCGCACTTCTGACTTTTTTTTCTACGCAATTTAAGACTTTATTGAATATTGATCTGTCCTTAAATCTCGCACTTAAAACTCTCTTAGAAGATAAAGTGCTTTTTTACATACTTCAAATCAAATAATTCAATTGTAATCCTTTCCCTAACGTTTTCCATAGTTTTTCCAAAGAAAGCATTATTCTTCAGTTTGAAATATTCTTTTTCAAATTCATCTTTTTCTTCCTTCTCTTATTATTATTGTTCTGTACATAACCCTTCAACCAAGGTTCTTGGGAGAAACTCATAACTCTGTGTACCTTAGGAAGGACGTAACCATTTTCTAAAGCAAATTGCAAATTCCTGTAATGAGTAACACAACTTTCCCTCGGCTTTAGATCGACTATTAGTTTCTCTGCCTTACTTTCGTAATCTCCCAGTTTTTTGCTTCTTCTCGCACAACTGTTTTTCTCTTGATAAACAGAATAATCTTCTGTAGAAACAGCTCTCTTATTTGGGAGAAGAGGACAAACAGAAAACTTGTTGTGCAGATTAGCAAGGCAGCTAATATCCATTTCAAAAGCAAAACCGGTTTCGACAGATGGTGAAAGTGAAAGAATCTTTTTCCTCGTAAAAATCTAAACTTGCCTTTGACCTCAGAAATAAAAGTTACCTTTCGGCAAAGGTTCGCAAGTTGCTATTGCATTGAGAGAACTTGCATCTTGATAAAGTTGTCAACTGTTTCCTAACTTGAGTCGTAATTGGAAGAACATTCATTAGTTGCTTTTACGTGGCGACAATTTGCTTGAGTAATCCCTCCACAAATGGCACTTTCGAAACATTCGCAATGCTCAAAACGAGTCAATAGATCTAGTTTTACCTCAGAAAACCTTAAACCGGCACTCCATGTTAAACCTGGACTGTAAAGACATTAGCGGTATCAAGACCATCTATCCGCTTCGATAAATGTCTAAAATGCTAGAAAACATCGGCCAAAAGTAAAAAATTCATCTTTAAAAAAAACCTCACTATATTTCATCAAAGTGTCTTCTTTTGAAGGATCTGTCTTTTTCAATAAATCCCAAACTTTCTGCGCCCGCACGTAATCTTTATCAGAAACCCTATCGTCGTCCAAGGAACTAAAGAAATGCTTTTTATCTGCCTGTTCTTGTAACTTGCTAAAAGAGTATACAAACTCTTAGGGAAAAATTCCTTTCTCCGATAACAAACCAAATTCCTCTTCACTTAACATAGAAATGTGACTTTTAGCTAATTCTAATATGTTCCCCGACTTTTACTTAATTCTTTGCAAGTATGGCCAAATCTTAATTCGGTAATTGTAGGGAATTCCTGAAAGCTAAGAAACCTATGTCAAGAGTTATACAATTCCCTATGTTATTTGATATCACTCCCTTCTTTAACCTTTGACCTTGAAATTCTGGAACCAATAAATGTGCGTCGTATCCTTTTAAATTATGAGTGAATACGGACAACTTGAAAGCCTCTGGATTTTTTATCCTAACTTTAAGATTACAATGAGAATGCGCTGCGCCTCGATACTTTCCAGTTAAATGGCAACGATCAAGTACCTTATCTTCTGCTAGCTCTAAATTACAAACATGGCAGACATTGGCGCAATCAAGTTCTTTCCGGTCTTCTCTTGCAATTGTACTCCAATCTGCCTTTGCGTGCTTCGAAGAAAGAAGTCATTTTTTGCTTCATTTTTCCACTTCTTGCAATAAGCTATCTATCAAATCTCTGATATTGCTTTGCTTCGAATAACTTAAAACTCCTAATCTTTCCTTCATAGTCTACTGTAACATAAGAAGAAGAATAAGGTACATGCTTCCAGGAAAGCTCCCTTTGGAATCCTCTTGTCCTCCTTGAGAATTCGGCTTAACCGACGAAAATAAACTTTCGAAACCTGCATAAGATACAAATGGGCAATATCAAGTTTTGGCATAATCCCTGAGATAACATAGGTGTCCTGTTTCGTCCTTCCTATCTAATGCACGCTGCATTCCAACCCTCGTCTGACCATCGTTTCCTGTTTGCAAACTTATTAGGTGAGTTTCTAGCCTTGCTTGTGAATAAAACCTTAATAAGCATCTCTTGCAAGTCAGTTGCGTGCCGCGACCCTTTGGACACCTGCACAACCATTGAAATATGTAATGATGACATACTGGTAATGTGTCTTTTCTTTATTGCTATAAAGTAAAACATCGAGATGTTTCTCCTTCTCCTCGACTACTAGAAGAGGAGTGAACTCCTTAAGATGCGTCGGGTTAAGCGCAGGCTAGAACGTCGTTTCTAGAAATCTGGGTCTGAGGCAGATCTAGTCAATTTTAAAGACTTCCTTCGAGTTTATACCCGAAAGCTTAAAAAAACCAGGGCTTCTTTTTTCATTAGAAAGCTGAATTCTTGCCAGTCGGACACTAAACAGATTTGTAAGACAGTTAACCATTTACTGGCCAATGCTGTGAGGTCTGACTCCCCAGATATTAAGGGCTCAGCCGAAAAGTTTTCAGCCTTCTTTACTGAAAAAATGGTTCACATTCGTGCCTCCATTAAGCCCCCTCCGACCAAAGCAATCGCCGTTCCTCAACCTGTGACCTTTCTTAATAGGTTCTCCGATGTTTCTGCCTGTGATGTGGCTGCCTTAATAAGGTCTAGCAAAAAGAGCTTGTCTCCTGAAGACCCTATACCTTCATCTCTGTGGTCTTCACTAGCAGACCAACTTAGCCCTGCCATAACCAAGATTTGTAATGCTTCTTTGGGAAAAGGGGTCGTCCCCAAGTCTTTCAAATCGGCAATCGTTAGACCTATTCTTAAAAAGCCTAGATTAGACACAAAGGTCCTAGCAAACTATCGTCCAGTTTCCCTTCTTCCGTTCTTATCAAAGATTCTTGAAAACATTGTTGCTAAGCAGCTGGTTGAACATATTGAAAATAATGGAATGTCAGAAACATTTCAATCAGGGTTCAAGAGGCAGCCCTCTACTGAAACTGCTCTGCTCCGTGTTAACAATGACATTCTACGTGGCAACGACGACGGGAATGTCACTGCCCTAGCTCTGCTAGATCTGTCTGCTGCCTTCGACACCATTGATCACAAATTTCTGCTTGAACGATTGAGAACAACGATCGGTCTGGCAGACGAAGCACTGGCGTGGTTTAAATCATACTTGTCTGATCGTGTTCAATCCGTGTCGTGTGGGGGTCAGGTCACAGACATGAGAAGGGTCACCTGTGGAGTCCCTCAAGGGTCTGTACTCGGTCCCTTGCTGTTCTCCATTTATACGCAACCTCTGGGAAAAGTGATCAAGGCCCATGGAATAGGATATCACTTCTATGCTGACGATACTCAGTTGTATTTGTCATTCAAACCGTCAGAATCTGCTGCAGCAACTGAGAAACTGAATGCTTGCCTTGCCGATATTCGATCCTGGATGTCGTAAAACTTCCTGAAATTAAATGACGATAAAACCGAACTGCTGCTCATAGGACACCCTAAGCGTGTGGCTGGATTAAAAGGCTTTGCTGTTCTAACAGGTGATGCTGTTGTGCGACCATCACCACGTGCTCGTAATTTAGGTGTCGTGTTCGATAACTGCCTCAATTTCAAAAGCTTCATTCAGAAGACTGCCTCTACAGCTAGCTATCACATCCGATCCCTATTCAAGATTAGGAGCTGTCTCCCACAGTGGCTTGCAAAAAATTCAACTAGCTCTTCAGTTCTGTTTCGGCTTAATTATTGTAATTCCCTTTTGGCTGGGCTACCAAAGAAAGCTATTACGCCACTACAGCGGACTATGAATATGGCTGCAAGGCTGGTCTTCAAGTCCCAGCGGTTTGAGCACGTGTCACCTCTGCTGAAAGAGCTAGGATGGTTGCCGGTTGAGCAAAGAATACAGAGCAAAGTTCTTACGCTGACCAACAAGGCCCGCCACGGCTTGGCTCCTTCGTACCTAGCTGAACTGCTGCATCAGTTTCAGCCTGTTCGCGCCCTCAGGTCCTGTGTGGACAATAAATTAGCTGTCCCATTCCTCCGCTTAAAGACAGTTGGCGACAGAAGCTTTAGCTCTGCAGGTCCTAGACTGTGGAACTCGCTTCCACAATTCTTACGCAACGACAACTACTCTCCTACTGCCGACTGTGGCACATTCTTTTCAGCGGTCCTGAGCTGCTACTTCTATGCTACTCACTACCTCAACTGCTCTCCTGACTCTGCTATGCTTCCCACTTTCTCTTTGTTGCGTGAGACGAAGTTTGTTGGCTACCGAATGCGTACCGAAAGCCGCTTAGGCTGTGAGTGCGCTATACAAAACCCTCCTGCGTAGCACCCACATGGTCTTTATGACTTTGTGGAGTTACAGACGGAGATACAAACCATGCCCTTCATATTCGTAAACATGCTAAAGTTGAACAAAAACATTCGCATGCTAAAGTTGAACAAAACGGCCAATTTTGGTATATACTCCACAGATCAAAATTCTGCTGGGCTCTTATTTTTCATGTTAAACAACTCCTCCAGCTTTGGAATTAGATGAGCGTGTTGTTCTAATAGAATCAAATTTAGATCAGCAGTTCGTGGTGGTTCTCCCTTGGATAAAGGAATCTTAAAATGCACCAACGAGCACAACAGCTATCAGAATCTTTTTTTTATATTCAAAGTAGATCGTTTCTTCTTCAACCCTTCTGGCCCCGAACCTATGTCTGAAATAGGTGAACTTAGCATAAATATTATGTGTACCTATTTCCATTCTCCAATTTGAACCCTTTTCAACCCATTCTCTTACTTGTTTTTTGAAAGAATCAAACTGTGATCTTATTGCTTCATTTATGTCAGGAATCCTGTTTACCTTTGAGTTCATTATTCCGAGAGATTCTGATAATTGTAAACACTTTTTCCATTAACTAAAACAGGAGATGCGACCATTGTCACTTTTAATTAATTCATGTTCTTGAGCAAATCCTTTATCACCCTTACTAAATCAGAACCAGTCCTTTAATTAAGTGCGTCAAAGTCCACTTCACTGTTATCCAAGCCAACGTACTCATAATCCCTAAATTTACCATCACAAGATGTACCTAGAAACCAGCCAGTTTTTCATCAATCCTCAACGAGCGTAGCGCTTCCCCTTCATATGGCCTTTGAACTTCCCTTTCCTTTGAACTTTCCTTTCTAATGGCCAGCCTTTTGACTTCTTACTCTGCTTCTTTGACGCTATAGTAACGTTCTTTTCTGTTTGCATTAAACTGCTTATCAGTTCATTTAAAGCAACCTAAGAAAAAGTATATTTGGGTAATAGGCCTGTACGACTTCCTCTCATATTCTTTTCGCAAGATCTGCTTACTTCTCATAACTCGTCGTTTTGCAGCATCTTTCTATATAAAAAGCCTATTTTTTCAATACGATTTACTCTACTAAAGAGCCTTGTTGCCAAGCAAATTTTTTCTTACTATAATATACATCCCTCTGCTGCAAGTAGTGTATAAATAAACAGTATGAAGAGCCAGGACTCGCGTTGGGCGATGAATCTACCGAACAAATTGAGGTAGATGAAGGGACACAACACGAGCCCGGGGATCCATACTGGTAATTTATATACAACTTGCCTAACTGACTCAAGCAATCGTCTGCCGTCGCTCCAAAACCCTTTGCCTGGTCCACTGCATCCTTAAGTAGCCGACTACCGGTACGGGAATAAGTAGGACTGTGGAGGTAGAGCTACAGATCGCCATTAGTTTAGCCATTAGTTTAGCTTAAGAGGTAGGGGCTCAAGTCCCTCCCTCCCCAGAACTCAATAACTGACCCCCTCCCCCAGAACTCAATATCTGCTCGCTCGCCCAGAACTCAATATCTGACCTCCCCCCAAGCCTGTTAGCTTACCATGAGCAGTAACTGGGCTTCTACTGAGCAATTCTTATAACCTGGTGAGGAGATAGGTTCTAAAGGCTTGTAAGTGTATGGCACTTGTGTTCAGAGCGGATATACCGGATATATGAGCGGATATACCGTTGTCTTTTTAGACAACGGTTATAAAGACTTTCATCTCGCATCTAAAGTCTTCGAGTGCACGCGCTGAATCGAGATCCGAATCGACGCTAGCTTTTGAGATATACGCCACGTCCAGTGCCGGGCAGATGTCAGTAAGATTTTCGGCAGCTGCCCGCTGAGAAAGAGACTGTGTGGCTAGGTAAATTAGTTAGCTGCAGATATATTTGATCCTGAGTTCTGACTTTACAAACCACTCGATTGGCAGTGTATACAGTTTTTCGCTAGAGGCGTGAAGATCCTTGCTCATGAACAAATAAACGAACAGCGCATTTGGCTGATTGGTGTCAAGCAAGGGATTTTTTTACGGATACGTTTCTACCACTGTGCACTCATCAGGGCGCCATACAGATGAGAACTGCTGTCCATTAGTGTCCACAATTTTAATCCAATGGGCATTACAAAGTGAGTGGTGATAAGCTTTGCATCGAGGGAAGGCTATGCGATCTATCTCTCCTTAAGGCAGGGTGACCCCACTCAAACGGCAGAGAATGCTCATAGGTCTAAGGTATCCAGGCAAATTCTGGCTCTCCCGAACAGGCACGTGGCTTCTGACCCGTCCGACAGGCCCATTCACCGTTTTGATATTGTTGCTTCTGGCGACGTAAACGTATGGCCTCAACTAGGCTCCATCCCAGCCTGAGAATTTAGTAACAGGGAGAGACACTTCTGGGATTAAGGTTTGCCAGTGATGCGATATTCGAGACCGTTAAAACTCAGTCTTGCCGATACGATTACGAGTAACAAGTTAAAAGGAACTAGTCAAAAAAAGCAACATAACTTGTAAGAAAAAAGAATCAGTACAATTTAAACGGAAAACGAAGCCTCAATAATGCAGAAAAGTGATGCGAAACATGATTGCGCTCGAATGCCTTGTTCAATGTTCGCGTTGAGTGCTCCTCAGTCACAAGTTAAGCATTTACTTTTCATTGTAAGCGGATGCAGTGGCAACTGTGAGTATTGAGAGACAGTGGCAGCGAGTACATCAACGAAACGAGAGGCTTCTTGTGTTATCAAAATTAGCTTACACGCCAGGTCGAAGATAGTCGCACTAACGCTACATACATATTAATACAAATTTTGCATCCTTCACGTCTAAAACTCCAGAAACTGAAATTTGTGCTCTCAGTTCAGGGATGTGCGATATATGCCAGTTGTTATTATATGCCAAACGTTAGCGTTATCTGTCGGCAATGACTGCTTTTTCTCGGGGCTTTTAACAAACTGAGTGAATGAGTTTGTACTAGGAGTTAGGCTGTGTCTAGCATGTGTCATGTGCCAGACAAATAAATAAATAAAGTGCAAATAAAGAGCAATGATGATCTGCTTTGCCCAAGTGTAAGGTGCTCGGAATTCAATGCCTAGTTAATATACTTGAGTCCTGGAACAGGCAATTTTTAACTGCTCCTTGTGAGAAGGATGATTCGTTTGATAAATCAATCAAACATTAGTGTAAACCAACACAAACAAATTAACAATTATGTTTTATCTGATGTAAAATACTATGGCATAAGAAAGGAGAAAAGAAGTAAATGTACCCGACCAATTGTGAAGCATTAAGACAAGCAGCACTGCTTGGTTACAGCCGAGTGTAATAATTGCTTCGAAAGTACAGCAAACACAGACAAGAAGCCAATGATAAGGAAATCTGACATTGCATTAATTGCTTCTGGCTATTTGCCTATCCCCCACCACGACTTCAACGCTCAGAAAACCATGGCAGGCGGCTGAGGCTCATCACGGAGGCTCATCAGCCTGGTCCTCCAAGCGACTCAATTCTTTAAGTGCAAAATTCCTGACCATCTTCAAAACAGAGAAGAATTTCAAAGTAATCCATAAAACGTAATAGCAAAAACAAGCAGATTCAATAAATATGTTCAAAATAAACAGACCTGCGGGAACACATGCACTGCCCACTGCTTGAGCATTCCAAAAATGGCAAACACATTCACAGTTAAAACACATGCATCAAAGCCAACGCCTGGTGGTGAGAGAAGCAGACAACTACTCTCCTACTGCCGACTATGGCACATCCTTTTCAGCGGTCCTGAGCTGCTACTTCTATGCTACTCACTACCTCAACTGCTCTCCTGACTCTGCTATGCTTCCCACTTTCTCTTTGTTGCGTGAGACGAAGTCTGTTGGCTACCGAATGCGTACCGAAAGCCGCTTAGGCTGTGAGTGCGCTATACAAAACTCTCCTGCATAACACCCACATGGTCTTTTTATGATTTTTGGAGTTACAGACGAAGATACATTCAAAAGATCGAGTCGGTTTCTTGGTATACAAGCAGTATTGCTGGATAACGTGGTTGTTAGCATAACCATTGGATGATCAAAGGCTTCTCCAAAGAAATTCAAAAGATGCAAAGCTCTACCGTTAATGGGTCTCACACCAAAGCTAATGCACGGCTATTGAGTTGTAGTCAGAAAGCAGAATCAAACTGTCCACGTTATCGGAATAAAGAAAAATATTCAAAGGGTAAAGGTCTGACCAATAATCATACCCTCTAAACACTTCTGAGTTCAATCACACGATTCTGCTAAATTATGCTCGATGAGTTGCAGCAAAAAACTTTCGAAACGTGCCATACACGGCCAATAAAATAGTCATTGAGGTACATATCCTTCAATAACGAATGTCTATCAAAGCAAAGCAACAGATGCAGACAACGGTCATCTTGAAAAACCATTTACTTTGCTGTTTTCTGCCATTTCGGTAAATAATTCATTATTCTCTTACTCTGAAAAATGTAGACTAAAATATTCCTATAAGACCTGTACTGTTGCACTTCTACTTCTACTTCTTCTGTTGAACAGATACTACTATATTGTGTTATGACTACTTAAATTTCACAAATTCGGATATAGGCATAACTAGTATTAAGTGTGCACTGTGCCAAACAGCAAAACCGGAGAGCTTCAACATAATATTGTCTTGGCACAGTAGCAGTTATTTCGGAACAATGACTATTTTCGATTTATTGTAAGCCTTATGGATTAGACTAATATACTTTGCACCAAGGACATTATCTTTTAATGTTACATAGTTCAATGGAGACCCAATGAAATAACACACTGTTACTGAAGTGAAGAAATCGTTTAGACAGAGACAAAACTTACATAAAAAGCACGAAGCAGTACACAAAAAACTCTGAAGGTGCAAAACCGGTAATGCAGCGATGCGTGTTCGACACTCACCTTCAAGGTGTCGTCATAGTAATCTGTATAGTCAACTAGTTCTGCCATTAAAGAGTAGAGAGCGTCCTCTTCTTCCTTCTGCTTTAGAAGGCTCTCCAGCTTATTATGCAAAGCTGCATTTTCTTCAGTCAGCTGAAAACATATAAAGCATGATGAGTCTCGGGAAAATCCGGGGTATAAAAGCAGACCAAAACGTGGAGACGAATGACTATCATAAAAGGACAAACGTGCTCTGAACGACAGCCGATTGAATCAGCTAAGGTCATACTCAGAAAACGACACGAATGACCGATTAATTTTGTCTTGTATCTTCTTTGCTATAGGATCTGTGATGGATCCCAGTTGATCACCTTATACAAAGAAAGATCTTACTGTTACCTACATGGCCTGTCACGGCTTCCTTCCTTCATGGCTAAAACTACTGCACCAGTTTCTGCCTCTGTGTGCAGTCAGGTCTTCAAAGGACAACAAATTAGCCCTCCTTTTATTTCACTTGAAAACTGTTGGTGCTAGGGGCATTTGCTCTTTGGGTTCTAGACAGTGTTACTAAATTCTCTGCCATTCTTGTGTATCGAAGTAATCCTCCCTCATGCTCCTGACTCGGGCACTTCATGCCCAGCCGTGTATATATATTACTTCTTTTTCAGCCAGTTGTAAAGTACCTGGAAAGAGGTCTGTGATCTCTTTGGGTGCCATACAAAAGACATTACTATTTCTATAAGGATAGGCCTGTCTTTGTCTGGTACTCTGCCTGGCCACAAAGTAAGAAGTATTCAGTAGAAGAAGTAAGTTAGAGAGAATTAACTTATGTGTGTGTGTGTGTGTGTGTGTGCGCGCATGTAAGCACTGCCAATGTAGAGTTAATTTTGGTTTGCACACTGTTTTGTATAGCCTAGAACACTTGTATAGCCTTTATATAGCCTAGAGCAGTGGTTATCAATCTTCTTCATGTCGCGATCTTTAAAACAACTCATGTTGTGGCGACCCCAACCATAAAATGGTTGTGTGCAAAATATGGAAATGCATGTTTTCCGATGGTCTTAAGCAACACTGTGAAAGGGTCATTCGACCCCCAAAGGGGTCGCGACCAACAGGTTGACAACCGCAGCCCTGGGGTTTCTGAAAAGCATGATGTCATGCGACGAGCATGCAAAAGCACACACACTCGGGGGCCACAGGTTCGTAGGAACACTGGTAACTAACACGCACTGAAACAAACAGCAAAAAAGACGACTTTTCACGGAAAGCTGAGCCGAACAAATGCTGCATTAGCTTAGACTTAAATGATGCAAAGTTATTGCAGGTGGTGACAGAAATCGAATGCGGGTTCCGGGTTTTCAGTGCAAATGAACTAAAAGCCTGATTCGCAACAGATTCCAGTTTAGTATGAGGAATGGTAACAACTTGAAGCTTGGAACGAGGTGGTACAAGAGCACAGTGGAAGAGTCGGATAGCATGCCAAGCGAATGAACTAACTTGTAGCCAAAGGAGAGGATCTTGCCATTGATTCTATGCTAGATTGGGAGCCGGTGAAGCTAAGACAGATGGTGTGATTTAGAAGCTCGGCCGTTCAATCAGACTGGTGAAGAGTTTTGCAACAGTTGCAGACTATTGAGAGCACTGGCCGGGAGTCCTGAATAAAGGAAATTGCAACAATAATCGAGACATAATGTCCCAAACAGGTGAACTATTTAGGAAGGCATGCTCTTGTCTAAACCCGTCCTAATTTTAGCAATGTTCCTCAGCTCAAAGTAGGCTGACGACATTAGAGCCAATATACTCAACCAATGACAAGTCGTTTAGGAATAGAAAGCCCAGATTATGGGCAATCGTCACTGGAATAAAGCCAGATAAACCTATATTGACAACAAACTATTGCAACTTGAAATCGTCAATAGGATTGCCAATAACTACTAGATTGGTCTTATCACCATTAAGCCTTAACAAAGCTAGTGGCTATCCGAGTGCTAACGTTGTTAATGCATACTGCAAGACAAGTGAATGAATCAGATGCAAGGCAAGGCTGAGAAGGGTTCAATAATAGCTGAAGCTAAGTGTCACCAGAGTAAGAAATGTAAGTCAAGATTATATTTGGCGATGAAAACGGCCAGAGAGAGAGAGAGAGACAGAGAGAATACGATAGCAAAAAAGGGAGACAAGCGCCCAGCCCTAAGCTATGCACAATAATTTAAGGACATCCTGGATGACCAAAAGCCATTTACATCTAGACTCTGACATCTCTCACTGAGGTAGGGCTTAAACCAGATTAGCACTGTGCAAGTGATGCCCGGGCATGTCGAGAGAGGTTCCAAAAAACTTCTCTGGTCAATCGTGTCACACGTTGCTGGGAGATCAAAGAGAACTAGCAGAGAGGCTCTTTCACGATCAGCATCGTTCAGTAGGTCAAATAAACTCAGAGCAGAGTAACTTCTGTGGAGTGATTAGCACTAAATCATGATTCGAATTTCTTAGCAAGACCTGGCTCACTGGTCACCACTCACTTATGAGTCCGGGATACGAATGGAAGAAGAAAACCAGGACACGAGTCACTAAGGTTCTTATGATCCGGGGTAGGTTTCTAATGAATAGCCTGATAGCCTCTGTTATCAGCGTGCAAGAAGCTTCATGGGTATCCAGGGACATATTTGCAATATTTGTTATGGAGAACGGCAGCCGGTCTATGCACCTCACAGAAGCTGCTGGGACCAAGTTAAGAGACCGGGTATAGTCTTTATAGTCTTATAGACAAATTTAGCAATGCATTCCATAGAGACAGGAATTTAGAGCATAGAGACAGGCATGAAGGAGAGAAGGAGAAGAGCAATAGTCCGGCAGGGAGAACGGTGAGGGGATAGAATCCTTAATTCGTTCCAACGAAATCCTCAGTCCGCAAGTCCTTAATCTTACTAGCAAAAAATTTGGTGAAACTCTGCTAAGTCACTCAAGGATCAATTTTTTAGTAGTAGTATGTGTTAGCGTCCATGAACACGTAGCTTAGTCAGAAGTGAAGACTCGTCAAGGACCTTGGCTAGCATCGTTTTGTAGCATTGCTTTCAACATAACAGCATCAATGTCAAAAGACCAAGTTTTGTGACTAATATTATTTTGGATGGAAATAAACAGAAACATGTTGCCAGAAGAATGCAATCCGAATACAACCAGACATTCAGAAATTCTCAGAGGTTGGTATACGAATGTACCGTTATTATTATCATTATTATAAAGAAGTGACAATTGATGTTGATAAGGTACACTGACAAGAAAAGTCTTGGTAAAGTTATGAGGCCTTCATTTGAGTAGCAGCTCGATAGGGAGCATGGATACAAAAGTACTCAGACAGTGCACATGTTGGAATATAAAATGGAGATCGATATCCCAACCATATAAGGCTTTCGAATAATAATAATAATACATTAGATATAGCAACCTCAAAGAACTCAATCACTTTCTAGGCACTTCACAATTGCTGCAAAGGAAGCACGACCGAACGCATGACAATAAACAACAAGAATAACATGGAATGCGTACCGAAAGCCGCTTAGGCTGTGAGTGCGCTATACAAAGCTCTCCTGCGTAACACCCACGTGGTCTTTATGACTTTGTGGAGTTACTGACGGAGATACATACATATAAACATGGTTAGGGGTGACATGCACAAGGTCAGCATGCAAGTATGGTTAGTGGCAGCATGTACAGTGTCAGCATGCATAAGCACACAGGACGAATCACAGAGACCCACTAAATGCTAATGCTGTGATAAATAGATGCAATTTTAGTTTCTTTTTAAATGTGGTCAAGTCATGAGATGTCGTGATGCAAATCGGGAGTGAGTTCCAAGCTTTGGGAGCATACGAACTAAAGGCACGGTCTCCGAAGGATTTGAGGTTTGTATGAAGCTTAGGTAAACAGTTAGATTCCAAAAAGACTGTGATACGATGCTTAGACTGGTGGGGCAGTAGATCCGATAGGTAGACTAGAGCCAAAGAATGAAGGGACCTAACAGTGAGCGACAAAACCTTAAATCGGTGCTTTGCTTGACTGGGAGCCACTGCAGGTCGGTAAAAAGTGGTGAAAATGTAGCAACTGCAATGCTCACGGCAGACAAGCCTAGCTGCAGAGTTTTGCACCAACTGTAAAAGCCTGATTGCACACGCCGGGAGACCAGTAAGCAGTGAGTTACAGAAGTCGAGATAGAATGTTACAAATGCAAGGTCACCGTAAGATGTAGATCCCTGTCTAAGCTAGCCCGAATTTCATCAATGTTATGTAGCTAAAAGTAGGCAGACTTGACTGTGGAGCTGATGTGGTCGTCTAATGAAAGGTCACCTTGGAACAGGACACTTAGATTACGTGCAGATGTCACTAGAGATATGCTGGAGGAGCCGATTTTGAGCATTAGGTTTTTCTATTTCCGAATGAAACTTGGTTTGCCTATAAGTAGTTTGTTGATTTTGTCATCATTCAATTTAAGAAAGTTTGCTGCCATCCATGTGGGGGATATCATGAATACATGCAGCAAGGGTGTGTAGCAGTTGATGTTGGACAAGCAGATTGATGTTGGACCAGCTGAAACAGTGTAAAATGCTTTAGCAGCCTTGACTGAATTGGCAATAAGATATCAGAGTCACTACCACTCCGCCCAGTACGGGATGTCGTAGCACTTTATCAATCTCATGAGTTGCTGGCTATGCGTGTTGAACCAGTAACTCTTGAAATCAAAGGAGGCACCGTACGATACCGTACGATCGCAGCTGCTAATGGCTGGGTCCTTTGAGGCCACAGCCGGACAGCTGCTTAACTACATCCCCATTCTATCTGCCAACAGTGAATACCACTGCACATGCTTACTTACTGATATTATTAATAAGAACGTCACTGGCATCTGGCATATTAACCTTGAGCATGCCACACATAATGTCATGCCTGATGACATTGCAACCGTTGCAACCGCTAATCATTTGGTCATTGCTTTCTTTCCAGCATATGTACAGTGCCTGACAGAAGTTCAGCTCTCCGATGGCGCTATGCAAATATATTACTATCATTATTACAAGCAACAGTGCAGAGCCTACCCCATGCCTCTCTCTACCTCTCCGACTCGGTCAGGGAATTGATCGGGCGATCGATGGCAGCCAACCGTATGGAAAAAGAACAACAGCGCACAACGATGGCATTGCACCTTACATATGCAAGCTGGGGGCGAGGCAGTGCACAAGATGTCGAATAGCAATGCTGAATAAACACAGATCACGTCAGGAACGTGAAAGGAAAACCTGCTTCCGACCACCAGCAAAGAAACCGTTCAGCAATGTAAAAAGAAACAGCAGTTCTTTAAGCTAAGCAAGCCCTTCACCGTACCCCTCCGTTTTCGATCTCCAGAGCCTCCACCTCTTCCGACAGCGCCTTGGCCCGCAGCTCCCAATGGATCAGCGGTTCCTCTGGAAATGCAACCAGCCACAAGGCTAAATCGCCGTCGACATCACATAGTGTATAATCGCAGAGAGCTCGCAATTGCTGCAGGCCGAAAGCGGCCGAGCACCTACCCACCACCGAAGCACAAAACCCAACAGCAAACATTCGTTCGTATTCTGCAGCAGCCACTGGATCAAGCTTCTCGGGCACCAAGCAGCATTCGTTGATTGGTGGCACGGCCGCAGTCTCTCGCTGCCCACTGCCTCTACGAAGCTGCTTCGGTGAGGTGCTCTCGGGTGGATCGGCTGCAGCAGCTGACGTTCGGCACGGCAGCGAGGCCTTCCCAGGTCTACGAGTGCACGACTTCGACGGCTTCGTGGCGCGAGCGCTGCCTGCAGGACCTGGCGGCAGCAGAGAGCCCGGCTGCCGACCGCTGCCCACAAGGACAGCCGGGCTGCTAGCAGCCGGCTGAATAGTTGCAAGCGACCTCCGAGGTGCAGCTCGCTGCAGGGCAGCAAAGTCAGCTGACGTCGGCTCAGCAGCGCCAGTTTCGATGGTCAGGGGAGGTGGCGCTGCCTTGCTCAGGGCAAGGCTGGCCAGGCGGTCGCCATCGACCCGGAGCCCCTCCTTCGGCGTGCACACCTGAAAAGGTTGCGAGCGCCTAGGCCGTTTAAATATGACTGAAGTCACCCAGCAACCACATAGAAATAAGATATGGTGTGCCGATAAAGCAATCCTTGACCTTTTGATTCTCAACTTCAGTAGAAGACTTCTTGATTCCACCCTTCTGGATCTGTTGCAAGGGATGAGACTAAAAACAAACAGCATCGAATGGAATAATTAGGCAGGCTCCAAAAAAATTCGATAGATACATTCAATCCTTACATAAGCGGTCTGGGGGCACTCGTAATAAGGTGAAAGCTGAGCTTCAAATTTGCACAACTGGGACAACAGAGGTAGATGTTAGACCATCTCACGCCTGTATATTACAGTATTTAGTGGATCTCACTTTTAGGTCACTTCATTCTTTGGCTCCAGCCTATCTATCACATCTACTCCCCCACCAGGCTAAGCACAATACCACCCGCTTTTCGGAATCTGTCTACCTATGCCTCGTACAAAACTCACATCCTTTGGAGATCGTGCCTTTAGTTCGTATGCTCCCAAAGCCTGGAGCTCACTCCCGACCTGCGTCACGACATCCCCTGACTTGACCACATTTAAAAAGAAATTAAAAACGCAACTATTTATCACAGCCTTTAGTGGGTCGAACCTGGAACCCCAATCGTCCGAAAACTGCAACACTTGCCCTCGGAGTGATCAGACGGTGCTACAGAATTATGAATTTTAAAAATAGTGGCTGTTTTAGAAGCCAGAAATAGCCCAATAAACTATTTTATGGAATCGCTTTGCATGATTTATACCTGGTAAGGAAATAAAGGTGGTACCATAAATGACGTGTTGCCATTTTTGATCATTCATACGAATCCAATGTTCAAATTGTGTCGGCCACCAATCTTAAAAATGCAAAATATTTTAGGTTATATCTTGACCCCAAGGGGTGCAAATTTTTTGAGCCAGCACTGTACATATGCAGTGCATTGTCCAAAAATCCAATATAACAGAGCAGCGCTTCACAGAAGACTGAGTAAAAACAAAAACCGACCCTGCACAGAGAGAAGGAACATGCCCCCCCCCCCAATGCATTCCCAGGCCTTTAGTCGGGCATTTGAGGAATCACGTTGCCAGGGCTGGAGCTCACAGTACTTGCTTTGTCGGCATGAATTGTCTGCTACATGCTTGTGAGAGGCAAAATCAAGTATGTTATCACTAATCGATCGACATGCTTCCTATCTAGCATCTGTGAAAAACATACAAAGAGATTTGGTTCTCTTGGGGTGCTATTACTATTATTAGTAGTATTACTGTTGTTGCTATTACTATCATAATTATTATTAGTACAAGGATGGCTGGAAAGGAAGTTCCACAATGCCTCACAAGGAATAGTGGGAGTGAATTCCATAGCCGATGCCTAGCCTAGCAAAACCATCACTGTCGGAAAAAGTCTGTAAACAAAAGAAGGTAAGGCTCGTTTCTTGTTAGGAGAGGACCCGAGGGTAAGAGAAGGCTGACAGCAGTTAAGCTGGGAAGTACCACAGGCATCCTGGGTCTTGTAGGGCAAAGAAAGAATTGTAAGTGCATTCACATTAAGACTGGAAGCCATTCCCAGATATATAAGCAAATAGAACCATGGATATATTTCCTAGATTTAATGCAGAGCATGAAGCATCCTGGGCTACCTGAACAGTCCCAATTGATCCAACCGTCCAAAACAAACCAGCAAACAAATAAGCAGTGCACAAACACAATGGAGGTCAGTTTTGAGAAAGAACAAAAGGCAGTGGCAGCCACAAGCACATACGGAATACAATATATGGGTATGCGGACATTACACACACGGTACACAACAAAACCAGCATATTTCAGAAAACAGTGTTGGACAAAGACCATTTCTACATCCGCTACCAGGTTAGCTCATTGCGTTGGTTTGGTACAATAGGTAAGGCGGTTGCTTTCACGACCTCGGGACCGAGGTCGTGGGTTCGATTCCTGGAGTGGGCGATCCTTTATCGCCACTGCAACCGGTGGCGATAGCCGTAAAGGCTCTTCTGTCGCTATACAAAAAGAGGCTGTTTAATCAGCTAGGATTTGGCCCAGTAATTAAGGTGCTGGCCTTCAACGACCAAGGTCAAGGTGAATGTATTTGCTGACCAAGGTCGTGAGCTAGAACTTCTTAGGGGGCTACTCAACTAAATTATATTTTGTATCCTTGTGGTTATCTAGCTGAACGTTTCTCTAGCTACTCTGTCAACAAGATAGACAAGATCCGACTCTCAATCCCTAAGGCACCCCAGCATCCCCTCTGGACTCATATCCCTCGATAACAATGTCACTGGACTCCTCTTCCTCAATTCCATGCAGCAACACAATGTCTACATTCAAGGAGACTACGAGTGGCCTCCATCCTGAAATTCATGTCCTAGTCAAAGAAAAGTACAACCGCTGCAGACCCTATTCCCACTGACCTACTCCTACGGTCTGCTGCAGCGATGCAAAACTAACATAATAAATGTGTCCTTGGCCTCAGGTAATGTCCTTGCACCTTTCAAAAAGGTTGCAGTCAGGCCACTACTCAAGACAGCAGCACTAGACCAAGAGAACTTGAGCAACTTCCACCCAGTCATTATTCTACCATTCTAAGAAAGACACTGGAATGAGTTGTGACAAACCAGCTGAAATCTAATATAGAAACTTCAAACCAGCAAAGTTCCAGTCTGGTTTTAGAGCTAATCACTCCAGGGTCCGAATTGCTTCGGATGCATAACGACCTAATCAGGAATGCATATGTAGGTAGAATCTCTGCTTGTTTTGCTTTCACGTCTCGCGTGAGCATCGCTGACACTGCACTGCAATGGTTCAGGTCCTGTCTCAGTGGGAGACTCCGGAGTATTGATGTGAATAGACACAGATTAGCCCAGTGGTTCAGGTGCTGGCCCGACCAAGGCATGGCCGAGGTCGTGGGCTCAAGCCCCGTGGCATATGTGAAGCACATGAAGAGAGACTAAGTTTTCTTAGGGTGCTATAAAAATGAGTTATATATTTATATACATATATCCGAGAAACCTCTCAAGTATGGGGTACCTCAGGGCTCTGTGGTTGGTCCCGCTCTTTTCGAAGTTCATACTTGCCCTCTTGCTGATGTGATTGCCAGGCACAACCTAAGCTTTCACTTCTATGCAGATGACACTTAGTTGTACCTTTGTTTTGATCTCTCCCAGCTCTCCAGCATGTCGAATTCTCTCAACTCCCTTGATGCATGTATTGATGACATCCACACATGGATGGCAGCAAACTTTCTTAAATTGAATGACGATAAAACCAACTTACTAGTTATGAGCAAACCAGGCGTGACTCAGAAATTGGAAAGCACAACTCATCCAGAATCGGTTCTGCAAGCATATCTCCTGCTGCAAATGCACGAAATCTAGATGTCCTATTCCAAAATGACATTTCTATAGATGATCACATCAGCTTCACAGTCAAGACTGACAACTTTCATTTACATAATGCTGCTAAAATTCGGGCATGGTTAAACAGGGAAACCACATCCTAATCGGTCATTTCGCCCCATTTTTAACATCTGCTTCGACTTGTATAACTCACTTGCAGGTCCAAAGACCTGTGAAATCAGGCGCCTCAGCTGGTGCAAAACCCTGAAACTAGGCTTGCCTGTCGTGAGTATCGAAGTTCTACATCATACCACTTCTTGCCGACCTGCACTGGCTCCCAATCAAGCAGGGTATCAACTTCAAGTTTCTGTCACTCAGTTGTAGGTCTCTTGATTCTCTGGCTCCAGCCTACCTATCAGAAATACTCCCAAACCAGGGTAAGCATCGTACCACCCAATCTTCTGGCTCAAATCGCTTAGATATACCTCGAATGAACGTCAAATCTATTAGAGATCCTGCCTTTAGTTCGAATGCCCCACAAAGCCTTGAACTCATTCCCGACCGACGTCACGACATTCCCTGACTTGGCGATATTAAAAAAAGCTATAAACGCACCTATTTATCACAGCATTTAGTGGGTCCCTGTGATTCGTCTTTTGGTGCTTATGCGTGGTGGTTCTGTGCATGCTAGCACTAACCAAATTATACATGTTGACACTGCGCATGCTACCTCTAACCATGTTATGCTTATTGAAATAGTACACGTTATCACTAACCACTTGATCACGATTCCTTATAAGCATATGTGAAGTTCTTACAAAGAGATTAAGTTATCTGAGGGTGCGATACAAATGTAGTATTACTATTATCTGCGTACTTCAGCTCAATGTGTGAAATCGTGACCTAAGGGCTGCATTTTATAGCTGATCAACTTAATTAGATTTAATACTAATATTCAATGCTTCAATCTGGTTCAATACTAAGCAATAAATGCAAAAAAGGAGCCACCATATCGATGTAAGCTTTTACTGACAAGGTTAAGCAGGAGCTTAACTGACTAAAAGTTTCCACAGCAGGGCACTGGGTGGACTGCAGATCCTACTGTGAGAAGGTAAGGAGGCTCTGAAATTTGGAGCACAGTCAGCGTAGGTTAGTCAGCTTATCTTAATGGCAGGCTCGGCTAACAAACTGCAGTTGGGAACAGGTCAACACATACAAGTCGTAGGTAAAGCAACTAGTGGTCCCAGAATACATGCATCTGCACATGGCTTGCAGTAACAGCAGATGCTTAAAGGTCCATTCGGTACGATGGCACCGCAAAAATAGCAGACTCGCCCTAGGACGACTAGACGTCCGACAAATCGAACCTAGGCCACGTGCATGTCGGTCGTCAGGAAAATTACTTGGGCCAACTGATGAGGCTATGGGTTACTGCAAGAATAAAAGAAATTCGCGCAGTAAAATGCATAGGATGAAATCTACATACTATAATTTACTTGTATAGCACCCCAAGAAAACTGAATCTCTACAGGCGTTTCACATATGCCATGGGGCTCAAGCCTACGACCTCGATCAAAATATCGAGCACACTAGCACTCTAATAGCTCACCTAGCACAGCCCCGAGTATTTTAGCTGTAGCATGTAATGTAATGTAATGTATTGTATGTCTAGCTGGTGCATGTCACGCTGTTCTGTTCTCACACACACCGCTTCCATGCGTGTTTTGTTACTCATAAGAAAACTTGAGATGAGCATGAAGCAAGCAAAACAGACAACCAGGAATGCCAACGTACGACGAACAGTCACATAGCAAAATGACTGCTGTAATCTGCTGCTCGATGGCCACCGGACACACACATTTGCCATCCATCAGCACCACGATGACAAGCAGCTTGATTAAGAATGCAGCTGGTTCGCCAATGCAGCCCTAAACGCACACCGAGCCGATGCCTAACTGAAGTTGCTCCATTTTATTCGAGATCTCCGGCTTGAGCCAATAGCCTCACTTCTAATGGCTAATTCTGATGGCACTGCAGCCTAATAGCCAGACCATGACTTGCAAATCACATACACGGCTAGCTGAACGGCTATTCTTGGATGGGCCTTCGTCAACGGACCATGCAGGTACAGAGAGCCAGCCCTGCATGGCAAACAATGATAATAATAATAACATATGGGACCCAAAGAGAACCAAATTGTTTTCTTGGCACTTTACATATGCTGGAAAGGAAATGCATCAATTGATCAGTGATAACATGCACAATGTCAGCACTCGTAAGCAAACAACAGGCCAAATCACACCGATGAAGCACATGCTGTGAGGAACAGACTAGCTAGATAGGCCTGACCTGTGCAACTTGGAAAAATCGTCAGACTTGTGTCATGAAATGATCTCATTGACAGATTAAATTAAAGGAAAAGTAAAAGTTAGCCGATCAAACTGCCTCATTAATATGACAGCAAGAGTGCATTAGCAGATATCACCCTGTTTGTAACGCAATGTATCTCCGTCTGTAACTCCACAAAGTCATAAAGACCGCGTGGGTGTTACGAATGAGAGTTTTGTATAGCACGCACACAGCCTAAGCGACTTTCGGTGTTCATTCGGTAGCCAACATACTTCGTCTCATGCAACAAAGAGAAAGTGGGAAGCATAGCAGAGTCAGGAGAGCAGTTGAGGTAGTGAGTAGCATGGAAGTAGCAGCTCAGGACCGCTGAAAAGGATGAGCCATAGTCGGCAGTAGGAGAGTAGTTGTCGTTGCGTAAGAATTGTGGAAGCCAGTTCCACAGTCTAGGACCTGCAGAGCTAAAGCTTCTGTCGTCAACGGTCTTTAAGCAGAGGAATGGAACAGCTAATTTATTGTCCACGCAGGACCTGAGGGCACAAACAGGCTGAAACTGATGCAGCAGTTCAGCTAGGTATGAAGGAGCCAAGCCGTGGGCTAAAATAGAATGCCTTCTGCAGGACAAACCCACGATCTGGGTCGTTAAGAGCAGACACCTTACCCTTGGGCTACGACCCAAACTCTCATATTAAAAGCCCATATGACTGAGTGCTTACATTTGGAAAAGGGTAATGTGAACGTAAGCATCTGTGCAGATTATTCGTGCGTTGTGCCATCTAAATAGAACCCTACAAGATGGAAGCTATACATAGGAAAGCACGGTGCAAGATATCGTGCAGCAGGCAGGCAACTTAAAAATGCACGGTCACAAAATACAAAAGTGGAATGTAACTTATTGGAAAATGGCAGTCCATATACAATCAGATAGAACCTCAGGATGATTCGCACAAGCACAGCGGCCATCAAACAAAGTCTTTCGTCAAGTCGAAGCATTTCATGAAATTTGAAATGGCATAGAATGCATCAGCTGGAGCAAGCTCCTGCAGAAAAACGAGAATGGCAACCACAAAACAAGCGTAAATCAAGAGTAAACCACCTCCCCCTTTTCGCTTAAGGCAAAGCCCAGAAAATGTATGGACTGGCACGAAGATAGAGAGTTCAGCTCTCAGGTTCTGCTTTACTGAACCAGCTAGAAGGAACTGGGGCAAAACTCACAAGATAAGTCGAAGCCATATAGCACCCGGAAAACGGATCATCACGAGCAGATTTACGCAAGTGACCACTAAAAAGCCTGCATCTGAGGAATTGAGCCCTGCACGCAAGAAGTGCTCCAGACTATCCTCAGTTGAATGCATATCCTTAGCCTACTATTCAGTGCATGACTCCCCCGGGTAGATTAAAACGCATTATCTGAACAGGATGACGGGGCCGACGATGTTTCTAGACAGCCCTCTAGCGAGATGTTTTGGTACTGCAGCTAAGTCTGCATTTCATTAGGGATGAGTCATGAACGGGAGCTGCGCCTAATCATTACTATTGCGGTCCTAGATTAAAGGCAAAATGTGCATCGGACCCAAATGGGTCACTGGGAGTTGAGCTCATAACTTTAGCAAACTACGGATTACTTGCGGTATTATTATAGCAGAAAGAGTGACGGTAGGCCGGTTACTGGGGCAGTAAAACGGGAAACTTCCTCGTTTCTCAGACAAGCAAGCGCCCTTTCTTAGGCTACAAACGACCATAATTTACCTTTGAACCAGCAGGTCGTCTAGCTGACTTCATAGCTGAAATGCGAAGGGCAACGTAGGAGACGCTTTCAAAAACCGCGCGTACCAGTCTCAACCGGAAGCGCGAGCCGCGAAAGGCGGAACATATGCCCTGGGCCCAAGACTGCAAACCTGCGCATGAGGGGGGGTCCATAATTATGAAGAGCTGTATGCATATCCATATATATTAATATATATATATATATATATTCTTTTTTCATTTTTTATTTATCGTGACTGCATGGCGATTGGCGGGGCTCCCTACGTAGGCGGGGACGTCGCCAAGTGAAGTGAAGCCCCTAGCCTTGTGCTTAACGCTGCACGTGTCGTGGCCGAGTACTGCCGCCATTCAACGACTAGATGCTGTTGGCATTAGTAATTTGCGCGTCCATGTGTGCAGATCATTTGCAGTCGCGACCCCACGCCGGAACGGTCCTTTCGACTAATCAGTTGAGTGTGAAACTAGCTTCCCCTTCGGTTCCCCATCACGCCGTAGCGGACGATCGCTCGAGGTCCGGGAGTGCGAATATCTCCTGCTCGAATAAGGTTTTCGTCTGCGCATAGAAGTTCAGTGATTCCAGAGTGTATAAAGAGAGTTTGTTTAGAGCGCGATCCCGAGATGTTCTGTTGGTATTACTTATGCCAGCAGGAAGACATTCGCCGGCGACGGCTCCAAAACGTACGCTAGCATATGCAAAAACCGCATAATTCATATATCGGAATTAGATGTGCAAGGTGAACTGCCAAAGAGGCGCCGTAGAGCCGATGGCAGTAGCTTGCCCACGCTCTCCAGCCATCTATCTCTGCGTGTGTATCTGTGACAAATGTTTCTCCAGTTCAGACGCTAGCGCCCGTTGTTAGTTCGACGTCGACATGCTACAAGCGGGTTTTGCAGCTTCCGCGTCCGAGCAGACGTCGGGGCCGAAAACACAGCGCTCGTAACGGCCCCGACGTCCCATCCGATGCGCGACAAGAACCGGCGACGCTCGAACGCCGTCGCTACCGACTTGTATGTGCAACGCTTACGTCCGCACGTGTGCCCACCGAAGCTTATCGCGGCAGCGCAGAAGAGCGCCCGCACCTTGACCTATAACGCGTCGATATAAATTGCGTAGAGCAGTCTATTCGACAGCGATTTAGAGTTACAGGCCTCCAGAACGAGGCCGGGGCGAACGAAAGTACGTAAACTCGCGTGCGGCCCGTAGCTTGGAGGCAGCTCAGCCGAACTGCTAAGGCACCTGCTCATGCCTATTGCACGATTTCGGCTTGTATGCTGCCCTAGAAATGGGCGATCACATAGCCGGTTCCTAGTTGCTATACTTAAGAAACCGAGAATAATGAATGCATCGGAGGTGCTAATCGGGCTGACTCGGCACGCTGCCGTTTCGGAAACTCTCAATGCTAAATCTCATGTCATAAATCCCAAACCCTAAACCCCGAACCTAAAACCTACCTCAAAGCATTTAAAAAAACATATATATACATATACTTATAAACGTTTTGCGGCACAGATATGCTAACAACATCGTAAGACTCATTTTCCTTCTCTAGGCAAGCGGCCATTAGCAGGATCCGCGCTGCCCGGAATAACAAGTAACCGCGAAAGCGTCGGTCCCCCGGAACTCTGCCGCGAGACTTCAAAATGCAGTGCTAAATAGCGGTTAAAATACTTACATAACTGGTCGCCGAAAGCGACCGCTTATTGATAGGGTCGAGTAGTAGCAGGATTAGCGCCGGTCCGAGTGCTTTACGCCCAGCGCGTCGGTCCTACCGGGCAAAACTGCGCACGAACGCCCAAAATTCCAAACTAAAAGGCTCCCGCGTTCGCCTGCGATCGCAAGGTATATCCCGAAGGTGATTCGTTACAGTGCAGAAACACGGTACGAGTGGCAAGCCGAGTAGCCACCCCAGCGCAAGTGCTCTCAGTATACGTTATACTCAGCTGTTCGTCGCTGCAGGTTTGGTCTCTCGTTCCCGCGAAGCGTAGTCTCTCGCGTGACTACCACTAAAGCTGCATCCTCGCACTCTTGCACGGGGACCCTGACAACTTTTTTCTTTCCCGTCTGAAATTGTTCAAACTGCCATGCCGTTGCCATTCTTTTAGTTTTAACTCTCGGTGGCAATTTTTTCGATTCATCCATCTAATTAAATCGCTTGAAATCCTTTGTTGAATGCATTCTTTCGCTTGCCAACCAGCCTTGCACTTGTATTCATCCTATTATCCGTACCTTGTCGTCTGTCCCTGCGGTAGCTCCAAGCTTCAAGTTATTCGAACCGGGTTAGTCCTTGCTGTCGGAGGATAAACCTCGTCGTTTGCTCCGACTTAACAGCTGTAATGTAACGTACTATTATGGAATATATCGCGATGTTTTTCCTCTGGTACTCCACAAAGACAATGTGGGTGTTACGTAGGAGAGCTTTCTATAGCGCACACCTAAGCTGCTCTCGGTGTATCTGCGGTGGCCACCAAACTTCATCTCATAATAATTATAACAATAATAATGCACTTGATAAAGCGCCCTCAGAGAACTTAATCTCTTTCTAGGCGCTTTACATCTCACGCAGTAAAGAGAAACTGAGAAGCATGGCTGAGTCAGGAGAGCAGTTGAGGTAGTGAGTAGTATTGAAGTAACAGCTCAGGATGGCTGGAAAGGATGCGTCATATTCGGCAGCAGGAGAGTAGCTATTGTTGCGTAAGAAATTATGTAACGCGTCTCCGTCTGTAACCCCACAAAGCCATTAGGACTATGTGGATTTTACGCAGGAGAGTTCTGTATAGCGCACTCACAGCCTAAGTGGCTTTCGGTACGCATTCGGTAGCCAACATACTTCATCTCACGCAACCAAGAAAAAGTGGGAAGCATAGCAGTGTCAGGAGAGCAGTTGGAGTAGTGAGTAGCATGGAAGTAGCAGCTCAGGACCGCTGAAAAGGACGAGCCATAGTCGGCAGCAGGAGAGTAGTTGTCGTTGCGTAAGAATTGTGGAAGCGAGTTCCACAGTCTGCGACCTGTAGAGCTAAAGCTTCTGTCGCCAACTGCCTTTAAGCAGAGGAATGGAACAGCTAACTTATTGTCCACACAGGACCTGAGGGCGCGAACAGGCTGAAACTGATGCAGCAGTTCAGCTAGGTACGAAGGAGCCAAGCCGTGGCGGGCCTTGTGGATCAGCGTAAGAACTTTGCTCTGTATCCGCTGATAAACCGGCAGCCATCCTAGCTTTTCTAGCAAAGGAGACACGTGCTCAAACCGCTGGGACTTGAAAACTAGCCTTGTCGCCATATTCATAGCCAGCTGCAGTGGCCTAGTTGCTTTCTTTGGCAGCCCAGCCAAAAGGGAATTACAATAATCAAGCCGAGACAGAATTAAGAAGCTACCTACATTTTTTGCTAGCCACTATGGAAGACAGCTCCTAATCTTAGATAGAGATTGAACGTGATGGCTAGCTGTAGAAGCAGTCTTCTAAAGGAAGCTTTTAAGCCTTCTGCTGCTGTCGAGAACGACACCTAAATTTCGAGCACGTGGTGATGGTCGCACAATTGCATCACCTATTAGAAGAGCAGCCTTTTAATCCAGCCACAGGCTTTGGGTGTCCTATTAGCAGCAGTTCGGTTTTATTATCATTTAGTTTCCAGAAGTTGTCCGACATCCAGGATCAAATGTCGGCAAGGCAATCATTCAGTATATCAGTTGCTGCAGCAGATTCCGACGGTTTAAATGACAAATACAGCTGAGTATTATCAGCATAAAAGTGATATCCTTCCATAGGCCTTAATCACTTTTCCCAGAGGTTGAGTATGAATGGAGAACAGAAAGGTACCGAGGACGGACCCTTGAGGAACTCCACAGGTGACCGGTCTCGTGGGTGAGACGTGACCCCCACACGACACGGATTGAACACGATCAGACGAGTACGATTTAAACCACGGCAATGCCTCGTCTGCCAGACCGATTGCTGTTCTCAATTGTTCAAGTAGAACGCGACCAATGGTGTCGAAGGCAGCTGACAGATCTAGCAGAGCTAGGGCACTGACATTCCCGTCATTGTTCCCACATAGAATGCAATTGCTAACTCGCAGGAGAGCAGTTCATTAGAGTACCGCCTCTTGAACCCTGAAAAAAATGTTTCCCCCATTTAATTCTTTTCAACATATGCGACCAGCTGCTTGGCGACAATTTTTTTGAAGAATCTTTGAACAGAAAGGAAGAGGGGAAATTGGGCGATGGTTTGCAAGGACCTCTGTATCTAATCCAGGCTTTTTAAGTATCGATCTAACGATTGCCGATTTGAAGGTCTTGGGGACGACCCCTTTTTCCAAAGAAGCATTAACAATCTCGGTTATGGTAGGGATAAGTTGGTCTGACATGAAGACCACAGAGAACATGGTAGAGGGTGTTCAGGAGGCGAGCTCTTTTTACTAGATTTTATTAAGGTAGCGACATCGCACGCGAAAACCTCGGAAAACAAAATTTTTAAAGTAGGTCGCAGGTTGCGATTCCACAATTGCTTTACTGGGAGGGGGCTTCATGGAGGCGCGAATGGGCACTATTTAGTTAACGATAAGTAGGGCCGGGGAGCTGCCTACTTATAAAACGATGGCCACGGACATCGACCTAAATTACCTGCTCGTGGGGCATCGTACGGATGGGTGGCAGCATACGATAAAGAGCAGCAGGCCCTCTTCCCTACCGAGGAAATCCGGAGGTTACGGCGGCCTGCCAGATGAACCCTCTACATGGCTCGGCACGGACTTTACTCTGCCTTTTAGGCACGATTCAGACTGCGGCAGATAGTGACAGACTACGACACCACCAATCACCCAAGCAGTTGTGCTGTTTCACTTCGCTGAATCTCCAAGCAGTTTCAACTACACTCGACCGATGCATTGCCGCTAGGATGAGTTGAGCTTTTTCTTCTACCAGCTAGCTAAAAAAGGTATGCATTTCAATGTGATTACTACTTGGGTATTATACTCAGTCGCGGATATTTGCTTGGGAGTTTTATACAGAACATTAAATTTGAGACCCCAATTAGCCTATCGGTACTTGACGATTGGCGACCTGTAGTACTCGCACCTGGGTTGACCGAAGCACTCGACAACACCGTGTGTGTATCTGTCTCTCGCGGTCCCTCTCTTTTTCTTTCTCCCTTCTCTCTTTCTCCTCCTTTTTTCCCCTCCCTCTTGCTTTCTCTTGCTTGCTTTTCCCTCGCTCTCTGTCTGTCTATCCCACGGTGATGTCTATCTGCTTCAGATTCTGCTCTCTGGCTGATGAAGCGGAATCCATGGCAAGAACTTGAAAGCATTTCGCGAGCGGTTCGGGGATGGCAGTGGAGGTCAACGCGGCATGAAGTAAATTGCACGAATCTGATCTCGTTGGTTTAGGTGCAAGAACAAGACCCTTAGTGCATGCCAATAAATTTGTCGGTGCATAGAAATGAACAATTTGTTCCGAATTTCTGAGCGCTTAATTTGATTAGCCCCATAGAAGTCTGCCGCCGAGTTTCGGACGAGAGCCTCAAGCCTAATTTGCTGCGGTGAAATGTTATGTGATCGCTTCGGTTGGTGACGCGTTGATTCAATTTCGGAATGCTTCCCCACTCGTCTTCTCAGTTAGATAAAAAGGCGGTTACTCGGCGGTCGAAGGTACGAGGTCATTTTTAGTTCCGTTAAATTGCTCATGTCCACGTGAAAAATGCTTACCTCTTCTGTCCAATTCAACTCGATGAAGCGAATCAGATTTTTTCTTCTTAATGATAGCAATGGCAATAATAATAAGATATCAGTTCAGCACCCTAAGAGAGCTAAACGTCATTCTAGACACTTCACTTATGCTAGAGGGAAAGAATCTCACCTGCTAGAGATCAAATGCACAGTATCTCAGCAAGCATGGCCTCAAAAAATAATTCACCTAGACGGAGCAAGCGCTGTGAGAAACAGGAGGGTTATTAAGCTTCTCTTTAAATGCTTCCGAGTAACACTATGTCGTGACGTCAGACTGGAGTGAGTTATGGGCTTTGGGAACACGAACTAAAGGCGCGATCTTCAAAGGGGCGAGGTCGGTTAGAGGTGCAGCAAAATGACTCGATTCTGAAGAGATCAATACTATTAGTTTGCGTTTCGTGCTGACACTGAGCATGTTATCACCGGCCATCCTTTCTTTACAGCACATGTAAAGTGCCTAGAAACAGATAATGCTCTCCGGGGGGGGGCGCTATATAAATACGTCATTACTATTACTGTTAAGAACGGTTGGCACAATGCTTGCCCTGATTACGGGTCGCTGGATCGAAAACCTACCCCTACATCGCAATGCTACGAGGTACACTAAGCAAGGTAAAGAGTATTTGAACCAGGGGCTTCATTAAGGACACGCTTTGGCCTAACGTGCTAGAACGCAGGCCCAACCAGGAGCAAGCTCATCATACAGAGTCCTGAGCTCACAATCCCATCTCTAGTACGGGGCTGTCTGTTCGGCTTGACCCGAAACCTGCCCCGTTATCCAGCCATGCTGCACGCCTAGCCCTTGGCACAACAAACCCACGGTTGGCCAGCGATCTGCCACGAAAACCACAGATGACAGAAACGTGAGATCGATGAACATATACCGACAGATCTCGAGTCTCGCAAGAGCACCTATGTTCTATTCGCTGTTTACCTAAAAGTCTCTCCTGCTTTCTTCTGTCTGCTAACCTAATTTCGTAGTCCTTTTCGGCTGCTAAGCGCTGCTAATCATACGTAGTTATGCTGGCTTCTCCTATGAAGCCAGCTTTCACAATGCAAAAGTGCTCTTCGCCCCACCCAGCTAGAACCAGCCTACATTAGCCATTATCACCCTGCTTGCGGCCTATACTAGGTTCACGAGTGTGCCTACAAAGCCTATATAAGTTGTGGGTGCACCTAAGGACGTAAAACCACTGAAAAAGAAAACTGGGCTAGATGCTAGTAGATAGATGGCAAGGTATTGTCACAAGAAATATGTGACAGCAGTGTATTTGGGGAAAAATTCCACGATCTCTGAGGATTCATAGAGTGGAGTGCTCTGGTCATATTTCACGAAAAGAAAGGCAGCGAAGCCCATTTGCTGCCGATAGACTGCTCTTGACAAATTTTATTTGAAAAAGGTAATTACGAAACCCAACGAATATAGAGAATAGCAAAACAATGATGGCACGTGCGTACAAATACAGAATAGCAGATTACTGATGGCGTACGTGTACACACACTGAGACCTTCTAGTGGCACAAGCGAATACCCCTATATGGTTTGACGACTGATCACCTGTGCCTTCCAGTCACCAGTCGCGTGTTTTTGCCGTCTGGACCTGATGACACAGCAACGGATAACGTGCTGATGTTAGTCTATCGGTGCTTCTTGGAAGCACCTATCTGGCTGCCGAAGAACGTCCTTCGGTACTTGAGCTCAGCCGGAGGGTTGTTCATCCATATCGAGTAAGTAATGTTAGACGCCAGTATGAGCCAAGCGATGTAAGGGAGCATGAAATACGATGCAGCACGGTTCGCACCGTAGAACAGCCCAGCGCTTGTTGCTACTCCTCCCAACATGGTCAAAATGCAGACCGTGCAGGCATAAGCAGTCACACAACAGGTTTTCGTTGGCACTTAGCCACATAAAGAGGAATCGCTGCAGGCCACAGAGTCTCTAAATACTCAGACAGTGACTGTCTTTGCTTAGAGGCTGTAACAATGACTATCGATATGACTTTGGCAGCACCTAACGAAGTGCAGACACCTGGTAGGTCCAGCGATCAAGTGCTGGCATAGAGATCTCCAGCAGCAAACCTCAGTGAGCCTGGGTAGCACCGACAGGGCAGAGCACCACTGGCTAATGTATATACACACGTTAAATGTTTTAATAAATCCATATATATATAACGATTTACTGTTTATTTAACTTGTACATATGAGCCGTGATGACTCACTAGGTAAGGCGGTTGCTTTTCACGACCTCGGTGCCGAGGTCGTGGGTTCGAATCCTCCGGTGGGCGATCCTATATCGCCACTGCAAGCGGTGGTGATAGCCGTTAAGGCTCTTCTGTCGCTATACAAAGGGAGGCTGTTAAATCAGCTAGAATAATTTTTTTTATAAATTAGCCCTGAGCGCTGTCCTACCGTCACACGCTCGCGTGCAACGTCGAGGTCAGCAAGGCAAGCTTCATAGTTTGGCCACCTGCTGCCGAGAGCCCCGACCACGAAGGGCCTCATCACTGCCGACCGGTAACCCTACGTCAGGAAAGATCGGAAAATGGCTGTTGGTACAATATATACATATACACACACACACATATATATATATATATATATATATATATATATATATATATATATGTATATATTGTACCACCAGCCATTGTGTCTACCCTTTTATACAATTATATATATACATACATATATATATATATATATATACATATATATATATATATATATATATATATATATATATATATATATATATGTATATATATAATTGTATAAAAGGGTAGACACAGCAGGCCCAGGACCTTCATTACAGGTCGAGTTGAAGAAGCATGACCTAACCCTCTTCAGCCCCCCCTGAGGGAAACGGCCATGCAATCAAGGTCATGTTTGGCCCCCAACTCAAATCACAGTAACCCTAGACATGCTGCTGACAACAGCAGGAAAATAAGACAGTTGAAAGCCTACCGGAATGCAGAAGCAAACCGTGGTGCAAATCATTACAAAGCAAACCATTTATAATTTAATTTATTCACAATTACATTACATTGACAATTTACAATAAATGTAATTAAATTAAATTAATGTAATTAAATGTAATTAATTGTCAATAAATGTAATTGTAATTGACAATAAAACCAAACCATTACACGGCATACATATAATGCAATATCGGGATCCATCAAAAGTTCTAGTACTCGCAGGATGTGCAGGTACCAGGATGGCTTCATTACAATCGACACACATACTTATTTGGGTTAATAAAAATCGCCACATATGTGTCACCTGTCACTTCACTTTGATGCGAGCACACACATGTACACACACGTGCACACACGCGCAAGCAAACGAGCAGATTCGAACCACACATCATACATATACACTTGTATATATACACATGTGCCTACGGAGACACACACACGCTCGCAAGTACTCGCCCATAACAGCACACAGTGCAGACTCTAGCACGTTAGCGAACACACTGTGGAGCCTATGAGCACTGTGATGTCCCTGAAATGCTTTGCTGTGGCATCATGGGGTGAAGCATGGACGATAGTTGCTCACGTGGTGAGTACAAGTCATTAGTACGAATGAACGTCGGGTCGTAGGGCACTAAGCCATCAAATGGACGAAGCTTTACAAGCAGCTCTGAGGCGTGCAGCATGTCAGCAACGTGAAAACCGGCAGCAGCGGCCTGATGTGCTCGGCCTGATGCACCAAAAGCAAGACAGTTGCAAGCCAGCTAATAAGCAACGTTAGCATAAAACAAGAGCCCACAGCCACAGTCGCCAGGAATGCTCCTGCAAGGAGCTAGAACGCGCGACACTCGTGTGAATGAGACAAATGCACTCACCAGACTATAGTTCTTACAGTTGAAAAAGAGCGGGCCCCAAGACCAGTCGATGACACCGCAAAGACGACCAGCGGCAACATGACTTCAGGGCCACGGGTCACACTGGCACGGTACACGAGGCAGGAGGCATAGCCGATGGTGTCGTACAGGGCTGTCCACACGGCCCGAAGCAACCAGCCAGGTGGCGTAAACCGAGGCTTTCTCAGCTGAAATGACGGTCAGTGCCGATAGTCAGCACGTGCAGTACAAAGCTCGAGACAACAAATGGCAAACGCGTAGGGCAGAAGTTTGGGAACACGACCTTTTGTATCGCTGCCGAGTGATA
The DNA here is from genome assembly GCA_009760855.2 of Cristatella mucedo. Classification (NCBI taxonomy): domain Eukaryota; kingdom Metazoa; phylum Bryozoa; class Phylactolaemata; family Cristatellidae; genus Cristatella; species Cristatella mucedo. Next base: position 5,776,104 of record WPIO01000006.1, on the reverse strand, counting down.
GTCGCGACAAGAGTGACCCGCATGCATCTCAGGTGAGAGCACGTTTGACTGTGTTAACGTAGCTTTACATGAAACGTATTCCTACGTGTCTTCTCTCATACAGCTATCACAGTGTGAGCCGAGATGGATTGGGACACTAGAGCATGTTGCTTGAGCACATCTCAGCGATCGGATTCGACAGGAGCCGGCTCAGGATGATTGTGTTCTGTCACAGCGGTCACAGCGATTCTGTGTCCAGTGTTGAAGCTGCACTTGCACTGAATTGCCGGGCTGCATCACCGTTGCTAATCTGCTGCAACTCAGCGCACGACTCACTCACCCAAACTTTCTGATGCACCAATTCTACGCATGCATGTGCAAGCCGACATGCAAAGCACACAAGCACGAGTACACACACACACACACACACACACACACACACACACACACACACACACACACACACACACACACACACACACACACACACGCACACATGCACATATGCTGTCTCGTGCGGAGTGGCAGGTTTACTATGCGTGGTCTTGCCTATCACCACTGATGGCAGGCATGTGTGCAGTGTACTGTGAGCTGCAGCTTCAGAAGCACGATGCCACAGCTACGCAACTGCTTGTACCAATCAGAGTGAGCCCAGCTGTTGGTGTCGGTAGCCTTTCCAACGATCACAGAACCAAGCCATGGGAGCACAATGATTGCAAATGTTTTGGTGGTCTCTCAGTTTTCACCAGCCATGTACAGATGTTTGCTGCTTAATGAAGTTTCCGCAGCTACAAAAGCCTGCCAGTCCTCAAAAGCTCCCAGGAGGGCAACTGCAGCAGTCGACAGCAGCAGCAACCCTCCTAACGATGACTACTGCTGCACTTTTCTGGCCGAGGTCGTGGGCTCAAGCATAGTAGCAGAAGTAAAGTGGTTGAACAGAGATTAGGTTCTCTTAGGGTGCTATACAAATGAGTTATGTTTTATGTAATTGTAATACAAGTACATTTGTTTAACTCCCTTAGAGAACTTGATCTGTTTCTACGTTCTTTACGCACACTATAAACGAAGGCTGAGCATATTGTTAGTGGCAACACGCACAGTGTCTGGACGAACAGGCACACAAGGACACATCAGGAGGACCATGTACATGGTCTAGAGGAACAGAAGCGTTTTAGCTTCCTTTTAAATCCCGTCAAGTCAGATGTCACGACGTCAGTCGGTAGTGAGTTTCAGCCTTTGGGAGTTTACGAACTAAATGGATGGTCTCGAAAGGATTTGAGGTTGGCTCGAGGTACAGCTAAAGGGCTTGAATCAGAAGAGCTGGTGGTATGATGCAAAGTCTGATTGGAAAGTAGTTCTAAAAGCTGGTCTGGAGCCAGAGAATGAACAGACCTAAAAGAGAGAGATGATACAACTTCAAGCCAAGCAAGTAAGTTCGGGTCGAGTTGAGAGCTAATCACTCCACCGAGTCAGAATCGCTTCGGTTGTTCAACGAATGAATGATGAATATGCTCTGCGGGCAGTTCTCAGGCCAGGGCCGCGATACTAGCCCTGGCCTTAGTGGGTCCGATAGAGCAACCCGTAGCGGGAGGACTAGCCAAGTAGAATTGGGTAGGGTAATAATAATATAATATCATACACATTAGTTAACCGGGAGCGGAGCGAGGTGTCAGTCTGACAGCGAGATCCGCTAAGGTTAGAATGGAGCTCTGGTCAGACAAAGAGCGGTCAGGATGTGGACTGACTACTGTACTCCATTAGCCAAAGAGCGAAAGGATGGTAAGCTGGCGCAGGAGCCATCTAATAAAGTACAGGCAGAAGCGAATAGGCCAAGGACGGACACCGAGAGCTAGGGTCCGACAAAAATAGCAGCTACGCTCAAGGTCAAGAGGGGAGAGAGAGAGAGAGAGAGCCATACTTGCTGACCCTGTGCTCGTCACCCCAAACGGTATTATTCTTGTTGTTTGGTGAGAATGCTACCGCTAACCATTCGAATGTGCTTCCTTTGCAGAAAATCCAAAGTGCCTAGAAAGAGAGTGAGTTCTCTGAGGGCGCTATATCACGTATAGTATCATTATTATGATTAGCGCTGTTTTTCCAACCGGCCAGCCGACCTCGATTCTGTCCCAAAGTCTCCACGAATGACAGAAACGCTGCGGTCCGATTGGCTAGCGTCTTGGCTTGCGCCTAGCTGCAGGAACAATGCGATTCGCCAGCATCGGAGCGCAGCGTCCCCTAAAGCTGGACGCGGCTGGCGTTGTGTAACTGGGACGCCACGCTCCGATTCGCTGGCTAGCGTTGGAGTGGGAAGTATATGAAGTAGCAATCACTACACCTTCTTGCAGCCTTATCAGTGCCTAATTTACAGGCATGCATTTAAGGCCCACATACGAATGAGCCCAGGCAATCCTAGATTGAGCTAGGCGAAACGGACTGAGTGGGGTGTGCTTCCGGTTCAGGCGGCCCGCGCCGGATTAAAGTGACCTTCGCCTTGAAGTGCTGCCGCAGCCTCGCCGGGCGTTGCTAGCTACCGACCTACGGTTGCTGTTATCTTCGCGCCGAAGGTGAGCATAACCGTCGATATTTCGGAATAGGTTTACCCTATCGTCTGCTGCATAGTTACGAAACTCGCCGCGACGGCGGCATGTACGGTGTGGGTCCGTCACCGCTGCAGAGGACGCGTCCTGGTATGCAGACCGCAGTTCGCGACCGGGCGATCTCCCGGAAAGTACGCTTGCTCGCGTAATGCCCGTTTAATATAAATATGGTTTTATTCTTGATAATAACTGCTCAACAAAAATGAACGGACGTTGCGTGAAGGGTATCGGCTTGCTAGATCGACGGGTATGCGCGAACGTACGCGCGGCAGTACCGTCCGCCGGCGGCCACCTTTAATAATAATAATAATAATATTGCACTTGATAAAGCGCCCTCAGAGAACTTTTTCCTGCAAAGTGATACCAATAGAATAACATGCTGAAAAACAAACAAAATGAATAACTTCACTGGGTCAGCATGCAAATGTGGTTAGTGGCCATAACGTGTCAGCACGCACCTTTCCGCCCTCTTGAGCTGAGCTGAGCTGAGCTGTGTAAGATACCGAATGAAGAACTGCCTGTTTCAGAAAGCCAGCTCCCTTCGAGTGTCGTAACAATAGCGGTGTACAATACCTTCGAAGCTGCCTCCTTTCGGCGCCCGCCTGTCCGCCGGCTGCCTGTGCGGACGCACTTTCCCCTTTGTCTTCCTCTTCAGCGGAGCAGCCGGCGCGAAGCCAGCGACCGCCAGCGGGCGTGCAAGGCTCCCTGATCCGTTTGTGGCCATACGTGCAGTCATCCGTGTATTGTATGTGTCGTCTTCTTGGTCTCGCCGCACGCGCGCGTGTCCACCACCCACCCCGCACTGCTGCCAACCGAAAAGGGAAATATAAAATTGCCTCTACGTCGCGTTTACCCATCGTCAATTTCCTCCATCGTTCGTTCGGAGATTAGGAAGAAAGTCTGCGTATGTGACTATCTATTTTGAAACACTGACTTAAGGTGACCTATTTAAAGCCGGGAAGGCAGAGAGGCGCCGGATCGCCGTTTGAAACGGTGGTGTATGTGCGTGCCTTGCAAACCGAAACGTTCGATTTGAGCGATAAACGCACTGTCTATGGATGCGAATAAATATCAATAATTATAATTTGTAGCGAGTATCTCATATGTATGTGTAAAAAACAAGGATATTCCTTAAGTGAACCGAGCCCTTTGTTGCAACACTGCGATTTTGCTTACATTAGCAGCATTACTAGCTCATTTTTGCGGTTGATTTAGCTCAATATAAGTGAACATGCCGTCACACGTCTTTAGTTCCCAGCTCAATTGACTCGTAAGATTAACAAGCTGTTTTCGTGTAACCTGTAGAAGTTCTAGTTGTAGTGTAGCCGTCCCTGCACTTCGGTGAACTTTTCTTTATTCTGCATGCTCTGCATTTGCCTTGGCATGATTAAGTGCATATTACTATCCAGGGGTCCTTCTAACTGAGTTTCTTCTTGTGTGCTGCTTATCAATGCATTCTCGTCTTAGAATGAGCTCAGTGATTCCGTTAGCGTGATACATTGCTTGCGATTAATTCTTGTTTATTGCACCTCGTGCAGCAAGTTGTAAAGCACCTAAATAGATATTTAGTTCTCGTAGGGTGCAATGCAAAACGTGTAATTAGTATTGTTGTTAGTTCTATGTGGAAGTGCATGGTTAGTTCTTTACTTCTCTGTGTCACCCCTTCTAATTTGCTCGCGTCCTTGTCGAGGTGGTAATAGTAGGCCTGGCCTTTTGAGCCTGTGCTCGAATGCTGTAGTAGTGCTGGTACTGGCAAATTGTTGCCGGTCCACTGGACAGCTGAGTATGACCCGATGCTGCCTTTCTGTCGTTGTGCAGGCGTTATGGGAAAATGAACTCGTCTGAGGGCAGCCTTACCTTTTAAGCATCAGTAATGTAACAAATTTAAGCATCCCAACAGTTGCTTTCAGTCGACAAACGGGTTGGTGATGGCAGGTGACACTGGGACTCTTCTGCCCCTTTATAAACGAGGCTGTTGAATCAGCTATCCTGTAACTTTACCGTACTTGTCACTCGCGACTTACCATTCTTATCGGTGAGAAAAACGGCACGCTCATCTGTGTGCGTGTTTACTTGGCCCCCTTGCATGTATGCGTTTGGATGTGTGCATATACGTTTGGATGTGTGTGTTTTGTATGTAATTGTGCATTCACAACTTAGTTTATAGGTTATTTGAAGTGCGTTGGTTCGTGAAGATGTATAATAATTTTTTGAGGGGTGCCTGTAGGTTTTGGTTTAGTGATTAGTGTGTGTGTGTTGCAGGTTTTTGCTAGTTTTTGCCCATCCATTGATGTGTGTTGTAGGATGGTGTATGCATTTGTCTTACTATTTTGGGAGAATTATGTGCCCAAATGTCAATGTGGGGGTGTGTGGGCTTGTGAGCCAAGGTATAGTTTGTTGCATGATAATTTGCAGGGCGTGTAGGCTCTCTTTTTATGTACAGGTTGAATGACGGGATGTCTAACGATTGCTAGAAATGTCATCTTTAGGAAACCACCGATTTGAATTTATACATCAATAAAGTGCGTTATTGTATTCAAGTATGTAAACTTATTTCTTGATGGTTTAAGGATGTTGTTGTACCGACTGACTTGGCTTGTACTAACTGGTATGTTCATGCTTAGGGTTTTGACCTAGTCCACGTTAGTTGTTAGTTAGTTAGTCCTTGTTAAGTATCCGGTAATACGTCAAAGTCAGAAGCCTCAAGTCTCATTTATGTAATCGCTTGACGATCTGGTGCATGCATGCATTCTTGCTCGTGTATCCAGCTGCATTTTGCCTACCATGCAGTTAAACTTTGATGCCTAAGATAAATGGTTATTCTTTACCTAGCCAGGCTGCTCACTAGACTGAGCTGACTTGGCCAGTCTCTAGGCTCTCTTGCCAGACAAATGCCGAATGGGCGATTGTCGTATTTTATGCGCTTTTGACCATTTGATGGTGGGCAATAAATAGTTGGCATAATCAGAAGCTTTATATCTAACTTCTTTGGGGTTTTTGTATTTATTGTGATTTTTTTGCATATTTATTTATGCTTGCCATGTAGTCACTAGTTCATAGAAATAATAAATATAAAAAGGCATTTGCATGTTGCACTTTTTGCATTTTCTTGGTTTATCTGGAAGCAGTGACAGTGATGCCGAGAAGAAGTAATGCCGTGCTGAATTCAGGTCTAGTTATGCAGGGAAGTGGATGGACCAGTGGCCCACATCTGCAGCTGGAAAGGCAGCGGCTCGGCGTCTCGTAATCAGCTTGTGTTCGGTTGCAGATGCCGTCATCTTACTTGGAACTCGCCAAATCCGCTTTCCTCATAGGCGCACCCTTAGTTGGCGGAGGAGTCGGCAGTTACTTGACACGAGTATGGCCGCGATCTACATGGTATAAAGATGTGAGTAGCTTAATTTATATTTTGGCCATCCGCCAGTTCTGCATCGCTCGCCGTGGCCTAAATCTCGTTGCTTTGAACGAGCTACAAGATTGATTTCAGCTGACCTAGTGGCTAGCATGATGTGCATGTCCGATGGCCTC